>JADRCH010000029.1:1046271-1227776 GCA_019843965.1 Rhynchomys soricoides | reverse complement strand
CCCCTTGCCCCAGATGAGGACTGGGTCTGGACCCTGCCACTTGTTAGATAAAGGGTCTCTCCACATAGCCTGTGCATAGTTATCGGCTGTGGATGGGTGCCAGAGGCGGTCTGCAGCAGATCTACCCGCAGAGTCGTATGTAAGAAAGTTTAGAACAAATAAAGCATGATTAAGGAGAGTCTTAACATTGCCTGCTCTGGGGTAGAGAGCTTCTCCCCCAGACTATAATTTGAAAAGCATGTTTTTGAGTGTCTGGTGGGCTCGTTCAACAACCCCCTGTCCTTGAGGGTTATAAGGGATGCCCGTGATATGTTTGATGCCCATTTGAGCACAGAATTGTTTAACGCTGGAGCTGGTATATCCTGGGCTTAAGAATATATATTATATATAATATATATAATATATATATATAATTATATATGTCTTAAGAATTTTAGGTATCGGGGTGGTTGCCAGGCTGGCAAGGACATGGTTGATAACATGTTTAGTAGCTTCCCTGGTCTGTAAGGACGCATAAAGGAAGCCACTGTAGGTGTCTATAGAGACATGAATATATTTAAGTTTTCCAAAGGCAGGATAATGTGTAACATCCATTTGCCACAATTTCCCAGGAATCAGCCCACGCGGATTGACTCCAAGATGTGGCTCAGGCAGAAGCGTCAAACAACCTTTGCATTGGCGGACAATCTGTCTAGCCTGTTCACGGGTAATGGAGAATCTTAGCCTGAGAGTATGAGCATTGAGGTGATGCAAATTATGAGCCAGCCATGCAGCGTCAAGAGGCTCAACAGGCCTATAATCTATACTCCCCAGGGCAATCAGCTGGGTGGCTCGGTCCACCATATCATTTCCCTCTGTTAAGGGGCCAGGCAGACCGGAGTGGGCACGAATGTGACCCACAAAGAAAGGGGCATCACGGGCGAGAATCAATCTTTGTAGTTCAAAGAATAAGGGAGAGGCATTTGTTGAGGGGCGAATATATGGGACTGTTTCAAGAAGAGGCACAGAGGTGGCTACATAAGCACTATCAGTATACAAGTTGAAAGGCAGATCTTGTAAAACCTCAAACACTTTTATAATGGCTGATAATTCAACAAGCTGTGCTGAGGAGAAGTCTGTCATAAAGCGAGAGACTGTTCCATCGATATTAAAAGCTGCCATACCTGAAGAAGACCCATCAGAAAAAACCAGTGCAGCCCCAGCAATGGGGGAGGTTTTTGTCCTTTTAGGAAAAACAATTGGCGTCTTTTGTAAAAACTGGACTAGCTTATCAGCAGGGTAATGATTATCTATGGTGCCCTGAAAAGAGGTGCAACTAATGGCCCAATCATCATCGGTCTGAATGAGCCACTGGACTTGGGAGGCATTATAGGGAAGGATTATAATATCAGGGTCTTTGCCAAAGAGTTTAAGGGCAGCCTCCCTGCCAAGACGTAGCAGGTGGGCAACCAAGAGAGGGTAGGTGGGCAGCACGCGTGATGGGGATGCTGGTAAAGGTACCCAAAATAAAGGCTTTACTTGCCAAAGTAGGCCAGTAGGAGAAAAAGGGGTGGGAAAGATGAGGAGGTGAAGGGGCAATTTTGGAGAATAATAACCAACAGATTGATTGACTATGGCTTGTTCTACCCTGGCTAATGCCCTCTGGGCCTCTGGGGTCAATATCCGTGGGGATGATGGATCAGAATCTCCTCGCAATATAACAAATAAAGGTTTTAATTCACCTGTAGTTAGCTTTAAATAAGGGCGCAGCCAATTAATATCACCCAGTAGCCGCTGAAAATCATTAAGTGTTAGCAGGGAATCACGCCTCAGTTGAATTTTTTGGGAAAGAATCTTATTGGGGAACAGTTTGAACCCCAAGAACAAATGGGGAGGGTGTACTTGTATTTTTTCAGGGGAAACTTGGAGCCCTCGATCTTGAAGGGCAGCAATAAGTTGTAATCCTGCCTGATGGAGCTGCTGCTCATTGGGCCCTGCCAGAAGAACGTCATCCATGTAATGGACCACGTAAAGGTCAGGGAAGAGTGACCTGAAGGGATCAATGGTTTGAGCTACATATTTTTGGCAAAGAGTAGGACTGTTGGCCATGCCTTGGGGGAGAACCCGCCACTGGAAGCCAGGGAAAGGTCCCACACAGTTGGTTATGGGAAGACTGAACGTAAAACGTTTACAATCTTCAGGGTGGAGGGGGATGGAAAAGAAACAGTCTTTTAAATCAATGACTAGTTTTAAGTATCCATCAGGAATGGCCACAGGGGAGGGTAGACCAGGCTGTAAGGCATCCATAGGGACCATGGTTTTATTAACTGCCCTGAGATCCTGTAGCAGGCGCCATTTACCATTTCGTTTTTGGATGACAAAAATAGGAGTGTTCCATGGCGATGTAGAAGGTTCAATATGTCCCGCTGCCAGCTGTTCCTGCACTAATGCTATGGCTGCAGACAATTTTTTGGAAGGGAGGGACCATTGGTCAAGCCAGACAGGAATGTCATCTTTCCAGGTGATCTTGTCTGCCTGGCGTGCAGGAGGAGCAATGGTCCTTATGAAAAATGGCTATCAAACCCTAAGCCTGTGCGATCTTTTTTATGAGGGGGGGTCATGGGTATAGGACTTCCCTGGTTTTGTTTGCCAAGCCCCTGCCCAGGGAGGTAACCCTGCGCAAGCATCTGTTGGGCAATCACCTCATTGGGGCTGCACATAAGGACTTTCATCTGGGAGAGGATATCTCTGCCCCAGAGATTGACAGGAAAGCCAGGAACCACAAACGGCTGGACCGTGCCCTTATTTCCTTCATTGTCTTCCCAAGTTAGAAGCTGGGAACTCTGTAAGGTATTTTTGGACTGCCCAATTCCTTGAAGATGGGTCATGGAGGCTTGTAAGGGCTAATGGCGGGGCCAAGAATCCTGTGACAGTACAGTTGAATCAGCCCCTGAATCTAAGATTCCTTCAAAAGTCTTCCCCTGAATTCTAAGGTTTAACGTAGGGCGCTCCCTAGTGATGGTCTGAACCCAATACAAGTCCGAGGAGCCTGGTCGGGAAGGGCCGCGTTGCGTGCCCAGTGCAGGGTGAGAGGTGTCTAAGGGTAAAGGCAGAGCCTGGGCCAAACGTTGGCCCTGGGAGATAGATATTGGACCCCGAGGGGCGCTGGCCAGGACCTTAATCTCCCCAGTATAGTCATTGTCTACCAAGGAGGGGTGGACACTGAGTCCGCTCAAAGTAGAGGATGCACGGCCCAAGATCAGAAAATAAGTATTTTTAGGGGAGGCCCAAAAATCCCCGTAGGAAGAATCTGTACTCCGCCCTCCCGTCTTAGTATTGTGTGGGCAGAGGCACACAGGTCCACTCCTGCGCTCCCCGGGGTGGCTCGGTAGAGGGCAAGAGGGAGTTTATTGTCTGGCTGTCCCCCAAGGCCGGAGGAAATGAGGTAACGATCGGGGCCTGGGGCTGGCCCCTCATGGCATTTTTTTGAAGAGGAGACAGCGGTTTTCCAGAAACGTCAGTGACAGATCGGCAGGTATTGGCCCAGTGTTTGCCTAGCCGACAGCGTGGGCAAAGGGTGAAAGGCTGTGAGGGTCAGCCCGAGGGGCCTGAGGACACCTGTGGGGGCTCAACTGACCTTGGGACCCTGGGGCACTGACAGGCAAAGTGGCCCATCTGGCCACACTTAAAGCAACCCTTTTGAGTATTCTGAGCCTGGAGCGAGGCACACACCGCAAGGTGGACAGCCTGAGACATTTTAGAGGAAAAGGAATCTACATCGCAGCACAGGCGAATCATCTCATTGAGAGTCTTGTCTCTGGTTTTTCCACGTAAGGCGGCCCTGCAGGCTGAATTTGCATTTTCATAAGCCAACTGTCTGATAATCTTATCATTGGAAGCCTCGTGGCCCAAGGTTCTCTCTGCAGCCTCTAGGAGGCGGCTCACAAATTCACTATAATCCTTTTGAGTTCCTTGAGTTATTTTAGTTAGAGGAGTAAGTGCTGAGCCGGCAGCCAGAAGAGCCCGCCAGGCACCGAGAGCAGCGTTAGCTGTCTGGGCCAAGAGACCAAGGGGCAGACGCCTTTGTTCTGTCTCTGTTGAATACTTTCCCTGGCCACTGAGTTTGTCTAAGGTCCATGTCCCAGAAGGCGACTGGGGGGATCTTAAATTCGTGGCTGCAACTGCCTGGCATCGGTCAATAAAATCCGCCTTCCAAGTTAGAAATTGACCGCGGGTGAGAACCGCTTGAACTACATGAATCCACTCTCCTGGGAGCAGATAGCCGCCCTGAGACAAGGAGTCCAATACTGAGAGAGTAAAAGGGGCATTTGGCCCATACGTTCTGACGGCAGTATTTAATTCTTTTAAATTTTTAAAATGTAGCTTATGGAACTCGCCATGCCCATTAGATGGCGCTGGCGGTTCGTGGAACTCGCCGTGTCCGCCAGACGGTGCCCGCGGTTCGTCCTCTCCTTCACTTTCACTTTCTTGAGCTCCCTCCCCGTCACCATCAGGGTCGCTCAGTGCATCCTCAGAGGGATCAAAGGAGATGGAAGGGTGTTTAGGCGCCCCAGAAGAACGGGTTACCACAGGGAAGGCCAAAGAAACACTATGGGACCCTCAAGTTTTTTTAGGGGGTTTGGAACTGAGGAGGGGCTTATCTGCTGATCCAGAAATCGGAGCGAGAACAGTCTCATGAAGAGCGGATTGTAATGAACTGAGTTCGGCGGAGAGCTGGGCGAACTGCTTCTGTAACTTTAGGACTTCTTTTAGTTCGCTTATCTGTGCCGAGAGTTGATTTTTGGACTCAAGGAGAGACGAGCTAGGGACAGACAACGCAGGCGTATGCGGTTGGCGGAGAACACAAGGAGGAGGTCCGCAGGGCGGAGCCGAAGGCTGCAGCGGCCTGCCAGGGTTACAACATGTCGCAGTTTCATCATCTAAAATCACGGTCTCCGCGGGACCCAAGGGATTATTGTTCTGCTCCCTGGCCACAATTGGGAATGTCAAGGCAGCTCTGGGGTGGGAAGGAGGGGGCTGACCCTGAGAAAGAGGGTGGTTTACTGTATTTCTTAATTGGCTTTGGCAGGGAAGACCTGTTTTTAAGTCGGAAAGTCCTGGAGAAAGTCCGCTGAACGGAGGAAGGTTTTTCTGGGGTAGGGCAGATGAGGAGGTCTCGGGGGGGGGGGTTGCCCCTGCCCCCAAAGGCTTAGGCTCCAGGGTGGGGATGTCTGAATTTGCGGACCTGGACATATCTATAACTACAGAGGGAGACTTAGCGGGGGCTCGGGTGTCTGATTGTTTATCTGGGAGGGAGGCGGAGGGTTCTGTATTAGAAAGAGGGCGGAGGCAGAACTCCGCAACAGACAGTAACTGCTGTTTATCTGGATCAGAAGACACGGCTTCTAAAATATCTCTTATTAATCCCCAATATGTAAAGACTGTATCAGGAACTGCATCCGGCCCTTCGCGACTCAGTTTCTCATTAAGATCATGTCCCACCTTTTGCCATTTTTCCTGGTGAATTTCTGGCCCGTTTATTATGAACCAGGGACAGGCTTTATCTATAAAAATAAAAAACTTAATTAAATCCTTCTTTTTAACTTTAACTCCTCTCTTTCTGAGTGATCCCTTTAAGTCTTTGATAAAGACTGCTTCTTTAGTCAACTTTTGGCCCATTTTTATGAGATGGATGAAAATCACTTACCGAGGACGAAAACTCTTTCACAGGGGTCCTCAACGTTTCTGGAGCTGCAGCAACACCTCTTACTGGCAGGAATCCGTCTGGCAAAAAATCCGTTCCTCGAGCCCCACGTTAGGGCGCCACTCTGCCCCGACCTGCGGGACTTCGTTATTCGTGAGAATCGAGGAGGACTAAGCCTGAAAGAAAAACAGGCGAGAGAGAGAAGGGAGGCAAGGCAAGGTTCCGTCTAGGTCTCACTTTATTTTTTACACACGTTTGCTTTTAAAGAAAAAGGAATGTAGAGGGGAGGGGAAAGGAGGCTTATGGCCCCCCAGCTGTCATGGTTCAACAAGCCAGACCATCCGGTGTCAAACTGTTTTATGATCGGTCTATTTCCAGGAGGTGGGAAGGACACAACTATCTCTCGGAAGGTCACTAGGGTCAGATTCCCAGGAACTGTGTGAAGATCCTGGCTCCAGGCATCTCCAGCTTATCTTGTGCAAACACACCTGGTCTTCAGAAAGTCTCAGATTCCCAAGGACAGTGTGGAGGCTAAGACAAATTCCAAAGAGAGTGTTAGATTCCCAAGGACAGTGAGGAGGCCCAGGCAAATTCCAAAGAGAGTGTTAGGGCCTCAAGGACAGTGAGAAGGCCCAGGCAGATTCTAAGGAGAGTTAGGGCCTGGCTCCTAACACTGTAGGAGGCAGATGTCCACAGACCCGCCATCTGCCATGTCACATGGGCGGGCTGTAGGCACCCAGAGACCTACTTATTACCATGCTGTATGGACAGAAAGGGTCACCCAGAGGCCTGTCAGCCTCACGGCCTGTCTGTAGTAGGAACCACTACAATGTGTAAGCGTGTGGTGGATAGATGGGAGAGAGAGAGAAACAGAACACTTTGAGCTTTGTGAAGGGAGATGGAACTGAAGACTTGAGGGTGAAGAGGAATAGCCTGTTGTGAGGAGCCAGCCTCACTGCTTGAGGCCATGATCAAGCCCTGGCCAGTGATGTTGCTGAGGGCCATGTCTGGGTCTGTGGCTCTGCAGTAGCAGGGGTTGGTGTTGATGGCTCATATTACCACTAGAGACCACGGGGTGGGGGGTGGGGTGGGGTGGGGTTGGGGGAACATCCCTAGTCTGGGCAGCCGCCTGGGACCATGTGGATGTCCAGGGGCTATGCAAAATGGGCCCTGCCCCTCACTCATTGTAGCACTGGGAGAGCTGGCCCCACCTCTCAACTGTAGCAGTTCTAGAGACAACCGGCTCTGCATCTGGCCCATGGTATTGGTGAGTGCAGGAGAGCTGGCCCTACCCCTTGTCTGCTGTGAGGTAGAATGGGTAACAGGGTGATGCCCTCCCTCCCTTGCCCCTTGCCACCCGCAGTGGTCAGGAGAGCTGGCCCTGAGGTCATGAGAATGGGCGAGTTGTCCCTGCCCCTAACTAGAAGGAGAGCAAACCCTGCACCTTACCTGGGCAATGGGCCCTGATGAAGGAGGCACTGGTGAGCCTAGAACAGTGCTGGAGAGCTTGCCCTGGTGGTGCAGATAAGGGAGAACAGCTGGGCTAACCATCTCAGCTACCACTCAGGCCCAGATCCAGGCCTATGAGTTGGCCCACTCCCAAATCTATAACATCTGTGAACTGTTGGGGCGTGTGAAAATGGCCGCTCCTAATGATCCAGCACTGCAGGATCTCCATGACCTGGGACAACAGGATAACCAGGAGGAGTCCCAGTGAGGATCCAATATTGATAGTGTCACAGAAGCCAGAGATCTTGAATAAGACCAATGACTCATTGCAATGAACATTTGCAAGTGATGATGTGTGGACAAAGGGGTATACTGTGGGACACTGTGTCTTACTACAGCTTCCACGATGAGATGTTTTCTATGCTTAGTTTTATTGTTGTTTTTTATTTGGGGAGCGGAGAGGTTGCAAGGGCAGAGGGTGAATACAAGGGGAAGGGGAGATGAGTGGGACTGGGGTGCATGATGTGAAACTCATAAAGAATCAATAAAAAATTAAAAACAAACAAACAAAACCCGCTGTAGTTCCCAGCTGGTAGCACTATTTTGAAAGACTAGAACCTTTGGGGCAGGAGGCATATCTGGTGGAAATAGACTCCCGGTGGCATATGTATTATATATTATATCATATGTTATATCATATTCCATATATCATAAATCACATATCATATATTATATATTATACAAGAAGGTTATTATAGCCCGACTCCACTTCTGGCCTGAGCAACTTCAATTTTTGGACACAATGAGATGTAAACAAGCTGCCCCAGATGCTGTGCCTTCCCCATAATGGTGGGTTATGTGACCTGAGTCATGAGCCAAAATAAATGTGTCCTTCCTTGAGTGGCTTCTCTTAGGTACTTTTGAATCAAAGAAAAATAACCAACCACAAGTACCATTTTTAATCCTTTTTCTGAGAGTCCCCCAAGGTATGGGTTTCACCTAAGGTGTTAGGCAACCTCTGTATCATTGTGATGCTGATCTGTGGGAGGAAACTCTTATTATGGCCTGGCCTTATTACCAGGCTCCTGGCCTGAGGAGTTGCAGCTGATGGTCAGTTGGCCCACTGCTGGGGACCTCTGGTGAGAACATCATGGTGTTAAGATCATGTGACAAAGCAATGTTCCTTACCTCATGTTTCCTAGGAAGCAGAAGGCAAAAGAAGGAGCAAGAGACAAGGTATCTTTCTAGGGCACACCCTCCTGAATCCACCACCCCCCTCCCCCCGTTAGGCCCTGCCTCCTACAGTTCCACTGCCTTTCAACTGTCCATGCTGATTTTGGAGGCATCAGTTGACTAAGCCTTTGATGAAGACAGAAACCCTATGATCCAGTCACTTCCCCAAAGTCCCAGGTCTGAACGTTGTTTTCAATGGGAACCAGACCCTCAGTACGCAAGCCTCTAGTAGGGCTGTCTAGTACCCAAACCATAGCAATTACACATTTCAGCTATGGACCCCATCTATGAAAACAATGAACTTATGTGTGAATGTGTGAATGGTGTATGGAATCAGCTTTCTGGACATACATTTTAAAATAAAGATTATTGGTCAAATTTTCTTTATAGACATTATAAAAAGGTTTTATTACACTGATTTCACTTAGCATCATCTTCAAATGCCAAGAACATGTTGCTGTGTTCTCTACATAGGACCTTAAAAAAGATAATTAGTATCCCACCTGACCACTTTTGGTCACCATTTATAGGGGACCATTCAGTGGCCACTGTCATTTAGGGGTTCTGCCCTTGGCCATTCATATATTGAGGATCTGCACCACAAGACTTTCTAATGTAAGCCAATATACTCAAATACATATGTTAGTGTCATAGTGAGAACACAGACATATATGCTCCTCCCAGAAGAACTGCTATCCTATAAAATTTGCCCTGGGAAACAGTAATGTAATCAGGCATCCAAAGGGGCAGACTTCCTCTTCGTCCATTAGAAAGTTCTAGAAAGTTCAGTATATTCTCCAGTCTTCTAAGAAACAACCACCTATCTTTTGGGTTTGGATCACCTCTCAGCCGGTTACAGAGCAGATGTACAACTGCCAAACAGGAGTCTGGGTTTTTAGGGTAGAATACAGAAGATTGACTCCTAATGTAAAGGGCTCTCTCTAGCGCATTATGCTTGATTTCACGGGTGAGTGAGTGAGCGTGTGTGTGTGTGTGTGTGTGTGTGTGTGTGTGTGTGTGTTGACCCCTGTAAAATGACCCTTTCCCAGGGGTCAAATATCAGATATTCACATTATATCAGATATTTACATTATAATTCATAACAGTAGTAAAGTTACAGTTTTGAAGTACCAAGAAAATAAAGGTTGGAGGTCCCAGCATGAGGGACTGTATCAAAGGGTTGCGTGGCAGTAGGAAGGTTGAGAACCCCTGCTTTTAGAGGTTATATTGGAGAGTTTTAAGGGTGCATGCCTGAAATCCTAGCGCTCAGGTAGTAGAAGAAGGAGGATTATGAGTTCAAGGCCAACCCCTCTGCGCTGTCCCCCCAAGCCAAAAAGGGGCTGGTGATATGCCTCAGTAGGTAAAGGTGCTTGCCACTAAGTTTGGTGACCCAAGCTTGAGCCCTAGTACCCACATAATGGAAGGAGAGGACAGTCTTTCACAAGTTCTTTACTGACCTCTACACAGGCCTGTGGCATATACACACAGATAGACACAAGCATACACAAACAGTCTATTGTAAAAAAAAAAAAAATATATATATATATATATTAAAAAGTAGCAGCAGATATATTAATTAATATCTGATCTACCAGTTGGTACTTTATGGAGGATTAATTATATTATTACTCCAAATACTTTTGTGCATCAAAATGAAGACAAATTTTAGCTTCCCTAATAGTCTTTCTAGCATTAAGTATTAGATATATCTTCTTACTTTTTTAAAGGAAGTTTTATCTGCCAAGTTATAAACAGCATGGTTTTTTATTTCCAAGTTTTTGCTAATAAATGTAATTAAAATTTAAGTTAATTCATTAAAAACACACATTTAATAATAATAAAAATAAACCAGAATAGCCGGGCAGTGGTGGCACACGCCTTTAATCCCAGCACTTGGGAGGCAGAGGCAGGCAGATTTCTGAGTTCAGGGCCAGCCTGGTCTACAGAGTGAGTTCCAGGACAGCCAGGGCTACACAGGGAAACCCTGTCTCGAAAAACCAACAAAACAAAACAAAAACAAAAAAAACCCAGAATGATAAATGGACAAACAACAGCATATGTTCAGAAGTATTTTTACAATACTCTTAGCCTTTTTTCTTAGATAGAATTCTATGAAGCCCATGTCTGGACTTGCTGTCCTGATTCAGGTCCCCAGGGGCTGAGATGACAAGCAGGCTCCACAAAGCCTGAGGACCTTCTGGTAACTGAGAGTAGCATTTTTACACACGTTATTTAATTTGACCTTGATGTTAAGCCAAAAGGTGAACAAGGACAAAGATCTCTACTTACAAAGTAAACAAGCTATATTCAAAAAGTTTCCAAAGTGAAATGAGCTTCATACGTGGTAGAAAGCACCCCTCCCCCTCCCCTGGCCCCCTTCTCAGATCTCAGACACGTGCCACCATGCCTGGGTTTGCAGTGCTCAGTGTTCAACTGAACTGAGGGCTTTGTGTATGTTAGATAAACACTCTGCCAACGGAGCTACATGTCCCGCCCTTAGTTGTTTGTTTCAAAAATTTTTAAATTTTTTTTGTGCGGTTATTTTACCTGCATGTATGTCTGCGAATCCTGTGCCTTCAGAGGCCAGAAGAGGGCGTCAGATCTCCTGAAGTGGAGTTACTGACAGCTGTGAGCAAGGAATTGAACTGAGGTCCTCTGGAAGAGCAGCCAGTGCTCTAAAATGCTGAGCCATCTCTCCAGCCTATAGTTTTGGCCAAGGCTTTAAAATAAAAGCTACAAAATAGATTTAATTTTCAGTTATTTCTCTAGGAGAAGGAGGTTATTCAGGACTGTGAGCCATACACCATGTTTAACCACATTTACTAATTAAATATACATAACATTCATTTGTATACTAGTGGAATTTTGCACTGTACCTCATCAAGATCAATTACTTACTGTACCAAATTATTTTATATAAGATTTTAGATTAAACAATTTCTGCCTAGAACCCATTAAAAAGAATTACCTCGTACGTGGTCAGTTGCGTTATTTTCTCTTCCCTGCTCAGGAATGTGTGTGAGTCCCCTCTTTTCCTATTTAGTAGTGCAGCTGAGGAATGTTCTTCTGTTGGCCTTGTACTTACTTTAGGTTACCTCTTCCTTATTTGGCTTTCCATAGAGATCTAGACTATTTTTTTTGAACACAGCTTTTGATTTAGTAGATCTGGGATGAAGCCCGAGAGTTAATATTTCCTTCTGTGTGTGAGCACACATGTGGTCAGATGTTGCTCCTGGGTGGTCTCAATCGTTCTCCACTTTGTTTTTTGAGAGATGGCATCATCTCACTGACTGGAGAGCTTACTGATTTGACTAACCTGGTTTGTCAGTGAACCTCAGGAATCCTCTTGTCTCACTGAGATTTCAGGCACTGCCTCTGAACCTGCCTTGTGTGTAGGTATCGGGGAGCTGAGCTTAGGCCATAACAAGCACTTAGAGACAAAGCCACCTGTCCTGCCCCAGCAGAATTTATGGTTCAAACAAATTTCTAAAACTACTGATGTTTCCTTCTGTTCTACGCTTCATCTTCAGGTAACAAGTTGTACTGGCTGGTTTTGTGTCAACTTGACACAAGCTGGAGTTATCACAGAGAAAGGAGCTTCAGTTGAGAAAAATGCCTCCATGAGATCCAGGTGTAAGGCATTTTCTCAATTAGTGATCAAGGGGGGAGGGCCCCTTGTGGGTGGTGCCATCCCTGGGCTGGTAGTCTTGGGTTTTATAAGAAAGCAGGCTGAGCAAGACAGGAGAAGTGAGCAAGCCAGTAAGTTACATCCCTCCATGGCCTCTGCATCAGTTCCTGCTTCCTGACCTGCTTGAGTCCTAGTCCTGACTTCCTTTGGTGATGAACAGCAGCATGGAAGTGTAAGCTCAATAAACCCTTTCCTCCCCAACTTGCATCTTGGTCATGATGTTTGTGCAGGAATAGAAACCCAGACTAAGACACAAGTCTTGGGGAACTTTTAAAGTAGTACCGGTGTTGGGGTTCTGCTACCTAGATCTTTGAATGTAATAGGTATTAGGTATGGCCTTGTTATTTGAAAATAATTCCCTTGTTATTCAAATAAACAACCAGCATTGGAAACCATTAATATAGAAGTTGAACGAAATTAGATAAAACAAAACAAAACAAGTCAGCTTGCCTCTGGCCTGCCTCCCTGCCCCTTCTTACTTCTTCTTGAGTGTTCTCCCCTCTGGCTATTGTGATAGCTCATTAGGTGCAGGACCTTGTTGCCAAGCCTGGCTTACCTGGGTTTGACCCCCAGGACTCACTGGGACCCACATGGTAGGGAACCGGCTGCTGAAGTTCATCCTCTGAGTTCCACAGTGTTGTTTTCTGACTTCCAGATGCAGCACAGCAAACCACCCCTCACACACACCTAGAAACACAATGCATGGGATTTAAAATTGTAGTTTAAAAACTCTTTCTATTGACATGTATTCAGTATCTCTAATGGGAAAGGCATTGTGCAAAAATCAAGGAAATAAGGTGATAAAGATAAGGGTCTCTTCTTTAGGAATTTACTATAGCATACAGGAGACACAGGTGTCCACGTAAGCAGATGCAATATAAGAAACTGTAAAGCCCACATTGTTGGCATTTCGCCTACGCTCTGCCCCACAGTTACCTGGCAACAGCCAGGTATGTCTGACTCATTATAAAAGGGGCTGCTTGTTCCCTCCTCATTCTCTTGCTCTCTTCTCTTCTCTTGCTTCTACTCCAAAAGAAGAAATGATGAGTGAGAGATCATGATAGAGGGGAGCTTTCTACATAGTGTAGTGCTGGAATGAACTATTTATATTAGAGAGTAGTGCAGAAATATCTTGAAAGGCACTTTGGGGCCAAATCCCAGCAGACGATGATGAAAGTATTGGATGGTTTTGTTTTGTTTTTACATCAATAGAGCAATGATGTGCACGGAGAAGCAACTATGGGATTCGGTACGGCAGGTACTGGTAGGATGGGTTGGAAGAGAAAAACATTTAAGGACCTTCTTTTGGTGCCAGAAACACTTCCCTGAACTTTGAGTAATTATAAAATTGGGGCTTTGAATGAAAAGGTAAGAGAAAGGGTTTTACTGAGATGGTGGCATTTGATGCCGTTATCTGTAGGAGTATTTTAAAATATTAATTTTAAGCATCTTTGGGAACCACTGGGGTCAACCTGCCTTTTGCTAGAACTTGGATGGAAAAACACATAGCTGGTTTTGGATGTAGACTGTTCCATTTGACCTTTCCTAGACCCTATTTTTAGGGGCCCTGTGCTCTCAGGATATCTCTGTTTTGGCCCGTCAAAACCTGCTGTTAAGAAAGTGTCCCGTGTCAACCATTTATTTTCTGGTGAGATATAGCTCAGCAATGGTATTTGAGGCTGCTATTGTATGTTTACACAAAATGAGATTTATTTCCCATCGTCCTATCTCTGCACTCTCGCTGACATATCCCAACCATTCAGAACAAACATCTGTCTGTAGCTAAAGCCAAGCCAGACTGTGGGAGTTCTTCAAAGGTAAACACATGAGAAAGGAACTGGACCCACAGCTATGGTCAGCAGCAATGTCTTTCCCTGGGAAAAACTGTAAATTAGCCTAGAAAGAAAACCTTCATCATTTGGTGTATCAACATAAGCCACAAACAATGAGTCAGAAGAGAGACACCATTGTTCCTAGTTAATTATTTCTTGTAGGATTAAGAAATTATGTTTTATCTTTGCTAGGAATAAATGTTTTATTAAAAAAACCAAACAAACAAAAAGCAACTCCTTTGAAGAGATACCAATGAATTATCCTGACAAGAAGAAAATAGTGGACAACACTAATTCCATATGCTCTGATAACATCAAAGGGACTCAGGAAAATCCAGAATTGTGGGCCACTGAGAGTGCTGTTGGCTTGGGAGAGGCATGATTGATAGTGACTATTACACTCAGAAGGAATGGTCATATGCATCAAACTCTTCCCACTAAACAGAATCAATTTATTATCCCATTGATTGTAGAAATGAATGATTAAATTCCTCTTTTAGCAATAAATAAAATTGTTGTGGACTATTTCTCCCACCACAGCTGTTATGAAATTAAAGAGAAGCCACTCATCTGTTCCCCTTTCTTCCTTCTTAGGCCTCAGGAATCGTCCTTCTGATGCATAGTTAACTGTATTTCAGGCTGTTGCTGAGTACAGCTCTGTTTTGATGAGATGGTATCTACTTGTCAAAAGATTGGGCTTTATTATCTCAGCCTGATCAATATCACTGATGAGTAAATGGGATTCTCTTGGTAGGCTGAAAGTTATCTACTCTTTGAAAGCTCACCCACATCAATTACTGTGAAGTTAGTGCATTGAGGTAGGAAGCGAGATCGGATTTGTTCTGCACTGATGTCTTGCATTCTCAAAGCATGGTGGGAAACTTAAAAATAGCCTTTCAAAATCACTAGTAGTGGGGGCTGGAGAGATGGCTCAGTGGTTGAGAGCACTACTTTCTCTTCCAGAGGACCCGATTCAATTCTCAGAACCAACATGATGGCTCATAAATATAATCCCAGTCCCAGGAGACTAGGTTGGCCTCAAACTCACAGGGATCTGCCTGCCCCCTGCTTCTGAGTGTTGAGATTAAAACTGTGTACCACCATATCCTACTATTTTTTTTTTTAAAAAAAAAAACCTGAAATTTTAGGTTTGTTGCTGTCAGAAACCATGTGCCGTATTTCTCTTTTCTTCCACCACAGTTCAAATTGATTTGATTGGGGTCAAATTTTGGAATCAACACACAACAAAAGCAGAGCAGCTGTGTCAGGTCAGAGAGGGGTGGGGTTAAAGCCAGGAGCGTGGCTTGGGGAAGGCACACAGAATTCCATCTGAGAACGGTATGGGGGAACAGAATCTGTGAGCCACTGCTACTGCTCTTCTCTACAGCTAAGAATAGATAAGTCAGGAAGCTCCTGAACTGAGTGTTTGATGGTGGGTCTCTGTTCTTGAACACAGAGATCTGTAGCATAAAAAAACTCAATATTTTAAATGATTGGTCATTACTATTTGGCCGTTTTTTTGACATTAGTGAAAAAAACTTTTTTAAACATTTCTCATCAGATCTCTTTTCATATATCTTTTTTCTAGTGCTTTGGGGTGTTATTATTTTTTTTTTTCTTTTCATCCTATATTTGGTAGTCAGTCTCTAAAATGTACCTCGTAAGCTATACTTCTCAGTGTTCACAGCCTTTGTTGTTTGGTTCTACAGTGTATGATCTGTAGGATAAATCAAGATGGTGTCGCGTCACTTCCTCTACCAGACTACAGATGATGCAGATTCTATCATGTACACTCTCACTGGTGTTCTTTCTTTCTTTCTTTCTTTCTTTCTTTCTTTCTTTCTTTCTTTCTTTCTTTCTTTTTCTTTCCTTCCTTCTCGATCCAGCCACCGGTGTGCTTTCTTAACTGCCTTTCCTCTCTTGTTTCTCTCTGTCCGATCACTTTACGGGAGAACACCAGCCTTGTTGTTGAGACCCTCAGGCAGCCTCTGCAGAGACCCTTGTAGCAAGGATAGTTGAGGTCGGCTAACAACCTCCAGAACGAACCTGGACGTGGATTGGCTCAGTGTGACTACAACTTCTTAAGAGATTGTGAGCCAGTCCCAGCCCCTAGTTACTCCTGTGTTCATCAGTCTCAGAAACGAATCTTAAGAAACGGTTGTCTGGGGTGTGCTCGAGCAGGGGGCCTAAAGAATGGCTTCTCTGTTAACAGCACACCCAAGAAGAATCTGGGACCATTGTAGTGAGGGGCACAAGCAGTTTCCTCTCTGTGAGTTGATCCCCTACATGTGAAAAAAAAGAAAAGAAAAGAAAAAAAAAGGAAGAGAGAGAGAGAGAAAAGAAACGGTTGTCAAATGTGGCAATCCTACTGCTATTCTAAGCTTTGCGGGACTTTGTTAGCCAATGTATACGACTGTACTGAAACATGAAATACTGTCTTTCTGGTTAGGATGAAGAAATACCTTTCTTCTTTTTCTGTAGGAGTCGGTTGTTCTCAATGTTTTGTCAAGATGTTGTGCTAAACTCTGTGGATAGTAGTGGGCCAGATATCTTTTTCCCTCACAGAGTTGGTTTAATGTTTAGGGTGAAGTCATGAATCTAAGGTGTCTATTCATTCCTGGATCTGACCTTGAAATCAACACAACTGATAGTGGTTAAATATTACAATAGGATATATATATATATATTTTTTTTTTTTTTCTTATCTCTCACAAAAACATGGGGAGGTATCAGTCCCTATAATATTGAAGTAACCGTGGCATTAAAGTTAATGACTAGTCCATGCCACAAAATGGATCCCTTTACATTGCTGAAGTGGCACCAATAGCATATTTGATATATCAGTGATAGGATGTGCTAAGCACAGGGATATTTTATTCCTTTACACTTGATAATCTTTTCTAGATTTTTCACAATAGGAATTGATTTTAAAATAGCAATAAAAATATGGGCTAAACTGAAAATTCAAATATAGTCATACATTATGTGTGTGTGTGTGCGCCCATGGAGATTAGGGAGCAACTTGTGGGAATTCTCACCACCACATGGATCCTAAGGTCGTTCAGCCTGGTGGCAGGTGACTCACTGAGCCACCCTGCCTGCTTCCTAGATATAATTCTTAAACTTTCCATTATGGAGAACTTGAAATATATACAAAAAGAGTAGGTATATACTCTATGTCCGTAGACTCATAGCCCCACTTAAACATGGCCAGCCTTGCTTTATTTATTTCTATAATCTATTTATGTTCCACGCATTCCTCCTGCATTGGACTATTTGTCAGTTCAAATCATCATATTCTCCCATAGGATAAGGTAACATTTGTGTGTGTGCATATGTAGTGTGTGTAGTCTGCATGATGAATGTTTGTATGTAAGTGTGGGCATACATGCCATGGCCCATGTGTGGAGGTCAGGTGTGAACCTCTGGTGCATGTCTTTGCCATCTTCCTTATTTAAGACAGTATCTATTATTGATCTCTACTGTGCATGCTGGCATGTAGTTGGTCCATGAGCTTCTAGGGATTATAAGTGCGTGCTTCTGTATGGTAAGTGCTTTCTCTTGAGCCATCTCTCTAGCCCCAGCAAAGTAATCTTAACAATCTTATTGTAAGGTTAGAAAGGGGAGCTTGACCTGTCTTTTCACTGATTGGTCCTAAGGAGATATGGTTTAGCTGAAATACATTTGAATAAACAGTTTGGCCCTGGGGCAAAACTATCCTGGACATTTTAAGATTGATAGATTGAGCCAAGCCACTGAATGATGGTGTTGTCTTTCGAAAGTTATGGTCGGCCTTTGTGATCCTGCTTCCCTCCACTGCAAAGGTAGATGAGGTACAAATGTGCAGGTCAGTGGGCAGCCATGGCAGCCCGACTTCCCTGAAGACTGTGCCCTGTAGGGGGGAATAGAATCAGTCCTCCTTTTCTCGGGAGCTTTCCTTTTTGTTCTTCTAAAACCCCTGGCTGCTGTGGAGCCCAGACTTCTTCATGCTCCTATCACATCATGTTTTTCCAGCTGGTTCTTCTCTGTTGGAAGCTTCTTGATGTTCACCTTCTACCAGCCTGTCCCCTGCTCTCAGGAGGTCCATCCTGTGACCCTTCCCAACGCAGGCAACCTTCCCTAACATCAGCTGTGGTTAAGCAGATGAGTTCTCCCTCCCAAGGGCCAAACAGTGTTTATTCAATGTAAAGTAACCCCAGCTCCAAGGGGGAAGAAAGGTCCAAGAATAATAGGGAATAATATAAATACCCACCCACATATTCACACACACACACACACACACACACACACACGCACGCGCACACACACACACACACACGCACGCGCACGCACACACACACACACGCGCCACACACCACATCCAAACTGCAATCGTGATAAACAACCACTTCTTCTCCAGTCCGAGTAATAGCTGGTAGGACCTCATAGTTTGGAAATGGGGCTCCAGGATGGGTCTGGATAATAACATCTTTGCCCCTCCATGTTCCCACCTTGCTGGAGGGTCAAAGAGAGTGGGGTGGGATGCCTAGAGGGTGGCTGGCAACTCTGCCCTTCTGCCACAGCATTTATTGGCTCAAATTTCATACATACCCTCCTCTATGCACGGACATGCCCTCCTCTATGCACGGTGTCCCGCTTGTTCGCCATGGGTACACAGCCGCAGGTCTTGCTAGCCTGTAGCACGTGGGCTGCGTCTTTGGCTGCTCGTCTGCTGATGGGATGGCTATATTTGTCCTTGTAGTCACTGGCAGAACTCACCGCCACAGGTCTCTTCTGGGCTGCCTCCTCCTCCAGCTTCCGAGCCAGCTCTTTCCACTTCTCCTCAACCTTTTTGAGTTTCCTCTCCATGCCTGTGGGAGCCTAGCACTTCAGCTGACAGCTCAAACTCTCCTTTGAAGATTATGGCATAGGGACAATTTCTTCATGTGTCCACTGTCTTGGATGAAATCAGACACCCCTGTTTTTCATCTTTTTACAAAACTCTTTTTGTTGTTTGTCTTGTGAGAGCCAGCCCTAACCTAACGACATTGTGTTATTGCCTGCTCTATCCTAGTCAATGACAGTTCTCTCTCTCTCTCTCTCTCTCTCTCTCTCTCTCTCTCTCTCTCTGTCACACACACACACACACACACACACACACACACACACACACACACACACCATGGCTGAAGAAACTTAATGTGGTACCAGGCATCTGTCAAGGGCCCTAGACCTTTGTTGTGAAATGCTGGTGGTGAGATCCTAGAGGCCTGCAGGTCAGATGAGAATGTTCCTGCTGTGAGGTCTTTAACTGCTTGCTTTCTGCTTTTGTGACTTGCCTTCTACCCTGGATGAAGTGGTCTTTTTGTTACTATATAGAAGGAAAGAGAAACAACCCAGGGGAGTACAGCTGTATTCTTACCCAGCCAGGGATTCCATAGATAACTGTAATGCACACCTTTACTATCCACCTTTATAAATCTTTTCTTTAGTCTTCTTGGAGCTGTTTGGCTCCAAGGCTGCCGTCCTTCTGCTAGCGGTAAGAATAAATTCATCTAATCTAAATTTGAACTGAGTCTTAAGTCTTTTCTTTGGTCTTTCCCAGTAGATTTTGTAGCATTTGATGCCACAGCAGTCTTGATTTTATAGTTTCTTCTAGCTTGCTGTCCAGCCTTGTGTCTACTCTCCTAGTCACCCAGGCTGGTGGCTTCTCCATGGAGCCCAGTAGTTCAAGTTTTAAAAAAGTGTATGCACATCATCAAAACAGAGCACTAATTATGCTCAAAATTTCTGTTATGTGAATTAAATTTCCTCTTTAACACAGCATCCATGCAAATCGGAATATTTACTTTTTACCCAGCAGATTCAGCATTCATATTAAAGAAAATTCATGTGATGATAGGCCATGGCAATTGAATGTCTTAAACCAGAAATAAAAAGTTGACATTCAAAACTTTCAAACTCTCCAGTATTTGCAAAAAAGATGCCAGACCAAGGATATATATTCAAGACTATATTCAGAATACTTTGTGGTACAATTTGTTGGCTTCCCAATGTGCACTCTCATATTCTTGCCTGGCAGTCTGGCTCCCTGTGGTCCCTTCTATGCTGGGCTTCTCTATTGGAACATATGCAAATCAGGGTTTCCTGCCTTGGCTTCTCCTAGAGAGACTTTCTGGCATTGGTTCTTGCTCTTCCTGGGATACTGTCTCTTGGCTCACTATACTGATTCTTTGCTTCATATTTCTTCTGAGTTCTCTGCAGTCCTGCACTGTAAGAATACATTACTGACCCCAGTTGAAAAACAGAAAACGATGAGTCTAACAGGAAGACAAAAAATAAGCAACAGGTGTTAAAAATGAGGACAGAAATTAAGGCCACGAAGCCAGCATGTATTTTTGGTTAAAACAAACAAACAAACAAACAAACAACAAATCATGTAGAATGTCAATATTTTAAAAAATACATTTGAAAGCAGATGCTTGTTCTTTTCAAGGAGCAGACTCTGGGGCAGAGTGCAAAGACTGCACAGTGGGTTGCAGGTCACTTCCAACAACCGATTTAAACAGCTTTCACGGCTGAGCTTTGAAGGCTGGGGTCAGTTGTGCCTGGAGTCGTTAACATTGAAGGGAAAACTTCTTAGACTCTATAAGGGTAAATGTGAGCGGGATACGAGGGGCCTGGGTACCCCAGTACATGTGTACCTCAGTATGCTCACAGAAGCTTTCTTACAGCACAGCCTGAGTCTTTGGAGAGCAGTCAGTTTCCCTTTCAGGAAGGAAAAGACAGAAGTGGTAAGTAGAGAGTAAGCAGGTGGCCAGTTTGTTAGAATTAAGCAGGCAGATTATTTCCTCTGCAAATTCTCCTGAATATAGAATAAGAATCTCTCAGAGTCTGCAGGCTTAAAGCACAGAACATCTCTGCGTGGTCTCAGGCATCACAGGTTCCTGGAGAGCACTGACTTGTTATAGCCGGGCTCTCTGTGTCAGTGTTCTCCTAGCTCACAAGGAACTGTCTTGCCCCTTTGAAAAGAGGTTTTAATCAACAGGAAAAACAATCCCCACTGGCATTAGGACCAAATCGACCTGTCTTTGAGAATATCACTTGTCCCTGGTACTTGAATGCTGTTGGCCACAACACACTTCAGAGGAAGAGAAGCTGAGAGGCCCAGAAGGATGAAGGCCAAATGTTGGAATCTGTGAATAAAGGATTTCCAAGACATGCTGCCTATAGCATTAGAAACTGCTTTTGAGGTAACTGATCTCTTTAACTATTTACCACCGATCCAAATGCAACAATAAAACGAACTTTGAGTCTATAAAGTGGGAGAGAGTCTGATCATACAAGCTAACAAATCCTGTTTTATCATGAAAGTCACACTGAGTTCAGCTGTCTCACGACATTAATGTTTCTGGTTATCCATAGATCGGGTCTCAAAATCTGTAGGAATAGGTTTCAAAATTTGATAGTATGAAATTGAAAAAGCCTCCATGAATCAATCAAAATATATTATGCCTTAAATATCTTTGACAATGTTGTTTTATTAATAGTGGACGTACCCCCTTTTTTTAATGGTGGGGTGTTCGGGGCAGGGGAGAATTAGACTCTTACGTATTACTTCTTGTGACAATATCGTTAACTGTTTTTGGAATGTACCTTGTCCAGACCTTCTTCAGCGAACTCTTTGCAGACCTCTAAGTAAATATTTAGAGCTGTAACCCTGGAATGAGGTGGAGAAACCCGTGAATTCCAGAAGTCTTTTGAGGGGATCAGCCGAGGCATTATTAGCCCTTTAGCTCTCATTCTCCCATGAGTGCAAAGGGAAGTTTCCCAGAGGAACATCTCCACAGAGAATTCAAAAACAGACGTGAGAATCCCGTTAAGCTTAGCCGTCCATTAAGTCAATACTGGCAAGACTTACAGAAACATGAAAGGAAGGAACATTCTTCTCCTGCTTTCATTCTGAAAAATATATCTTATTTTCATGTTTCTTAGAGTATGTGTAAAGAAAAAGAAATATTCTCAGTACTTTTCAGTTTTAATTTCTTATATGGTATTTAGAAAGGTACTTAGGGGGAGATCTGGAAAGGGGGAAACATGTGAAATGTGAAGAAAGTAGAAAAAAAAATGAAACAAAAATAAAAAAATAAAAGTTAAAAAAATAAAATAAAGTTAAAAAAAAAAGAAAAAAGAAAGATACTTAGGGAGAAATGGCCTTAAGTAAAAAACTCCTCGAGGTTTGTGCTGGTTAGATTTTTTGTTGTTGAGTTTTTATATTTATTTATTTATTTATTTATTTATTTTTTATTTTATTGTCGACTTGACTCAAACTGGAGTCATTAGGGAAGAGGTAACATCGGTTGAGGAATTGCCCGTACCAGATTAGCCTGTGGGTATGTCTGTCAAGCATTTAATCTTAATTGCTGATTGATGTCGGGAGAGCCAAGCATAACTGTAGGCGGTGCCTTCCCAGGGCAGATGGCCCTGAGGAGTGTAAGAAAGCACACTGATCAAGCTGTAGGAGCAAACCAGTAAGTTTCTTCCATGGTCTCGGCTTTAGTTCCTGCCTCCAGGCTTCAGCTTGAGTTCTTGCCCTGGCTTCTCTTGATGATGGACCTGTAAGACATAACAAACTCGTTCCTCCCAAGTTACTTCTGATTACGGTGTATATCATGGCAATAGGAAGCAAACTAGGACAAGGGTCTCAATTGTTAAGACTGACATACTTTGTGAGATTGGATACTTTATAAGGTATCCCAGTGATCAAAACGTTTTAAGGTCCGAACTGGCAACATTGTGGCATTGGTGTGCTTTATTACAACACATTTTGTACACATTCTTTGGAACAGATTTTCATTAAATATTGAAATTGAACATCTGTATACTTTATGACTTACATTTCACACCCACATAGGTACTTAACAGAAATTTGTATATTTTCTTAGAGACATATGCACGAATATTCATAATAATCTTAGTAGTGTCAAACTGGAAGCACCTCACCATTCACTAGTTGTAGAACCAATTTCATGCACGCAATCATATAAGCAATTGCATTGAAATAAAAACAGCTGGGCAGTGGTGGCACACACCTTTAATCCCAGCACTTGGGAGGGAGAGACAGGCGGATTTCTGAGTTTAAGGCCAGCCTGGTCTACAGAGTGAGTTCCAGGACAGCCAGGGCTACACAGAGAAACCCTGTTTTGAAAAACCAAACCAACCAAACAAAACAACAACAAAAAGAAATAAAAGCAAAACAAAGTCAGGCGAAAGATGCATACCTGGTTGGTAAACATCATAAAGAACACCAAGGGGATGCTTATCATAAAACACAGGACAGTGGCTACCTTGCCAAGTAGGTGGGTGAAGTAAGCAGAGAGTTCATAGGAAAACTTTCTGGCTTGCTAGTGATGTTTCTTGATCTATGTGACAGTGCTTGGTGGTGCTTGGTTTGTGGTAATTTATGCTTTCATTCTCTGTATTATATTTCACAATATAAAAGGCACAAACTCCTCTCTTTCTATGTTTAGAGTTACTAAGCATCCCTCAAGACCAGTAATGAAAATAAGCACAGAAAATAATTTGATATATGTTTTAGAAGTTAATCTTACTAGAATGTTTTCGTGCCTTCAGTGAAAAGAAATGCTTTAATTCAAAGGCAGGAGCTCTACTTCTTCCATGCATCAGGGTCTACCATTGTTTCTGTATGTGTAGGTTTCTCTCTACTGGGTTCCAAGATATCATTGAGGCTGAATGTCCCAGGACTCAAAGGAGTGGGTTCACTGAGATGGCTTTCCTAAATGGGAGGCTTTGTTTTCTGTGGTATCAGAAACATCTCAGTAGACCAGGCTTCATGTGGAACACCCACTCTTCTTTGAAGCAGGAAATAGATTTCAGGTCACTATGCCTGGAACCTGCTTCTGTAAGGGGATTTTCATCAATGATGAGTGGGAACTCATCACTGAGGTCACCTGCATCCAGCAATGCCACAGTGTTTTTAATTCTCCACATAGATCCCGACTCTTAACCATCCTGATCGTGCCGTTCAGGTTTGTGAGCTACCAGCTCACATACTCGTGTGTGTCACAGTCCTTCGTAGTAAATTAGGTACATTACACGTTTCCCAACTGCTTGACTACCTGTATATTTTCATTAGAGTATATGCACTCACGTACATGTTAAGCGGTTTTCCTACTGGCTCATAATTTTAGTTATAACAAGGTTTTAAATCAACCAGGATAAAGACTGTATTACTCTACTGATGTTAAATAATTTATAAATGTGGCCAGAGTTGACAAACTGAGGCATGTCTAGACTTCAACTTGAACAAGAATAAATGTTATTTTCTCTTTAAGCGTGCTGGTTGTATTATGTTGAACTTTCCCAGTGAGATCATAACAGCTCATCTGAAATACACAGTATTTTAGTAAACCACATAGTTGTCAATGGACATGTGAGGTGGTATTTCAGCATTATTCTAGGGACACTTGGGCAGCCCGTGAGAAACACTAAGACGTCAAACACAAGCACTTCAGATGTCCTCAGTACTTTACTGGTCCTCTCATCCCTTTTTGTCGCTCCTAGTCTGATGAAAATGCCAATGGCTTCTCCTGGGATGAGCACAGTAGTTTCAGAAGCAACAGTAAACACATTTCTTTTTAAACATTTCAGGGACTCCAGAAGTGGCCTGGATAGCTTGAGCTTCCCCTCAAGATGGAGATGTAACACCTCGATTATCTTCCCAGCAGCCTTGCAGCTTCCACACGGTCCATTTGCAGTAGTCAAGGATCTGCTGAAATGTCTTAGCACTTTCACAGAGCCTTGTTTAAGAGGAAATGGCTCTGGGCTGATGATGGCTTAACAGGGAGGGGGCTTGCCTTCAAGCACAAAGACCTGGGTTTGATTCCTGGACCCCACATGGCAGAAGGAGAAAACCAACACCCACGAGTGGTCCCCAATGCCACAGGAGTACACACACAATAAAATATAATAAACTTCTTTTTTAGGATAAAGAAATGATTTCTCAGAAAGGTGGTAACTTCTGTGGAGCTAGAAGAATTCTTACTATAACTCTGACTCTACCCATTCTCTGGACATCTTCCAAGTGCTCGTTATATGATAGGAACTTTTTATAATGGTTAGATGCAAGGTGGCTCACAAAGGTCTATCTGGTCTACAATGTGCCAGAATGTGTGTGTATTGATTTTCCTACATCTTTACATATAGCATTTCGGGGGTTAATACACATGTCCAGCATTAGGTCAGTATACAATAACATAAATGTTTTTGCAGACACGCTTGACTGTAGTAGGGGAAGGTAGGGTTCATATTTCTTGGTGCAATTACATTAGCTTTCCGTGACTGTGTACTATCCAATGTGGTCGCCATGAGGCACAACATGACCATTTAAATTTAAATGAATTGAAATGTAAAAACTCAAAGCTGGCCTTTGGTGGTACCTGCCTATAGTCCCATAATTTAGGAGGTGGAGGACAAAGAATTGGGAGTGAAGGTCATCCTTGACTACACAGCAAGTTTGAGGCCAGTCTGGGCTACATAAGAACCTGTCTCAACAAAACAAAACAACCCAACACAAAAAACCATCCATACCCCCATAAACCTCTTTGGTTTCAGTCATACTAGTCACATTTTAAGTGATGGAAACAGCGATTTAGTTGTCAAGGATTGGACAGACAGTCATAGAGCATTCCCACCATTGTGGAAATACTGTTGAGACACCCTCTCCAGGGATACCCACCCCAGGGCTTTCAGACAGCTGGCAAGCTCAAGCCTTGAGGGCAGAAGAACTACAAATAGGCTCCAAAGAAACCGAAAACCCCACCTGAGCAAAATCCTCTAGATGAAGGAAGCACTAGGCCACATAACTGGGAACAGACAGGAACAGATTTTCTTCTAAGTTCTCTGCAGAGTCAGGGGAGGGGACCTAGCAGATTTGATTGTGAACTTTTAGAAACTTTTGGTTGGCCCAGGGTTCTTCTCTTTTCCCAGCAGGTTTGACAGCTCTTCCCTGATTGGTTTCATTTCCTCATCTTATTCGCAAACTCAAATTCTGCCAATCAGAGTCTAGTTGGTACCCTATAAATTCAGGCTAAAGCCCACAGAAGGCAGAGACTCCTGTTCTTTTCAGGGGAAGAGGCCTGAATGCAGACTTCAGAATCCAGTTCCCAGGCAGCTCACTCAGCAGAGAAGAAAGACTACCTTTAAGAGTCACTGGAGATGTTGGTCCCTGGCACCCAAGGATTCTGCCCAGGACAGGGAGCACAGTCCGGTCTGGCCCCAGGATTCAATCCATGGCTACAACAAGTAGTGGTTGGGGGAGCCTCATTCATCCTCAGCCTCTGAGACACTGGAGCTGCAGACAGGAATTTACTCAAACAGCTGCTTCCAGCCTCCAAAAAGCTATAAACACTCCCCAAGGTTGCCAGTTGTCTTAGTCAGGGTTTCTATTCCTGCATAAACATCATGACCAAGATGCAAGTTGGGGAGGAAAGGGTTTATTGAGCTTACACTTCCATGCTGCTGTTCATCATGAGAGGAAGTCAGGACTGGGACTCAAGCAGGTCAAGGAGCAGGAGCTGATGCAGAGGCCAAGGAGGAATGCTGCTTACTGGCTTGCTTGCTTCTCCTGGCTTGCTCAGCCTGCTTTCTTATAAAACCCAAGACTACCAGCCCACAGATGGTACCACTAACAAGGGGCACTCCCCCCTTGATCACTAATTGAGAAAATGCCTTACAGCTGAATCTCGTGGAGGCATTTTCTCAACTGAAACTCCTTTCTCTCTGATAACTCCAGCTTGTGTCAAGTTGACACACAAAACTAGCCAGTACACCAATAGAGGTGGCACAGGTCTTTAATTCTAATACTGTAGTAGAGGCAGAGGCAGGAGGATCTTGTGAACTGAAGGACATCCTCATCTCATGCTGAGTTGTAGATCAGCTAAGGCTGACCCCTCTAGCCAAAGCAAGCAAGCAAGCAAGCAAGCAAAAATCAAACAAAAAGTCCAAACAAACCACAAAACATTTCTTGGAGCTTCCATGGTCCCAGACAGCATCCTACTGTGAACAAGAGTTCAAACCTATTTTATTTAAATTCTGTGTCGTAATATTCAAGCTGTTTTATCCTGTTTAAAGTTGTTAATCAGCTGGGCAGTGGTGGTGCATGCCTTTAATCCTGGCACTTGGGAGGCAGAGGCAGGTGGATTTCTGAGTTTGAGGCCAGCCTGGTCTATAGACTGAGTTCCAGGACAGCCAGGGCTACACAGAGAAACCCTGTCTCAAAAAAAAAAAAGTTGTTAATCACAAATTGATAATAAAGTACCTCCTGTTTGCACTCTTTGATGCCTGTGGATACCATCCTTGGAGGAGGGTGACCAAGAACCAGGATGAAGATGAGATGGTCTCCACCAACCACCGCAGCTCTATTGTAGGAGGCAACCAAACATGAATTACTGACTAGACCATTCTCATCTGTGGCTCTAGCCCTTTTCCCTAGATTCAAAAATTCAAGCTCCTTATAATCTGAGTGTAAGTCTTGGTTACAATATGACTTCTGCCTTCACAAAGTCTTTGGTCTGTTGGAGGAAGAGAGACACGTAAATAAAAATTAAATGAAGACATGCATCACAAATGAAGAACAGACATATTTAGGGAAATAATGCACACACAGAGAAAAGCGCAGAGAGGCAAATAGGCAGTAAAAGAAACCGAAGTTGGTGGAACAAAATTGCGCTAAGGTCACTGGAACAAGGAAGCACAGAAGGAGACAGATGAGGACAGAGTTTCTGTTTCATTTAAGGAAGCACAGGTGAATGAATACGCTTTTTCAAGAGCAAAGGATAATCTACATTAGAGGCTGTGGAACATTGAGACTCAATAACTGATAACTCTAAACCAATGCTGTTATTTTTCTCTGCAGCAATGTCACCGGTGACATCTGAATTTGTTTGATGAAGATAATGGAAGTAAAATATGAGGAAGTGGGAGCAATGTCTGGATGAATGGAGGGGACAGCGGTTAGGAAAAACCCTTAGCTCATTAATTCTTGGACTGAGTCACCTCCAACTTCTCTGGTGACTTTTATCAACCTAATAGATATGATTGTGTCTTTTTCTTTAGCTCGTGCAAGACAAAATGGTCATCATGATTATGTGCACAGTACTGGAAGGCAAACAGGTTTAATTTTTCTTTTTAAGTAAGACATTACTTCTCTAGCAGAGAATGATGTCAAAGGATCTCTTTCTTCTGTTATGAAATGTTCAGGAATGTATATCTGCTTCTTTTGGTCATCCACCCAATCCCAGTCACACCCAGCAGAAGCAGATTTGCCCTGGTAGGATGTTCACTGAAACAAAGCTCATGGACTTAAAAGTCAGAAGAAGGGCAAAGGAAATCCAACAGATAGGTAGATTAGGTAGTTCCACAAAATAGTTGTTACTAGGCCTTTGTAGCTTTTATATCATTTGAAAATCAAGTATAAAAAGATGCTAAGCCACCCAAATAGAATATCTTCATCAAGCCCCTCCCTTCAGGGCTCAAGGATCTACACAGAAGAAGAGGAAAGATCGTAAGAGCCAGAGGTGATGCTTTACTCCCAAGTGTCTTCCGGATACAACAGAACTAATTCACATACAAACTCACAGAAACTGTGACAGCATGCAAAGGACCTACAGAGGATCAAGCCAGATGGAGTCCTAGAGCTGAGAGGGTGAAGTGGACACAGCGTTCCACCATTAACCAAAAAGCTATCTGAAACTGTACCCACCCGTAAAAGAAAATTACTTTTCTCCAGTGGAGTCTCACTAGGTATATTAACCACACATCAGGGTAGGCTCCATGCCTAGGAGGAGTTGGCTAACACAAAACAAACTCAATGGTATTTTTGCAGATAACAGTTTTTCACGTAAACAAACAAACAAACCAACCAAAAAAAACCACCATTAGCTTGAGGGCTGTATAAAAAACACACCTTAAGGTGGGCAAGATGGCTTAGTAGGTAAAGGTACTTACCACGAAGTTTGACGACCCGAGTTTGATGCCCTGGATTCACATTGTGGAAGGAGACTACTGGAAGTTGTCTTCTGACCTCCACTTGAGTGCTGAGCGCAGTGCTAGACACTAAGTAGATGATGAGAAACGAGACTGATGGGGCACTGGTTCTATCGCTGAAAGGATTGGTTTTGACCTAGCAGGGGAAATAGAGTGGTTCACCAGGTTTGGCTCCATTGCCAGATCAGTAGCAACACCAGCTCATTATTCAGGCTCTTAGGCATCTGTCCCAGAATATAGCCTCCGGGCGCTCGGGCTACATCCAGGACGCCACATCCATAGGTTTGGCAACTGCTGGTGTGCTTTGTAGTTTGGCTCTCCTCCTGCCTCTATGGGCCAATCCTGGCTCTGCTGGAACTCAACTGCTCTGCAGGTACGCCAAGACGAGGTGTGGCGAGGCGTGGCGGCGGGAGTGGCCGAGGCGGGGAGGGGCGGGGCGAGGCCGCTGTGGGCGGGGACAGAGCCCGTTTAAGCTCCAGGCGCACGGCCCCAGCCGCCAGGCGCCGCAATGACTGCCGGGATGCGCCGCAGCGAATGGTCGCGCGGGGCGCCGCTCTGAGTGACCTTTCACCCGCGCCCAGCGGCCTCGGGCGGCGGCACAAGGCGGAAGCCATGGCGGAGGCGGCGGGCGAGGCGCGCACGAGCGAGAGGGACCCAGACGCGGGCCGCGCGCGCCGGCGGCTGCGGGTTCTGTCGGGCCATCTGCTGGGCCGGCCCCAGGAGGCTCCGAGTACCAATGAGTGCAAAGCGCGGAGAGCCGCGTTGGCGGCCGGGGCGTCGCCCGCCGCCACTCCCGCCGCGCCAGAGTCGGGCACCATCCCCAAGAAGCGGTGAGTAGCGGCCCGGGAAGGAGCTGGCGGCGGGTGGCCACGCGCGGCCTGGGCTGAGGAAGAGCATGGGAGTGGGCAGGGAGTTGACACGGTGGGCGGAAGGCATTCCGGTTGCTGCGAGTACATCAGCTTGCGGACTGGGAGTGAACCAGACACACAGGACTCTGTTGGGACTGGGCGGGATGGGTTGGCTGGATTTTGGTCTCTTTTTGAAGGAAACACGAAGCGGATCCCCTTTCTTGGTTTTTGATGCTAGAAACTCATTCTCTATCATGGAACGGGTAGCAGGAGGGTTCTTAATCTACTAGGAGGAGGTTTAAATTTGCACTAGATAATCAGATTTCTGCTAATTCTCAAAAGCCTGAGTGCAGGCAGGCTGGGGTGGGGATCGGTGGTACCCTAGGAAAGGTGTTGAGTGGTTTCTATAGGGTAGGTTACCACTTCCTTGTGGTCATGGGTTCTAACTTTAAGGGAGGAAACCAGTGAGTAAGATGCAGTAGACTGCAAGCATTAGTGACTTAAGACTTTGATATTCCAGCTACTGATCCTGTAAGGAGCTAAAAGACAGGAGTCTGAATGAGGAATGTTTGTAAAATCTTAAGACCATTGGAGGAGAATCTCTATCTCTGATGAAAGCTGTCGAGAGATGGCATTTTCTGAGATTATCAGTTTGGAAAACTTGGAGAATGAAAAAAAGATTTTGCTAACTTGAATGTGTACATTCAAAGTGATGGAGATGGTGCTAAATCCATTACTTCTAAGTCCCTAAGCTATTAGGTAGGTGCAATAGTCTCCCATTTTACAGATGAAGAAATTAGAAAAAAGATTAGGAAGTGTGCTGCAGGTAGCAGGTTAACTGTGTTACAGTTTACACATCAAAAGCAAATTCATTAATTCAACCCATGTAAGTTCTTACTGCATACACACTGTGCCAGAAATGCAGGGATTCTGAAATTAGCTATTCACTGTAGGGCACTAAAGTAATACGGTATAAGAAATTTGCCTGATAATTGAAACTCGTGGTCATTTCACCCCAGTTTTGAGTGTATGCATTTGTTAGGATAAAGGCTTTTTTGAGCCAGGTGTTTCTGTGTAAAGCTTGAAGCTTGTAATGAAAACAACCTACTGGAGGGGAAGAATGTTTATGGTAGAAAAACAGAACGGTCACAAGTAAAGAAAGTAAGGACTAGAGAACTGCGGACTCAAGTGTGGCAGAAGTTGTGAGAAAGACAAGGGATGAGTGAGGGAGGGCTCTTGAAGGAAACATATTTCAGGGTAGTAGACAGAAAGAATATCAGATTTACTTTTCAGAAAGGACACACTGGAATGGAAATGAAGATTCAGTTGGCAGTGTATTGGCTGGAAACAGACCTAGGTTTGAATTCCATTAGGCCTTTTTCACCCTGTAAACTTTCTGTCTCAGAGCTCTGTCCCCTCATTTTAAGAAAGATGTAGAGCCAGATGTGGCTCACCAGATGTGGTGGTGTACACCTTTAATCCCACCACTTGGGGGGTAGAGGCTGGGGACCCTGTCTCAGAAAATGGAAACAAAAACAAACAATACCAAAAAAACCAAAGAACTAATCCCTGCTTTGCATTTTTGCTTTGGCAACAGAAAAATGCAGCTGAAAGATGTTCAGTGTACTGTCTGTTACACAAGCTCTTGACAAATAGCTGTAGCTGCTTGTGTCTGAAGACAGACAGTGGCTATGAATCTCATATCTTTAATGTATAATGCTGGGACTCTAATTAAGGCATACCATTTTAAGAATATGAGGAGGTACATTTTCTAGAATTTGGTTACTTGGTGGTAGGAGAGGGTAAAATTGAGAGTCACTTATAGCCTCTGGTTTCACTGATGCTATATTAGCTGTTATGGGGTTTAAGATTTTTCATTTTTCCTAATGACTTCATAAACATGACTATTTTCTCATTTGCATGTATCTGTGTGATTAAACATTTATATGTGCACCTACATTATTAAATTAAGTAGGCAGAGCAGGTTTCTTTAAGACTGGATTTAGTGGCCTTTTCCTTCAGCATTTAGAGAAGAAATACAATGCTCTGATGTAATAGGTAAGACTACTACTTCTTCTTCTTCTTTTTTTTTTTTAAAAGACAGGTTTTCTCTATGTAACTAGCTTTGTAGACCAGATTCACTTTGAACTCAGAGATCCACATGCATCTGCCTCCCAAGTGCTGGGATTAAAGGTGTGTGCCACTGCTGCCAGGCTGGGTAAGACTCTCTAAGTAGGGTAACTGCTCTAAGAAGGGGTGGTCTTTGCATGGCCTTCGAAGACTGAAGTTGTCAGTAGCCTAGGGACAACTGCAGCCCACTTACTGCATGGGGTGAAGGTGGGAGGAAGCTCAGGGTTAGCTGGGTAGTAGTAACATCTACACTGTAGAACTACTTTGAAGTTTAATCAAAATGCTTGCATTTAATTAAGTGCAAAGTACACTACTACATAAAACATAAAACCATGTGTTAGATGAAGCTTAGAAGCTTTCTCAGAGTGTGATTGTTTTACTTGATTATTGTTCATTGGGAAACCCAAGTCTTTCCAATTCATGCTACTTAACTGGGTCTCAACATCTACAGTAGCAGCAAGAACTGAGCCTAAAGGGAAGGCACATTTTGGAGCAAGAAGGAACTGAGGTACATATCCAGCAAGGTTGATTATAGCTGTGCTCAGTGATTTTGGAATCTTTTGGTGATTTGCGTGTTACTCCTCTTTCATTACTCTGGGTGGTGGTATTGGTTATTGTCTTAGTCAGGGTTTCTATTCTTGCACAAACATCATGACCAAGATGCAAGTTGGGGAGGAAAGGGTTTATTCAGCTTACACTTCCGTGCTGCTGTTCTCACCAAAGGAAGTCAGGACTGGAACTCAAGCAGGTCAGGAAGTAGGAGCTGATGCAGAGGCCATGGAGGGATGTTACTTACTGGCTTGCTTCTCCTGGTTTGCTCAGCTTGCTCTCTTATAGAACCCAAGACTACCAGTCCAGGGATGGTACCACCCACAAGGGGCACTCCCCTCCTTCATCACTAATTGAAAAAATGCCTTACAGCTGGATCTCATGGAGGCATTTTCTCAAGGGAGGCTCCTTTCTCTGTGATAACTCCAGCTTGTGTCAAGTTGGCACACAAAACCAACCAGTACAGTTATCATTGTTTTTTCTCATGACTGCATATACTTAAATTTATCATAAGCTTGGAGTAGTGACGTCTAAACACGCCATGCTTTCAGTCCTCTTGCAGAATAGTCATGCTTATGTTTGTTTAGTGAATATTTGCAGATAAAGTGCTTTATGACAAGGGTACTAGGGTGACGATAAAACCTTTAGAAGCTCACATTCTAGGAAGAGAGTCTACAAGTTCCAGTAATTTAATTAGTGGCAGTGTAGATGAAGGTATGGATGCAGCACAAAGGAAAGAAAGGATGGCATACTCTCTGGGGTTAGATGCTTCCTGAGGAAGGTTTGAAAAACACTGTGGATACTTTGCTGGACAGATTGAATAATGAGGAAAGTTTGTTATGTCACAGCAAGGAGCCATGGAAGTACAAGCTGTATTGAGATGACAGTGGAGTGTTAGTAGAGATGGGAGTAGCTGAAGAGGAAGATGATGGTGGGCCTTTAGGGCTTGGCTTGCAGATACTCAGTCCATCTGTCCACGGAAGTAGCATACAGCAGTGCACAAAGCTGTGCTCTTAGGGAACCTGGATTCTAGTTGGAGTTGAGACGGTGGACAAGTAATGATAGCACGTGAGGTGGTGAAAGACAACCCAGAGCTGGTGAGTGGAGGAGCCTGCACCATAACCTGGGCAGAGACTGCTTGGATTGGGAATGGTCAGTAGTTGCTGGCACTAAGACTGAGGTGCAGTGAGGATGTGGTATCGTGCAAGCAAGGCAAGGGCTCCATTCCTGAGTTACAGCCCCAACCTACATATATCATTCTTTAAAAATGTGTTATTTAGGAGCATGGGAGGCAGCTCAGTTGGTAAAAGGTGTGCCCACAAGGATGAAGGCATGCGTTTGAGCCACAACATCCATGTAAAAGTCATATATCCATTGCCAGGGAGGTGGAGACAGGTGGCTCCCAGTAGCTTTCTGGCCAGAAAGCCTAACCTATTTGAGTTCCAGGCCAAAGAGAGATCCTGTCTTGGGGGGAAAAAGGTGAACAGTTCCTGAAGGCCAGCCTTGGAGGTATTATTTAGCATATGTCACAACTTTGGTGAATGTTCTCCAGAAAAGAGAAAGCTGATTGACTTCTTGCAAATGCTTTTTAGGAAGGCAGTCCATAGCTTCATTGCTATTGGAATGGTTATTTGTACAAGTGACTTAGGACAACATTCAATTTTTTTTGGAAAAATTGACGCTTATTTTGGTAGCTATACCAAATGAAGTAGTATGGTATGAGTTCTCAGCTGAGAAGTCTAGTGATGGTGCTAGTTGGAGTTTACATTATATTACCTCATTTATAGCTCTGGAAAAAAGGTGGTAGTATATTTCACTCACAGATGAGGATGTAGAAGCTCAGATAATTTTGTTGGTCTAGTGATAAGCAGTTGTGAAATGAATGAGATGGTATTTCAGCTCTGGCTTCATCCACCCAAGCTCATTTCCTGTGCTGTTTCCCTGTAGTTACACCATGGTATTTATTTCTGGGGTAAAGTTCTCAGGTTGCTTTCTTTGTGTGCTAAGCTTAAAACCATTTGTGGTAATAATAGTTGAATACTGTGTCTCGTATTGAATGTGTTAGTTATGTTGTATTATTGTTAAATTAGAAATATCCCATCAAAGTGAAATTCAAAACTTAGGAAACTATAAAGTGTGTTTAAGAGGATGGTTAATGAGTGACTTTTGTTGCTGCCCTTGTGGGAGAAGACAGTGTTGGTAATAAAAGAGAATGGGGAATTTCGGAAGGAGAGCCAAGCTTGGATGAGAAGAGGGGTCTTAGAGGAGTTACTGCTTGGTATAGACTGTTGGGAGTAGGAAACCTTGGTGTGTTCATCTTTGGTTTGCACAGTGACATAGGCCTTCTCCAAATGCTCCTCCTGTCCAGAGATTATCATGGAGCCGTCTACTCCAAGTTCACTTAGTAGGAATATCTGGGAGGAAGTTCTGGGATCTGCTTACAGGCTACAGAGAAATGGAGTGCTGTAGTCCCATGAGATATTTTATAGGACTTTAAAAGCAGATATTAATCTTTTATTTTCTTATAATTGGAAAGGTTTCTGCTATTTGTGTGATTAGTATGTTAATTTCGACCCTAAATTAAATTAGATAATCTTGAGTGGAGTCTACCCTTGAGCAGCTTAGTAACTGCTCTCTGTCCTCTCTTTATTTGTTGGATTTTTTAAGGATAATGTCTTTCCCAAAGTCTGAGTCCAGAATCAGCTGAGTGATAGTACAAGATACACCAGAAATAAAAATGTTGGTTGGAGACGTTGTTCAACAGTAAAGAGCATTTACTGCTCTTGCCGAGGACCTGAGTTTGGTCCCCATCACCCTCATGGTGGTTCACAACTATCTTTTATGACTCAAGTTTAAGGGGATTTTACACCCTCTTCTGGCTTCTGAGAGCACCAGGCAGGCATGTGGTATCCATAATAAATGCAGGCAAAACACTTAGACACATAAAACAAAAATTAAAAAAAAGAAAGTGAAATGTCATCTATTATAGATAGAACATGGCTAATGTTTACCCTGAATTAGATGGATCATGTAATAGGCAGTGTTAGACTTCAGGCTTTCTCTGTGGGGAGATAGCTCCAGGGAGCTAACATGAGAGAGTATTTTAAAGAGAGAAAAGATTTACCCAGGTGCTTGGTGTTTCTGTAAGAATTCCTTGAGTATTCTGATCACCTCTGTCCTGAGAAAGAGTGAGCATGAGACTTGGGGACATGAGACTTGGGGACAGACCTCTGTACTTGTGTTGAAGTCTTGTAGGGTTAGAAACGGGAGCTATGGAATGGAAGTATGGCTGAGATGTCTCTGAAGAAATCCGAGAAGCATGCTAAAGAAGCTACCTAGAACCTGAGCAACAGTCTGAGCAACAGTCTTCACTTTTTGTTGCCATGTGCTGCCATCACCATTGCTACTGCAGTACGTCACACAGAACCTTTGACAGGGCGGCTTATGACTATGGAGAATCTGTCTCAATCAGTCCTTTTAGGCTGTTTCTCATTCTTTGATACCATGATGTACTGTAGTTACATACCATACATTCTGTAACTGGATCATCCTTTCTTCTTCTTTGACGTTTGTTTTCCTCCAGATGCAATGCATTTTGTTTGCTGTTGCACAGATAATGTGGGACTGGTATATGGATCAAAAACTTATTTGAATTGTTCTAAATATACACATGTATATATGTGTTCATGTGTGTATTTCTATGCCTGTGTGTGCACATACATAGGAGGCCTGACGTTGATACTGGTATCTTTTTTTGTTGTTCCCTACTTTATTTATTTAAAAATTTTAATAATTTGTACTTGTGGGTGTGTGAGTGGAGGTTTGTGCTCATGAGTATAGTGTCTGGGGGGGCCAGAAGAGGGTATCTGATTCCTTGGAACTGTTACTGGCATTTGTGATATCTATACCTGATATAGATGCTTGGAATCGAACTTGGGTGAGCCACAAGTGAAGTACAGACTTACCTAATGAGCCATCTCTCCAGCTGTACATTTCCTTTTTAAAAAGGTGAATTGATTTTTTAATTGTATGTGTAGGTCTCCAGCCCTGCACTTCCCATTTAAAAAGGCTAGAAGAGCACATTGAAGTGTAGGTTCTGGGAACTGAACCTAGGTCTTTTGCAAGAGCATCAAGTGCTTTTAGCTGCTGAGCCATATCCCAGTCCCTACTTGATTTATTGAGATGAGGCCTATCACTGAACCTGGGTCGTGTCAATTCCTGTAGTTAAACTATCTAACTTGGTTTTGGAGTCCTCTGATTTTGTGCCCTGTGCTGTGATTACAGGTCTTTCTTGCTTTCCCAACTCTTTATGAGGGTTCTGGGGATCCAAACTCCAGTTCTTACTCTTGTACAGCAAGCACTTATATCCACTGAACTATCTTCCAAAACTAGTGTCCACTTTATATATATGTGCGTGTGTGTGTGTGTGTGTGTGTGTGTGAGAGAGAGAGAGAGAGACAGAGAGACAGAGAGACAGAGAGACAGAGAGAGATCAATTTCAAGTATCTTCTTCAATCATTCTTTTTTGCTTACTTTATTTTTTTCAGACAGGGTTTCTTTTGGAAGCTTACTGGTTCACATAGAACCAGTAAGGTAGGGCAAGCCCCAGGGATTCTTCTGTCTCTCCCTTCTTGTGCTGAGATCACACGTACACAGGTTTTTTTATACGGATTCGAAGGATCCAAGCTCAGGTCCTCATACTTGCACTACAAATGCTTTACTGATGGAGGCTACAATTGTTCATTTCATTCGCCTTGATTGTTGAAAAGTATTCCATTGTGTCTTGGTTAGGGATTTATTGATGTGAACAGACACCATGGCCAAGGACAACATTTAATTGGAGCTAGCTTACAGGTTGAGAGGTTCATTATCATCAAGGCAGGAGCATGGCAGCATCCAGGCAGGCATGGTGCAGGAGGAGCTGAGAGGTCTACATCTTCATCGGAAGGCTGCTAGCAGACTGGCTCTCAGGTGGCTAGGAGGAGGGTCTCATTGATCACTCCCACAGTGACACACTTCCTCCAACAAGATCACGCTTCCTAATAGTGCCACTTCCTAGGCCAAGCATATTCAAACCACCACACACTGTATGTCTATTACTATAGTTTGTCTACTTTGTTATTAATGAGCATTTGAATAATTGATACTTTTCATTTTTAGTTTTAATATGAAGTTTCTAGCAGTGAATGTTCTGTGTATATTACTGGAAAAGAAGAGGCTTAACTAATTAGTTTCATATTTAGTGAGTTTGGTTTTCAGTGTTTACTATGTAGTATATCTACAGTGTGTGTAGTCTTCTTAACCATGCCAGTTATTTGAGAGAATAACTTTTAACCAGGTACTAAATCATTCTTGTAAACTGATTAAGTAGGAATTTAAGAAAGATTCATTGTGTGTGTGTATATGTACATGTGTGTGCTACAGATGCGCGTGCGTGTACACGCACCTGTCAGAGTGCTAATGTGGAAGTCAGAGGACAATGTTGTGGAGTTGATCCTCTTCTGAATTTACATGGCTTTAAGAACTTGAACTCGGGTCCCAGACTTGCGTGACAAGTAAGCGTCATCATTCTCTGAGACAGGAACATTAAAATGCTTTCAGTGTTTAAGTATTTGTGAACTTACAAAATTTTGGCTAAGAGCACAAATCTAAATCTGTTTCCCAATTACACATTTAATTTTGAGTTACAAGCAAGTCATTATTGGCCATAGTCTTAAGTTTCATAAGCATATAAAAGATCAGGTTTTATATTTTCTTAAAATAAGACTCTCAGCATCTGCCTTTGATTCTCAAGCATTTTTGTAATTAATGTTGGATTTTAAGTAGTTGATTGTGCTCACTTATTAACGAAAACTTGGGTTTCCAGTAACTCAGTTACTACTGATGAGTATTCTGCTTCCTAGCTGTGATTTGGAGCTGTAGATACCATCCTGTCATTCAGTGTGTGAGTACATGTGATATATTGTTCTTGTAGCATGCTTGAAGTTACTTATCAGTGGTTTTGGGCAGAATACCAGTTCTGTTCTTGCCAATCACCTTACTGTAAGTCTCTGTTCTTTTTATAATAACTCAGCTAGAAACTGCATACCATCAAGTAGGCAATACTTATGTTCTGAAATCTGGAGTAAAGCAATAAGAATTACCCAAGTCACAGACTTTACAGTGCCTGCTCAGATTACCTGGTTGGAATCTGCATTTCTTCTAAAGGGGCTTGAACTTTGCTAGAATCCAGCTTCAGGGCTATTAAAATACCACCTAGTTTGCCAGGCCTACTAAAGATTTTATATAATTGGTTTCTTCTTCTTAATAAAAGGGAATCTAATATTTTGGTACATGTATTGATTAGGATGATTGGTTCTAAGCATTAATTTGAGTTGGATGAAAGTGGAAAAGATGAATTTATTATTGTTTTTTATTATTGTGTGTGTGTACACAGGGAATTGAAACCAGGCCCTTGTGAATGAGAGACGAGTGCTACATCATGGACCATACCCCAGTCCTTAATTCATTTTTCTGCATCTACTTCAGCCTCATCTGCTTGGACTTTTACTATCTTTCATCAGTCCTGTGGGGACTTCTAAGGTGCTATCTCTTCCAAGACTCATTTTAAAATTGATAACTATTGGCTGATTCTAAGTGAATGAATGCTTTGCTAGTTTTGCCAACTCTGCATACATGTGCTATGTTCAGTTATTCCCAGAACTCCATTGTTTTTCTTCATACTTTTCATTACCTGGATGCTTAAACCCAACTTGTCTCTTTAACAGCATTGAGATACATTCCCACCCCTTATTTGGTCTGATAGATCAGGAACATTTCTTTAGCTGTGACTTAAAAGATACTTATCTTTACTGACACCAACTCAGATAAAATTTTGGAATTTTCTAATTTTGGGACCTTACCAGTGGTCTCTGTGTAGCTGGGTTTCCTTTTCCTTTTCCTTTTATTTATTTTTAAAAATCTCTTTCTTTTAAACGATTTTCATTATGAGGCCAGTCTTTACTCAGGGAAACCGAGTGCCGCATGCCGGTGCTGTGTTAACTTCTATCATTGCACAAGTGATTGGCAGTCCAGTGGAGCTTGATAGACAGATAACGATATAGAAGGTGTAATAAATGTTGTAATTACAGTGTTCAGAGGGAGTCATAAATCCTTGAGGAAGATAGGAGAAGCGTTTCAAAAGAGGCTTTTGGACTGGCGCCCTTGATTAGTAGTTCTTGAGGGCGGAGAAGGGCATTTCAGAGAAGGGACATGGAGCAGGTGCGAAGATAAGCAGACATAAAAGGACATGACGTCCCAGGAGTTATGATAACGTTTTTGTGTCTGGGAATAGCTGGAGAGTGAACAGTTCTCTAAAGTTGTTGTCATTACTATTATTTTATGTGTATGGGTGTTTTACCTGCATGTGTATCTGTGTAGCATGTGCAGAGTGCCTGCAGAGGCTAGTGTGAGCAGGTTTAAAGCAAAATGAGTTGTACTTTTGGTGGTAGCATGACTGGTAGAAAAGTACTATTTTACCCCTGTGCTTCCCATTGATGCTACTTGCTTGCTTGCTGCTGTTTCCTATAGCTTTCCTGCATAGCTTTATCCTTCAGTCATGTAGGTGCAAACATTTCTGTGCTTTCTACCTCTGCTTGGCTATTCAGTGTATATCATCTCCAGAGAACTGGAAGTTTACACGCACCATAGTGAAACCGCCTACTCTCAGCTAGAAAGGAGGACTGTTTGTCTGTTGCCTTAGACTACTCGGTACTCACTGTGGCTGTAATTATGAGTGCTAGAACCAGATGACCAACCTTCTTAGTTTGCCATATGATTACCATACTTACAAAGTTTATGTTTGAGAACCATGCAGTGGAGTTAAAACAAAAAACTCATGATGTTTAAGTTAAGTTTATCATTTTATATTGGGGCTTTTTCATAGTCTTGGGGACTTGAGGCCGAGGGCTTCAAGTTGGACACATCTGGATTCTAGGGTATCAGGTACTGTTTGAATGACCAAGGACAAGTTACTGAAAATTCCTGGTTCTGTTCCTACCTCCCCCATGTATTGAATAGGTGTAAAGACAGCTGTACTCCAGAAATAATGTAAGAAGGAAATAGATCTTGATTATAAACCTCTTAGTTTTTACAGTATGGTGTAACACCATGGAAGCATTGAATAAATCTGGTAGAAAGTAGAATCCCAGTGCTGGATTAAGAAGTAGAGATACTCAAGTGGCAATGATACCCATGGAATGGAGAAAACAAACCACTGACAGATACCACCTCTGCTCCAGGGAGGTTGGGTAATACTGAAGAGCAGACACAGACAGTTCTTGTGTGTTGTCACACTGTCATCAGGATTGTGGGCCTTACACTTAGCAGTGATACTATCTACTCTCATTAGAAATCCTTGGTGGCTCTGAGGAGTTACGGCTCACTGTTGCCACTGTGAAATGTTTACCACACATACTGGACTTTGAGTAAACAACATTCTTGTATTAGAGCCAAATTCATTGATAAAATAATTTAAAAAATTTTTGTGCTTGTAAGCCTAACACGTATAAAACTAGGAGGTTGTACAATAGGTAACATTTACTAAAATTTAGATAAAAATTTCTTTGGGTAGCTCTCCTTCTGTTTTCTTAAAGTCTGGCAGAGATCTGTGAGCCTCCCTGCTGGGATGCACATCTCCACTCCTGTCACCCACACCCTTTCTACTCTGCCCTCTTGTCCCATTCTTTGCTGAACTCCACTGAGCCCATCTCTCTGCTGAGTGCAGTGGGTGTTTGTTTCTTTCTCTCAGTGCTAATCTCTGGATTTGGAGAAGGTTGGTGAGAACAACTTGATTTTATAGCACTGACCTTATGTATTGTATTCCTTGTTCAGTAGATGATTCTTCTACTCTTGACTTCTGCTGACACCTTAAGGTAGTGCTTTCTGTGTGTGGATGACCCTGGTGGGATATCCTAATAGTGCTTGTTCAAATGTGGATTCTGAGCGCCCACTGCCAGAAATTCTAGTCATAGGTTAGGTTTAGGGTGGCAGCCAGAGCTGTGCAAATTAAAACGAGTAATGTTTATACTGCTGATAAAATTGAGTCCTCTAAACACTCTGTCTGTGTCTGTCTCTCTCCCTTTGTGTGTGTGTGTGCGCGCGTGTCCAAGTGTGTGCAAGTGTGTGAATGTGCAGAAGATATTGGGTGTCTTTCTCTATTGCTGTCTATTTTACTGCTTTGAGACGGTCTCCTAATCCCTTATTTCCACCCCTCAGTGCTGGATTACAGGTGTACTACCATGGCTGGCTTTTATGTGGATGCTGGAAAAGTGAATTCAGGTCCTCTTGCTTTCACAAGAGTCTAATACTACACAAGTGGCTAATACTCTTAGCCACTGAGCCATCTCCTAAGTCCCTGTTCCAAACTTTGTGAGGCTAATTTTCCCCACTTTGGTTCCTGGAAGCAAAGATAACAATGTTAACTGTTACAAAGTAGAAGGGACTGCTGATGGGTGTTAATCATATTTTAGGTAAAATACTTTTAGGTAAAAAAGGAAACAACAATTTTCATGGGTACCCATAGAGAGACAGATATGTATATATGTTCTATAAAATACAGTTAATTAATTTTTCTCTGGTAAGTGCTCTTATGTTCTGGGTCTTATTTCTCCTTTTTTTGTATTCAACGCTTTCTATTTTTTCTCATTAATTTTTCTTGTTTTAAATTAATTTTTTAGTTAGCATATAAAGTAATGGGTTTCATCATAACATTTTCATACATACATCGCTGTACATTACTGTTATATACCTCCTACCCTCTACTGCTCTCCCTTCTTGCCAAATAGACTTTTTTCGTTTCATTTAAATCTAGGTTTTGCATAGAGAAAAAAAAAAAACAGTTGCTATTGTTTTAAAAATCTGGTGCCAGTGTACTTCATTGATTGCGATCATTGTGTAATATCTCACAGAATGCATTTCCTCGTCTCTCTCCATTCTCTAGTGAAGGAAATGTGGTAAACACATTTCCTTATGGATTTGTCACTAGCAGTTACCCAGGAGTTACTTCTGGCTTCCTAACTGGCATTACTTGTGCATACTTAGCACAGGATTTTTCTGCAGAGTTGCTTAGTAGGGACACTCGTGTTTTTCTTCCTCTTAAAAACCTTAAAAATATTTTTATTTTTTGCAACTGGGTGTTTGGCCTATATGTATGGCTGTATACCATATGAATGCAATGCCTGTGGAGACTGGAGGAAGGCATTGAATCCCTGGACTGGAGTTACCAATGGTTGTGAACCTTTATTTGGGTACTTGGAATTAAACCTGGGCCCTCTGGAAGAATGATAAGTGTTCTTAATTGCTGAGCCATCTGTCCAGTACACTTATTATGTTTTGGGTAACAATTCTTTGTATTATCAAATCCCATATTTAAGTTTGTATTAGACTGGCAACAAATAGCAAACTAACAGCTTACTGCATCAAAGGACTAAACATGGCAGCTAGCACTGAAGTACAATAGGGACATCCAGGGAAATTGGCATGCGTTAACGTATGACATGGTAGTGTGCAAGTATTGGCATGAGGCATTTTGTATAGATGGCAAGAGTATTATCTTGGTGAACCATACCTTGGTCTCTGGGAATTTTTCAAGAAGTGTGTATGTGTTGCTATCCTTCTCATCTCTTCTTATGTCACATAATCTCTTTGGTTGTACCAGTCTTGAAGCAGTCAATCACAAGCCAGATAATAAAGATCTGAGTTAGAAAGTCTTGAGGAGGGTTAGATTTCTGCTCATTGTGTCCATGTGTGATTGGTTTGGAAGTGGCTGGCACTGAGGTTGGTAGCTCAGCCAGCACTGAGGCTTTAGTGGCATTTCTCTTTTCACTTTTCCCAAAGCTATTTTTCTCATTTCAAACTGTAGCAGATAGGTCAGAGTTCTGAATTGAGCAAGAAGTAAGACATGTTTCATTAGAATTGTATCAGAAAAGCTTTAAAAGTTATTAGCTAACTGATCTTAAAAAAAGTTAACCCAGAGTAAAAGTAGGTGAAATAACTTTTTCCTTTTCCTGACTTTGAATGAGAATACCATACTTAGAAAAAGTCATGACACAAGCCATGCACTAAACCCAGAATCTTTTAAAGAGGAGTGGAAATCTAATGATTTGTCTCCAGGGACAGACACAAAAGCAAGATCTCATTTAAGACTAAATAAAATAACTCCTTATGGATTAGTAATAACAATACTAAATCTAAATATAGTATTTCAACTGGTGACTGAGTAATAGGCCTGGGGAGTGGGGAAAATGGAGTTTGCACACCACACAGCTCCTAGGAGAATACTGCCACCTTGTGTACGTGTGATGCTGTTCTTTAAGTACCCATTTCCTTTTGTTGCAACAAGTAATTTTTCCTTTTCAAATTTGTACTACTTGGTTCTGCAAGTTTGCAAAACATGTTTTAACAGGATAAAATCAAGCCAACCTTTTTTGGCAGTAGGAAGAGTCTTGGGTTTTGACAACATCAAATTTGGTATGGTTAACTTCATGAGTTTGAATCCCTGGGATATGATACAGACTTACTTCTGGTTTAGTTGAGAATAACTTCCTTTTGTTGGAATGTTTGGGAAAGCTTAGGATTTTGTATTCTTTATTGCAGTTTTTCTGGTGCCTTGAGATTATTATTCTAAGCAGCAGAGTTTACTGTGTCACGGGGAAGACATCAGGCTCCAGACTTAACTGATACAGCTGCTCCTTTGAGTCTTAAATGTTTCCGTCAGTCCCAGTGCAGAATGACCACAGTAAGAATTTAGAATAGTACCTTCAAGAAAATATTAAAATAGTAAAAAGAGGGATTATTTTGGTTAACTGAGGGTATAATTTAGCAGGTTTTAGATACTGTAATGAGACTGGGTTGAATGTTCTCTTTGTAAAACTTATTTATCTGGAAACTGTGGGACAGGGCACTTTCAAAGGATCTTTTGAGCATTTGGATTTTGTAACGTGAAGCTTTTACTCTTTTACAAACGTTGAAGCTGTAATACACATCAAGGTACTTGCAGCCTTTTACATAGGAAGATAATTAAGATCAGTTGCTAAATAAGAGGTCTGTTTTGACTCATGGTTTGGAGGTTTCCTTTTGTGACTGGTACCGGTTGTTTTGGTGTTCCCACTGGTAAAGCAGTGTATCACACTAAGCAGCATGTGGCAGAGCAAATTAGTTATTCTATGCCCGGGCTGTAAGAAAGAGACCAGGGATGCATAATCCCCTTGTAGGACATGTCCCTGATGCCTCTAGACCCCCTACTAGACCCGTCTTACAGCACTGTGCCCCGGGGCACAGCTATCTTTGGTTTCTGTGTGTTAATTTCGTCCCTGATCTTTATTATTTTATCACTACTGCTTTCAGGCTTGGTCTGTTGTTTTGTTCTTGAGGAGTTCACTAAGTCTGAATGTGCTCTGAAGTTTAGATATCAGCTGAGACATCTAAGCTTCGTTCTTAGAACTGCCTCTGCTCTTTCCCAGAGCTTCTGATAAGGTTTGGTTTTTGTTTTTATTTGAGTCTAGGGATTTTTAAATTTCTTCCTTGATTTCTCCAGTTAACCACAAGAGTGCATTGTTCAGTCTTCATTTGTTTGCAGAGTGTCTATAGTTTCTCTTGCTATCATTATTATTTAATAAGGTAATACATTCTTTTTAACTTGTTACGACTTGATTTATGCCCTAAAATATAGTACTTATATTTAAAACCTGCTTTATTAACATGTCTTCTAGTAGTCAAACTACCTTTTTAAAGATTGATTCTTTGTGAATTTCCCATCATGTACCTGTCATACTACCTTATAAATTGGTCTATTTCATTATTACAGAAAAATTAAAAATCCTTCCGTTTTTCTAACACACGTAAAGGTAAGTTTCCTGTCCAAGCGCACCTCTAGTTTTAACTGCACCTTACTTAGGACACCTTACGCTTACTTACTTATTCTATCAGGGACCACACCCAGAAGTTTGAGCGTGCCAGGCTATGTCCCTATTTTAAACTCAGTGTTTAAGATGAAACAATTATCTTCTAAGTGCACTCCTTTTCATCTGTTTTAAGTGCATCACATTTGTTGATTGTGGCTCACTGTGACGCATGTACAGCTCATTACAATGACTTTACATTTAGAATTTCTAATATGTAGGCATTTTCATGTTTCCATTTTTATTTCAACTAGTAGTAATGGGCATAAGGTCTTTTAAATGATTGTGAAAATTAAAAGCCAGTGTTACATTGTTTGGTTTTGAAATGTTTAGCAAGTTTTTTTAAAAAAGAGTTAAAAATTACTTTTAGAGTGTGTGTGTGTGTGTGAGAGAGAGAGAGAGAGAGAGAGAGAATATTAATATTAGTTGTAAGAGACAAACTGAACATGGAAAGACTGAAACAAGGGAATAAGCTAATTTTTTCCTAGTATCTTCCACTTTCCACCAGCAATGTTGATGACGTGAATACCCGTAATGAGGCTAGGTAAGTACATTTTTTTGGATGTTTTGGAAAGAATATTAAGAAAAAAGGACTGAAGTGGGAGGTTGGCGTCTAAAGTCTGTAACACGTGAATTGATCTTGGTGTTTGTCTTAGTGGCTTTACACATTTTCTTACTATTGAGTATGGAAATGGTGGTAGTTGCTGATAGTATCATTATGTAGAAACTCATAAAATGACATTTAATCAGTATACATGTGTGTGTGTGTGTGTGTGTGTGAGAGAGAGAGAGAGAGAGAGAGAGATTGCGAATGCATAAGCATGCATGAGAGCGTTGTACATAGGTATATGCTGTGCACGTAGACTCCAGAGGTGTTGGATTCTCCAGGTAGTTGTGAGCCACCCCATGCGGATCCTGATTGCCAAACTCAGGTTCTCTTTGTGAGCATCACACACTTTGAACTGCTGAGCCATCGCTAGCACCAGGACAGGTCTTGTGTGTATATGTACATGTATATATTTTTTCTCATTAGGCAAGAAGTCATGAAATGGAATGGATGGGGCTACAACGACTCCAAGTTCTTACTGAATAAGAAGGGCCAGGTTGAGCTGACTGGGAAAAGGTAACGCTGCTTTTTAGGTTCTCTTTACTCCTTCTTTTCCTTTTCTTATATTTTTAAACAGATAAAAAAGGGCATGATAATATGATGGTCCTTCCTCTAAGCAAGAGTTACCAGCATTTTGCTATAATTTCTTTTTATCCTATAATATTTTAAATTCTGATGTCATCATAATACCTATACTTTTATCTTTAAAGATAAGCCTTTATAGTCATTCATATATTATCACACTTCCAAAGTAACAAGCTTGTTATAATATCTCATATTTAGTCCATATTTTCATCACCCTTGTTATTTTATAAATGTCTTTCATAGGGGGTTTTCTGAATCAGGATCCGAAGAGTCATCCCTGGTCCTCCGTGCTTTTGATTTTGACTTTGTATTTAAGTCTCGTAATGTACACCTAGGTTTGGGTTATAATGAAAGATAACACCTTTAAGGCCATCCGGAGAGCATTAATTAAAAAGCAGAGAGGAGGCAAGGGTGCTGCTGGAGACTTGATTTCTAGGGCAGTGGTTCTCAACCTTCCTAAAGCTGCAACCGTCTAATACACTTTCTCATGGTGTGGTGACCCCCAAACCATAAAATAATCGTCGTCGTTGATACTTCCTAACTGTAATTTTGCTATGATTGTAATGTAAATATCAGATGTGACCTATATGAAAAGGTCAGTCATCTCCCAAAGGGGTTACAACCCACAGGTTGAGAACTGCTGATTTAGATCTTAAGAGAAGTAGAGAATTTATCTGCTAGTTTTAGAGACTGGAAAATTGCACTATTGCCACTACACCCAGCATGGGTTCCTTAAGGCTTCATTTCCTGGGTTGTTGAATTCTGATCCAAAGACATGAGAGGAAGGAAGAATAGGTGTATTCTGTAAGTTCTTGAAGGTGGGCCTGGGGAAGGTGGGTGCTTGGCCTAGTCACCTTAGGGGTAATCAGTTCTCCCCTCGCTCCAAAATTTATACCCATGGAAGTAGGATCTGGGTACTCTGGAATTACAATAGTAGACAAGCAGTTTAGTTACGGAAACCTAGGAACTGCTTGATCATTCCTAGACTCAGAATACAAACTTCACTTTTGATGATGGTGCCTCTCCCCAGCATTTATTCTTTGTCTCCACTGTACCTAGGTACCCTCTTAGTGGCTTGGCTTTACCAACTTTGAAAGACTGGATGCAAAACACCCTTGGAGCAAATGTGGAGCATAAAACTACCTCTAAAGTAAGCTAAAGTAAAATAGTTATAATATGTTCACTTGTGCTTTTTATGCCTAAACAATTAGCTATTGTCATAATTTGTTGTATTTGTCCAGTACAATTATCTTGTTGTGAAGCCAATGAATTATTTGGCATTTCTTTATGTTGTCATTATTTTTATTGTTATTTTGTAATACATGAAGTAGTTAGCTCATCTCTCCAGTTGGATAGTGCAGCCCGTAAGTACGGACTGTGTTATGTGATATTATGTAGTGTATTCAGCGTGCGATTATTTCTGGGAGCTGAAAATGGCTCAGCAGGTAAGAACGCTTAATGTTCTTATAGAGGACCTGGGCTCAGTTCTCCGTGACCACATGATGGCTCCCAACAGTTGTAACTGCACTGCTGCTTTTAATAACTTAAAATGCTAGGCAGAATATTTGTTGGGATTTGTTTGGTTATTCCCTTTTGGTAACTATAGGATGCATTTTATGAAGGTAAGACCACAACCTTCCATCCCCCATCCTCATCTCCGTTAACTCCAATGCTATTTCCATGGTTCTTAGACTAGTGCCCGGCTTCTGGAGTAAAATTAATATTTATCTGAGTGAATACAACACCTTAAGAGATTAAGAGAGTATAGAAATATCAGATACTTGTGTTTATATTTCCCAATACTTGTTATCCCAAGTATTGTATTAATTTTCCTCATACTTAGTTGTATATGTTTGACGTACTGTTAATTGCTTTTAGTTAGTATACCTGATCTGCTTTCTTATAGTAGCTCTACATATTTGGTTGTTAATCTTATTACCATGTGAAGAAGCTGAGGCTCGGGGAGGCTGAATGACATGCTCAGTGTGGTTTTAACTTTACCGTTGATGGTTAGGCTTTAAGATACCAACTGAAATTGAGTACCAAGTTTATATTATTAAGTCATGCATTTTTAAACTATCCAACAATAATAGTTTTATTACTTAATATAAGAGTTTCTGCGCAATATTTAAAATGGTTATTGGAAAGTAGGAAGATGGTAAATTTTATTTACAGGTGGAAATTTTTAATGTAAAGCACACCTAGTACCTTTAAACCAAATGTTTGAGACTTCCCTGTCTTCTCTATTGTTGATTACAGTCTTCATTGTTAGTAACAAAGAGCCAGGCATAGAAACAAAGAGAAAGCATAGTCTCCCTGTTACGTATATTATGGGATATGATTAACCAAATCATTTGTACTTTGATACTGTTACCAAGTTTGACTCTAGTACTTAATATAACATATATTGAATTTAAAAAAAAAATCTGCATCTTATAACCATTCTCCTAGCAGAGGGGATCAAAATCCATTATTTAGAAATAAGTCAAAGTTATCAATTTTATATTTTAGACATCTTTAAATCCTAGTGAAGCACCTCCTTCTATTGTGAATGAAGATTTCCTTCAGGAACTTAAAGAAGCTCATATTTCCTACTCACAGGAAGCAGATGATCGTGTGTTTAGAGCTCATGGTAGGCTGCTCACCCTGGGACTGCTCATGTTCTCACTGCTCACCCTGGGGCTGCTCACCCTGGGGCTGCTCACCCTGGGGCTGCTCATGTTCACACTCCTCACCATGGGATTGCTCACACTGGTGTTCCGCTGGTGTGGCTCACACTGGGGCTGCTCACTTTCACACTGCTTATGCAGATGTTCATACTGGGCTGCTCACAGGGGCTGCACACATTGACTTTCTGTCTTTATTTAGAAGCTTCCTGTAAGTTAAATTGTTTTGCATTTTTCTTTTGAACAACAAAACAGGTCATTGTCTTCATGAGATATTTTTGCTCAGAGAAGGGATGTTTGAGCGAATTCCTGATATAGTTGTATGGCCAAGTAAGTTGTTTTAATTCTTTGTATCATTTTAGCTTGTTTCCATTATCATTTCTCTGAGTAATTTACTTAGTTTTAATATGAATTAAATGAAGGTAATGATATCTTGTTTTTCTTTGCATGAAGGCAAGTTTTGAGGGAACATTGCAGTTTGCAACAATGCATTCTGAGGCATTCTGTCATCTTAGTTCCAGATGTGGAGATAGTTGTTTTCTTTGTAGTTTAGAGTTGCACAAGTGGAGGCATGCATACTTATCTATGAAATCTATTGTAGTTGTATTTAAGGATTTTAATTAAATGAAACTTTCCTGATTTGAGGTCTGTCCTTCAGGCAGGACCTTTTACCACTGTGACTGTCAAATAGTGTGGATGTCCTTTGTCTCCATGCACTCCTGTAAACTATGTTTCCACTGGTGTGGATGTGTGTAAACCCCAAAATTTCCATTGGCAAAATTAACTTAGTGTGCTAGTGAGACTCCTCAGAAGATAGTGGTACTTGCCTTGTAAGCGTGATAGCCTGAGTTTAATCCTTGAATTTGGTCCCTGAAACCTACATATAGCTGGGAAGAGAACCAACTCCACAAAATCATCCTCCGACCTCACACATGTGCTCCCTGTCATGCACACATACACCACCACCACCACCACCACCACCACCATCATTTTAATTGAGGCTAGAGAGATGGATCACTGCTTAAAAACACTGACTGCTCTTCCAGAAGACCTAGGCTCGATTCCCAGCACCCACATGGCAGCTCACAACCATCTGTTTACTCCAGCTTCTGTGGGCACTGTATATACACTCTGTACAGACACACACAGGCAATCAATACACATAAAATCAAATTGATAATTAAGAAAAAGTGTGATCTCACTGAGCTGGGTGTCATGTATTCTTGTAATCCTATCACTTGGATGGCAGAGGGAGGAGGGTCAGGAATTCCAGGTTGTCTTTGGCTATGCTGTGAGTTTAGAATCATCTTATCTCAAAAGCTAGATCCCAAGGCAAGTTCTCCACGTAGTTAGTATTTATGCAGTATTTTCAGTGTGCTACATACCAAATTATGAACACCTCAGCTAGGTACTGAGGATAAGAAGGAAAACCCCTGTTATCAAGTTCAATGGGTTAGTGAGGAAGTACAGATACGTATATAGTATATTGGGTAGTCTGACCTTTACAGAGAAACACAATGGTGGTATCTATGGAGGGGGGAAGGGGAGGACGAGGGAGTGGTTTCTGATAGCAGTCAAGGAAGGCTCTTAAATAACTTAGTGACATTCATAGAACCCATTTTGTCTTAACGTTTTTTTTAACAGATACTCTTCTGGTGTTTCTTAATTATCTTAATCTACTTCTCTGTTTCTGCCCTTCTCTCTGTCCTTGTCTGTCTCTGTCTGTCTCTCTCCCCCCTCCCCATGTGTGTATATATGGTATGGTGTGTAATTATGAGTGTGTGTGTGCATGTTTGTGTACACCTGGATTCTGCAAGCAGAATCTAGAGCAAGACCATTGGGTCTTTCTGCCTCTTTCCCTTATTGCCTTAAGAGAAGGGTTTCTTTTTGTTTGTTTGTTTGTTTGTTTGTTTGTTTTTTCCGAGACAGGGTTTCTCTGTATAGCCCTGGCTGTCCTGGAACTCACTCTGTAGACCAGGCTGGCCTCGAACTCAGAAATCCTCCTGCCTCTGCCTCCCGAGTGCTGGGATTAAAGGCGTGTGCCACCACTGCCTGGCAAGAGAAGGTTTCTTATTGAACCAGAAACTCAACATTTCTGCTAGGCATGCTGGTTACTGAGCTCTTAGGATCCATCTGCCTTTGCCTCCCTTCCGCCCAATGCTGCAGTTGCAGGTGTGTGCATCCATGCCTGGCTTTTTATGTAGGTGCTGGGGAATTGATCTTAGATCCTTATGATTGCATAGCAAAGGCTAATATTTATGGAGCCATTTCTTAACCACCATATGTTATCTTTTTCACTACTACTAACAGTAAGCTTTATAAGCTTAGTCTGAAAGCCTAAAAATGGGTTTTGATTAGAAATTGCAGTGAGCCTGCAGTTTCTTGGTAGAGTGTGTGTTTAGCAGATGCAAGCTTGTCTCAGGTTTAATCCCCATCAAATCACTCTACCCCACAATGGAACTATACAGAGGCTAAGTATCTACAGCTTTATGCAAACTGAGGTAGTTATAACATTTGGAAAGCAAGTTCTGTGCTTACATATTTATGTGTCAATTTATCTGTCTTTCTCTTTTAGGATCTTAGCAGTTAATATTACAATTTTTTTAGGTTCCTTGCCTCAAAACTTTGTCTTCCATGTGATACAATGTTAAGTAATTCCTGCCATGTTGCTTTTTCTTTAAAACTCCCTCAGGTGCTAGTGCCAGGAACAGCTGGAGTAGTACTATCTTACTTGACATACAGTCTTCCTCAGTTAGAGTTTTGTTATTTAGATAGCTTTAGTTATATACAAAGGAAAAGAATTTGTGTGCTACTCTAGTTTGTGTAAGATTTTACTATTGCTTTAGAAATTAAGAAACAGTAGTGCTAAAATTCATGGGTGAAAGTATGTGAAATATGCTGTTTACATAGCTTGAAAATTGCTATTTATTTAAACAGGAACTAAAACATCCTTCCAGTAGGGTTACCAAGCTGACAGTACCTACCTAACTAAATGATCAAAGTTAAGTTTATGAGAAATGAGACCTAGAAAGTCATAGCTCCACTGTTGTGAGATGTCTACCAGCTGTTGAGTCTCTGTTTAATCTTAGGGAAACAAACGAAGAGCTTTGTTTGGAATAACTGCCTAAAGTTCCTCGGAAGTGTCATTGATATGAAAGTCAAAGAATCAGTGTGTGATTTCAGGTTTGACTCTGCTCTGAATAGGGGTATTAGTGGGTATTAGAGGAAGGATTATAGACTGTTTTGTCTATATGATTTGATAGGTTTTGATAATTAGATCTTCCTTGTATGAGATGTTAATGTTTGGGAATATGACATGAAGTACATTTTAATACTTTTTCTTAAATATGAATTGTTAAAAATACAGAGTTAAAAAGAATCTTCTTTACAGCCATCTAACGTGGTATGAGTAAATAAGGAAAAGGTAGGTGTGCAAGAGCTTTACTGACCTTTAGTTTGTAATAATATGCAGATTTTACTTATATACTTATAGTTAATGCATTTTCCTTTTCCAACAGCATGTCATGATGATGTAGTTAAGATTGTGAATCTAGCGTGCAAATATAACCTTTGTATCATACCAATTGGTGGTACGTATTGTGTTTTTCAATTTTATTATGATTACATTTGTCCTATTTAAAATATTTGTATTTTTCTCTTTGTCTCTTGAAAACAAACATTTTTGTGATTATAATATAGTAATTATAAAAAATTGGTTTATATGATCATTTGTGTTGTAAGTACTAAGCTGTTTGAGATGTTGTTTACCTCTAACTCATATCTTTCTTCTGTATGAATGATAGGTAAAAATGGTTTAATGCTAAATAAGAAAATGTTCACTTAGTAATTAACTTTGTAATCTGTATGTCTGTGGCACCCAGTGTCATCTTTGGAGGAGCCGAGTGATCGTAGAACACTAGGAGAATGAAACGTTCACTAGTGCAGTGATGGCTAGTCAGTGCCTCTGACTACAGAAAACTAGCATTACTTCTTAATCATAAAGTAAATTGATCTTTGAGTTTTTCTTATTGTTGACTGCATATTTTAATAAGCCAAAGGAAATTACCTTCACTTTTTCTTTCAAGATGTAGTTATTATATTTACGTGAGTACACTGTAGCTGTTTTTAGACACACCAGAAGAGGGGTACCGCATCCCATTACAAATGGTTGTGAGCCTCCATGTGGTTACTGGGAACTGAACTCAGGCTCTCTGGAAGGGCAGTCAGTGCTCTTAACTGCTGAGCCATCTCTCCAGCCTCCGAGATTATTTTATATATACTGCACTATCTCTGTCTTCAGACACAACAGAAGAGGGCCTCAGTTCCTGTTACAGATGGTTATGAACCACCATGTGGTTGCTGAGAATTGAACTCATGACCTTTGGAAGAACAGTCAGTGCTCTTAACCGCTGAGCCATCTCTCCAGCCCCCAACCTTCACTTACTGTATTGACATTGGTGAATAGAAATTAGATCTCAGCAACTTTAGGAGTTCCAGACTCCCTCTCCAACTGTTACTGTCCCTTTAGTTAGTGAGCAAAGGCTCCACAGTGCCATTTACTATGAATTTTTCTTTTATTGAAAGTGATGTTATAAGCAAGTGGTGGTTTCTAACCACAGGTACTGCATTTGCAGTTGGCAATCTTACCTGGTGAAATTAAGCTGGTGTACGCAGATTACTTCTTTTGGAAGTTGAATTCCTGAGGTTTCTTTTCCACATAGACTATATGGAAATAGCAATTAAATTTTTATATTGATATGAGATGATTGTAGTTAAAAATTTAAAATACTGTATTCTTTGTTAAGACATCCTTTGACAAATTATGTTAAGAGGAAATAGGAGTATATTGTTTCAATACTTCAACATATTATTTAGCCTATTTTACTAACACTTTTCACTAAAGAATATGAAAATTTGCTTTTCAATACCATGATCTGGGCATTTAGCTTATTTTTATTTTAGTTTCTTAAAGCTTTTTGCATAAGACTATTACTTTAACAGAAAGACAATCATGTAATTATGGTAGGAAGAAGTTGGTGGTACTTCTAGTTGTTCAGGACTTGCCTGCCTGCCTGCCTGCCTTCCTTCCTTCCTTCCTTCCTTCCTTCTTTCTTTGGTTTTTCGAGACAGGGTTTCTCTGTATAGCCTTGGCTGTCCTGGAACTCACTCTGTAGACCAGGCTGGCCTTGAACTCAGAAATCCGCCTGCCTCTGCCTCCCGAGTGCTGGGATTAAAGGTGTGCGCCACCACTGCCCTGTGTCTTTTTTCTTTTAAGCTTCCTCTTCATGGTGATCATTAGCTTAGATCTTTGCTAATTACGTTTTTGGAGTTCTACAATTTGCTAGGGTTTTCCATGAGTGTGTCATATCCAGGGATGGAGCCATAGCCCATCAGTTCAGGTCCATAGTAGTCTTCATTTGGCATTCAGCATAAAATAAAGGTGAGTTTGTTTTCAATGTGTTAGCTTTTGCAAAGTAGAAATAGATATCAGCGCTAACAGGCCCATTTGTGTTCTGTGTACTAGGAATTTGTTCCAGAAATGTAGCAGGAGCAAAGTATTTAAACATAAAATTTTTGTTTCCTGTCTTGACAGGAGGAACAAATGTATCCTATGGCTTGATGTGTCCTGCAGATGAAACAAGAACAATAATTTCTTTGGACACTTCACAAATGGTATATGATATTCTAATTATGCTTTCTGCTTAAAACATCATTTTCTTGATACTGTATTTTAGTTGCATGTTCATATAATCAGAAGCTAAGTTCCCTTGTTCTGAGGTACAGATCTTAGTGCTGTAGTGCCAAGTTAGCACGTAAATTGATCATTTGAGAAGCATGATTGTAAAGCTTGAGACAGTGGATAACTTGATGTCTGTTATTGTAAAAATAATTATTAGTTATGTGAATTTGAGTAATGTGTATTTACTTGCCTCCCAGACTTAAATTGATGCTTTTGCACATTTGCTGTGAATGAGTGGAAGAGCTTGTTCTTACGAAGAGTGAGAGCTGTACCATGTTAAGGTTTTAACCTGTGTTGAATTTTACCTTCTCAGTCCCAAGTAGCAACTTTGTGTGAGTTTTTCCTTTGAATCTTCTTTGAACAGCAAGGTAGAGGTAGCTGTGCCTATGCCCGGAGTGAACGGTTATTAGTGCTTCATTGCATTTGTTCTCTTTTATTTTCTAGAACTTTTAAAAACAAATCTTGATGTGCTACTTTGTATCTATTTTGTATTTTTGTCATTTTTGTCAAGTCAAAATCATTTTCTTATGCTAATTTATATAGTCTACACTTATTTTTAAAGGTATCTTTATGATAGTATATGAGTTCTAATGGAGCTTTAGAAATAAAGGGCCTTGTTAACTTTGGATGTTTCTCTTTAGGTCTCATTTTATCTGAAAGTGGACTTTCCTTTTTCCCAACATTACTGATTTTGAAGAAACTAGGTTATTTGTAGTATGGAATGGCATAGTTTGAATTAATCTACTCGCTCTCCTTAACTATTTATTTTAGGCCCCGAATATATCTAGTCTAGTAGATTTCTTCCTCCTTTCCTCTTGCCTCCCTTCCTTCCTTTTCTTCGTGCTTCTGTCTCCTCCACTGAAAGCTTATCTTATAGATAGATATGGCAGTGTGTTCTTTAAAATACATTTAATTTTATTTAAAAACCAGCACATAAAATTGTGTATACTTTGGGCTTATCATTTTGATACATGTTCATGTATCCTTTGTGGTGCCAAAGATAACCTTGAACTCATGACTCTACTGTCTCTACTTCCCAAGCACTGACGTACAGGGTGTGCCATCATGCCTAGTTTTATGTTGTACTGGAGATTGAACTTAGCTTCATGCAGTGGGTAGGCACTTGCAGAGTGAGCTACATCCTCAGACCCTGTTTTTCTGTTGTCTTGAGTTGTGTAGTGCATGCTGGATGTAGCATAGGTATATATTTTCTCCAGGCTTTTCTATCAAATAAGATGTTTCAAACTCGGTGGGTGCAAGACATATATGTTAGTGCAAGTATGTAGTTACCTCAAGAGCGAGTCTGTTTATACAGTGTATGTAAATTATTATCTGAGATTCTATCAAATTCTTTGTTTTTTATTCTACAGTTAAATGCTGTTGTTTTAGCTGGTATAAGAACCAAAGCTTGGCTGTAATATAGTTATGTTGGAATTGCTATTGTTTTGTAGTGTAATTATGTTTTATATACTAAAGCGAAATATGTTAACTTATATATCAATGCTTACTATAACTTTATAAAGCAATTATTTATGTGTTAAATTTTAGAATTTTGTATTTTAGGATTTAGGCAGTCTACTAATTTTGTATTGTCTTGTATTTTTCCTCTTTCATTATTAACTAAGTTTATATTATTAAGAAATGGAATATGTCAAACATACAAATAAGACTTCCTTGGGATTCAAAAGAAGACACACATATGTAATATGTATGAGTATGGTTAACTAAAAATGCCAGAAAAACATTTTACTGATAGTTATTTAATAAGTGCAGTTATTCCAGAGAGTATCCAGTCCCTCTTCCTGTTCCTTTGAGACGGGGACAAGGTCTTGTGTGGCCCAGGCTGACCTCAAGGTTACTGGGTAGTAGAGGATAACCTTGAACTCCTGACCCTCTTGCCTGTATCTCTGGAAATGGAGGTGTGCACCACCATTTTAGCTCAGTTCCTTCTTTGGAGCATGAGGCAGAAATTTATTTTGTTTTCTATACATATTTCTGTCTTTTTTTTGGGGGACTTTTTTTTAAAGTGCAGAGATGCCATGTATTATAGTTAAGTATCTTAGCAGGTGTTTTTTTCTGTCCTGTTTTCTGGTTCTTAGATATGACTTATGTTAACAGTAGTGCAAATAGATGTTTCCTATCTACTGTTTTCTATGTGGAATATCTTATTTATTCCTTTAGCAACCTTGTTATTATATATCACTACTGTCTACATTTTACAAACGAGGACTCACTAAGACTAGTTAGTTACTAGATAGCTAAGTAGTGGCCTTTAGTTTAATGTCAGCACGAAGATGAGTGTATGTTTCTCTGCAGTGCATGCATAATGTACTGCTAGTGTTGCGATGTCACAGTGTAGAGTAAGGAGAAGGGGTTTACTTTCCTTACTTCTGATTACTACCTTGTTACTGAAGCTTTGAATTTGGAACTTAAGTATTTCCTAAGAAAATGTTAATGACTCGAAGGGATGAGACTTCTTTTCCTTTGTAACAGAACCGGATTCTCTGGGTTGATGAGAGCAATCTGACAGCTCATGTAGAGGCTGGGATAACAGGGCAAGATTTGGAAAGGCAGGTATGTTATTTCTTTAAGCTTTTCCAAACAGTGGTATTCTGTGTCTGAAGGAACTACCTTTCAACAATACGTTGTTTATTCATTGAATTTGCTCAGTTTTTGTTGTAGGTTGAACTAGAACTGGGAGTACAGTAGTGAATGAGACACTATCCCCTACCCTCAGGGGCCTTATATTGGGATAGAAAGTTGGAGAAATAGACAGTGGATGATTCAGACTAAGTAAGACTAAATTTAGCTTGTTTGTGCCGTCAAAAGGGGCCAGGTAGAAAGAGCTTGGACAATTATGTATCGTAGAAGTTTGACGTTTAAAATCAGACTTCAATAGAAGGGAATGAATAAGAACAAATTATGTATGAGAATGCCATAATGAAATCCATTATTTATAATAACTTTAACAATAAGATAAAAGGAGACTCGAGTATGAGTCAGAGTTAGGAGAAAGGGGTTCAGGTGAAGATAACAGTCCTGAGGAAGGAGTGTGTGCAGGAGCTTTAAGGGTAGCATTACTTTTGGAACCCTTAATCTTTCTACTCTTTCTTAGTATTTAATAAGTTTTTAAAGTTTCTGTTTATGGAGTCTAAGCAGGCAATTGTTAAAATGAATTGATTCTCGGGGGTTGGAGAGATGGCTCAGAGTTTAAGAGCACTGACTGGTATTCCAGAAGATCTGGGTTCAATTCTCAGCAGCTGTGCGGCTGCTCACAACCCTCTGCAACTTCGGTTCCTGTGGATCTATCACCCTTTTCTGGCCTCCATGGGCACTGCATGCATGTGGTGTACAGACATACATGATACATGTGATGTACAGACATACCTGCACACAAAACACCCATACACATAAAAATAAAAATCTAAACAAAAAATTAAAAATTGATTTTTAAACTTCCCCAAATATGGTCAAGATGGTTGAGATCCAGCTTTTATAATCAAAAATTAGGAATTGTGATTTGTTGGTTGACACATCAGTCACTTTGTGTTCAAACGAGATTATAGAATAGTTTGTCCTTGAACCTATAATAAGACACAGACAATGTGTGGTTGTTGATTGTATTTTTATTTTCTTTCCTTATTTTTTGAGATGATTAAAGTTGGCCTACTTGTCATTGATTCTTGAAAAATTTATTACAATACTGCGAAAGATTTTTGAAATATTAAAATTTCACTTATGAGTAGTTTTTGTGAAATTATACGTGGAAGAGTTTAGTAGACAGCAAATACCAACAGCTGCCCAACTGAGGCTGCTTACCTTCTGGGTGAAAAGGAATTACACCTGCTTATAATTGAGCAGACTTGAAGTATTGTCGAGGTCTTCAAACAGGTCAAGACTTTATATAGTGAAGATAAAGGACTTGTTTGAACTTTGATAATATTCAATGAAACACATCCAAAAGGGCCTGAATTAGTCCACCATTAGCTTGAACGAGAGACGTTATTGCCCACTATTTTCTTTAATAACAAAGAATGGCCTTTTGGGCTTCCGGTTCTATGTCCTTTATTATAGCATTTGATGTAGCATTTTAACCTTTCCAAGTTTTCTTTCTCTCTCTGTTTTTAAAGGTTAAAAATAAAATTCAAGGAACATATCTCCTTGGAATTTAAGTGACATTTCCTCCAGGAGGTGCTTCTGAGATTTCACCTGCTAGTTAGTTTCTCTCACTGTGACACAGAAGCAGTGGCTGCTGCAGGCCGGTAGCTGTCTCTACCAGATCACTCCTCCTTAAACTCCCATGTCCTTTAGTTGATAATTCAGATGAGACAACCAGCTTAAAGTCTCCTTTCATCCCCCAGAGAAGGTTTAAAATGACAAAAACAGAAGCTTAGTAGCAGATTTTAATCTCTTTAACTTATAAATTACATTGGATTTTAGTATGCTTAAACGTTAAGGCATGTCACTAATGTGCCAGTTACTGATTTTAGGATTTCTTTAGGGGTTTATTACATCTTTGGTGACTTTTTTATTTAATAATCTGAGGATATGTGAGCTTAATTTTTTTCTTTCCAGAGATAACATCATTAATAATTTCATAGTTTCTTGTTTTGTTCTTGTTTCAAGTAGCTCCTAGCCCTTCCTGTAAATTTCAGGTATGGATCTTAGCTGTGTGACCTCTGGCAGGTTACTAACCTTTATGCTTCACATGCCATCTACCGCAGCAGCCACTGCAGGCACAGGTGCTTCTGGGTCACAATGAGAGAAACGGAGGTAATTGTACCTCTCAGGGTTTTTGCTACAATCAAGTACATTAATAATGTAACCAACACACAGAACTTCATCCCATTAACTTCTGTCAAACATTATTTACTTCATTCAGGTACACTAAACTTTATTCCTTTTAGATAGAGCTGAAGATTTCCAAACTTATGCTCAATGCAGATTTCTTTCCTGAAGGGTAGATGACCATATCCAGTTCCTGGCTGTTCTCTTTCCTTGCTTGTCTATAGGAATTGCAAACTCAGCATTATAAAAGCTGAAGTTGTGGGGATAAAATTTGCAGTGGTCTCTCAAATGGCGAGTATTTTGTAGCCCTTCTACCCTGTCTGTGTTACATCCCTCTGACTTCATACTTTCTGTATCCAAGGCCCAATGCACAGAACATTGATGAATTATAATTACAAATAGCAAATATGTGTCACATGTTTAACCATACTATGGATTATTTGTTTACGACTTATTTCCTAACTCTGATGTTATACTATACTATATAGGGCTAGACTGCCATCTTTTCATATTAGAGGAGAATTTTAAGTCTGAAGTTTCATAAACTTGAATGTTTATTAAATTTTTAGGAATACTGTCATAGCAGTCTGGCTACCTGTGCTGCCTAGTTCTATGTCAACTCGACACAGGCTAGAATTGCTTGAGAGGTGAGAACCTCAGCTGAAAAAATGCCTCTGTAAGCTCAGGTTGTAGGCAAGCCTGCAGGGCAGTTTCTTAGTTAGTGGTTGATGGTGGAGGACCAAACCCACTGTAGATGGTGCTACCTCTGGGCTAGTGGTCCTGGGGTTTATAAGAGCAAGCCATGATAAGCAAGCCAGTAAGCTTTTTGATTTATGAGTCATGTTTTTGTTTTATTTTTCTAATGGTTTCAGTAAGTATAGGTGTCATTAAGTTGCTGTCATGTAAATTGTACAGTTTGGGCTGGAGAAATGGCTCAGTGGTTAAGACCACTGTCTGCTCTTCCAGAGGTCCTGAGTTCAATTCCCAGCAACCTCATGATAGCTCACAATCATCTGTAATGGGATCTGATGACCTCTTCTGGTGTGTCTGAAGACAGTGACTGTACTCATATACATAAAATAGACAAACAAACAAAAAGAATACATAAAGTGTACGATTTGACACCAACACCATCAGGGTGACAAGACAAAGCCCTGCTTAGTTGCTAACATATCTTAGGGATTGATGATTTTTTTTTCTTCTAATTTAATAAAATTGAGAAAATAATGTCAATATAGATTGTTTGAAGATGGAGCTAAGGAAGACATGTAATACATTGGTAATTTCCATTTTAGTCTTGCTTATTTGTGATTGGTTACTAACCTCTTTAAATATATTGAATATTTAGTGAAAAAAGTAACAATTGATGTTCATTCAAATCTGTCTTCCTAGAAGCAAAATTAGAAAATATAATTTGGGTCGATGGCATGTGAATCTAACAATTTATATTTAAGGTGTGGGTTTACATACTTGGATTACAACTTCACACCATACTTACACTTTGATAATGGGTACAAACATCTCCGACACACTCTACATCTCTGCATGACTTACTTGAGAAATAAAAGCAGTTGCTTCACAGGATGACTATCAGATGGTCAATACAGATTGATGGACCTGAGTGCAGGCAACAGTGAGTGTGCAGATGGTGATGTCTGTACCATTTGACAGGAGATGACCGAGACTTTAAAATGATTCCAGTGGAGTGGCTTTGGTGTTGTTGCAGTAAAGGGCATCCATTCAACCTCAGGTGCTGTACAGATGGTGAAGCCATGCTAATATAGAAAAATGAGAAACAAGTGACTATTTAATGCACAAGAATGCTTGGTCCACATCACAAGTAAATGATGGTATTGCATTTGGGGAGCCTAGCCAGATGGCTGTACATTAAAACACATGACTCCTTGAGAGAATTAAGTACAGGCAATTTGCTCAGATTTTCTGGAGGCCTGCTGCATGTTATATTAGGGTAGGGAGAATGAGAGATGAAGTGCTCTATTTATTGAAAGTGTTAGGTGAATTTGGCAGTTGTTTAAGCATAATCTGGTCTCCATAAGTATTTAACATGTCTCCTCAAGGGGTTAGGGCACAAGGAAGAGTCAGCTGGCTTTAAAAACAAAATAATGTGAAGAGTAGTGGTTTTTTGGCCCACACCTTTTTAGTTTTATGAAAGTTTTCCACTAGGCATAAAACAAGTTTTCTTTATGGGTTTTAATGTGTCAAAAATCCTAGAAACAAATAGAAGGAATTGAATAGAGTGTGTTGAATGCTGTGTGAAATGGGACCATTTTTTTTGCCAGTAAAATTTAAAATTTTTGCTTTGCAGCTTAAAGAAAGTGGTTATTGTACAGGTCATGAACCGGACTCCCTGGAATTCAGCACTGTGGGGGGATGGATATCTACTCGAGCATCAGGGATGAAGAAAAATATCTATGGCAATATTGAGGACCTGGTAAATTTATTTTTAGTTACTGTCTAATGATTAGTATTTAGAAACTAGGATAAAGTATTTAAAGCCTTTAAAAATTAAGGATTGATGGTAAATGTCTTCGCAATATACTCCTTTTGATTATAGTAATACTGATTGTGTATAGTAGAAGCAATTAAAAATAGAACTGTGGGGCTGGAGAGATGGCTAAGCGGCTAAGAACATTGACTGCTCTTCCAGAGGTCTTGAGTTCAATTCCCAGCAACCACATGGTGTCTCACAACCGTCTGTAACAAAGATCTGATGCCCTGTTTGGTGTGTCTGAAGACAGCTATAGTGTACTCATATACGTAAAATAAATAAATCTTTAAAAAAATAAACAAAAAAGAACTGTGGTCATATAAAAGATACCCTTTTAAAGGTTTTTAGACATTATAGTATCTAACTTAACTGTATGCAAATAATTATTTTACAAGTTTATCAAGAGTTAAGTCTTTTTTTGGTGGTATTGTTATTCTTGCTGTAGGAGATTTTATATTTGCCTTTTCTGAAGGAATTCTTTCTTCTCTGTACAGGTACATTCATTCATTCTCACTGAAATGGTTCTGTTGAATAGTTATATAAGCGGTCATGTTTAACATGTGCCAGGCTTCTGGGAGCTCAGAACATGTGCCGGTGTTGTAACTCTGGGCCCCTTATTAGACATTGAGTGACGTTTATTGCATTTGTAGCTTTTCTGGGGATTAGTTACATGACCTCGACAAATTGATTTACCTTTTCCAGCTTCAGTTTTCTTTTCTGTAAAATACAATAATTGTGTTAGAACTATCATATGATTAAAGGTCATTAAAAGAAATTTTCACCAATCTGGTGTATAGTAGGTTCTTCATGAAAAAAAATTTTTTTTTAAATCTTCAGTATTTTGATAATATTTATTTAACTTGACATTTTACTACATAGTCTTGCCACTTAGCCCAGGCTGGCTTTGAATTTGCAATTTTCCTATTTCCATTTCATTTGCTGGGGTTACAGGCAGGCAACACCATGCTGGTAGTTGACAGTACTTTAGAAGAACCTGTGAGGCTGTTTAATTGAAGTAATATTCCTTATGTTGTTCTTGTTTTGCTTTTCAAGCCTAAGGTCTCAGGGTTTTTATTATCTATTGATAGGAATTATCTATTATCTATCTGTTGATAGGAATATCAGATAAATTTCATGAGAGACAGTAGCTCTTACCAGTATCCAATATTTTACATGAACTCTGTCAAAATGCTTGGTATTCTGTTTAAGAAATGAAAAACTACAGTTTTCTTTTTTGTATTAAAACTAAACCCAGTTGTAGAGAAAACTAATTTTGGGTTGTAGATTATTAAGAGCTTAATAAGTCAAACAAGTACTTGATAGAACACTGCAGTATACAAGTTAATTTACTTTTTTTTCTAAAGATTTTTTTAAGGGACAAAGATTCTGCATACAACTAACATGCTTACTGCACGAGTTATTATGTAGCATATTTTGTTTTTAAATTTCTTTGTAACATATGTGTCCTTTGAAGCTCATGATTTACATTGTTTTTATGTAAGTGCTAATAAGACTGGTATCTTAGTCTTTGTGGCTACAGTAGAACTCACAGAAAGTTTCTAAGTGTTAACAATTCTTTAATAGAAGTATAGGCTTAAAAATACAATTAAGTCATGATACTATTATCTAACTTGTTGGAAAAATGTTGAAAATTATATTTATCCTCAGTGTACAAATCACTGAAAGATGTTAGAATTCTGAAGGTCATCACAACTTACTGCTTAGCTTACTATTTAATAAGTAGTGTTTTATTATAAAGGTATAATTTATTATAAATGAATGTGTGTACAAGTACAGACCTGGGTCTAACAGATGTGTGGATTTTACATTGTGCATTGTATTAAACAGGTGGTTCATATGAAAGTGGTAACACCTAGAGGTGTGATAGAGAAAAGCTCCCAAGGACCGCGGATGTCAACAGGCCCTGATATCCATCACTTCATCATGGGATCTGAAGGTTGGTGTACTTGTGAAGTTGTTAGGAAAGTATGTAGTTAGTGATTTTATTTTGTGAAAGTCTGTGATATCTCACAGTATGTGATATCTTTGAAAGAATGGTATGGCTTATATATTTAAAGAGTAATGAGTTTTTATGACTATTTCTTAATTTATACTTGATAAAGTTTTTATGAGAATGACTTACTCAATTTCCTTCTACACTTTTGTCTTTTATATTTCTAAAGACAGTATGATTTTTCTTGTTGTTTATATTCTTTTGTTTGCAAAATTTTTAGTGAATCTTAAGAAACAGTGGTTAGGACTTAACTATTTTAACTTTGTGTATTACAGTTTAATCCTCTCACAGTTATTAGGAGAAAGGCAGACAAAACATTTTCTTTCTCTCTTGTTTTCCTGTAATTATGTGTTTAGTTACCTAGTGTTGGATGATTTTAGAAACTGCTTTAAATTGCATTTATTTATGTGTCTTTTAAACTTCTGTTTGTCATTTAAACTTTTTTTGTGAGTAATATCCATTGCTTGCTTGCTAATGTTGGATTGACTAGAATGCCATTCTTCAGATCCTCCAAATGTGTAATTCCTTCTGTTTTGCAAGCTGTTGAGTAAACACACTGCGGAATGGAATGCGTAAGCTTGGGCCTGTTTTTCAGATTGTAGAATAGGAAAGGGGTATCCCTTAAATATAGAGAAATTTGATAATTTTAAACAAAGTGTTTCTAAATTAGTTAGAGAGCTCATTGCTTCAAAAGATGGTCTGAGTTGAACAGATAGAGTTTGGAAACATTTCGCTCTATTCAAAAATGAAAGTACAATTATAATAATTTGTTCCTACTTTGCTCAGTAGGGGATTGGAGGGCAGTGAGGAGACTTCTGCCTTGAGCAAGAAGAAAAACCAACTGACTTCTCATTAAGCAGCTCATTTAAATGGGGGTGGGCTTGGGGGAACAAAGGCTATTTAAATCCTTTGGGGAGTGGGTAGAGGCTTTGGGGTCAATGTATATCTTTGGGTGGGACCAAAGTGCTGGGAATGCCTGGGAATGACTTATTTGAAGAATTCCAGCTGCTTGCTGGATGTCTTACTTAGGGTTTTACTGCTGTGAACAGACACCATGACCAAGCCAGCTCTTATAAGGACATTTAATTGGGGCTGGCTTACAGGTTCAGAGGTTCAGTCCATTGTCATCAAGGCAGCAGGCAGGCATGGTGCAGGAGGAGCTCAGAGTTCTACATACATCATCTGAAGATGCTAGCAGAATACTGGCTCTCAGGCAGCTAGGACAAGGGTATTAAAGCCCACACCCACGAGGCCACACCTACTCCAACAAGGCCACACCTCCCAATAGTGCCCCCCCTCCCCAGGCCAACCATATACAAGCCATCGCACTGAAGTGTGACCTTATAAGGAGATAGGAAGTTAACCTGTAACCTAGCCGCCAGGCTACACGATTACCTCAAGGTTGGCAGATGTTGGGCTTGTAAGGCTATGTGAGCAGGGACATGTAGACCCAAAACAGGGAGGAAATGGTCCAACTTCTGCCAGTCTCAAGATGAGATTTTAGACATGCCTTGACCTCACTCTTGTTCCAGGCTGACCCCCACCCCAACCCCATTTGCAGGGCTCTTCAGCCCCACAAATAACTAAGGTATTCATGCATTGGTGTTTGGTTTAGAACCTGGGACAAGGGATTGAGGTGCATATTTTACATATCAAAAGCAGACCTGGCCTCCAGGTTCTTCCAGGGTCCTTTAGTCCCTACCTGGCATACCCTGCCCCCAACCTTGAACTTTTCAGCCCAGAGGCTCTTCTCTGTATAATCCAGATATTTTGGTCTCTTTCTTATTCTGTCCCCTCTCTCTTCTTTGTACACGTGCCCTTTCTCTCTTTCTCCCCCTTTCCCTTCTTCCGATGGCGACTTCCCTGGCCTCCTTCCTTGGGTCCAGAGCCTTTATGTATTCTAACCTGGCTTGAATTGGCTCATTTCATTGGAGAAATAACCTATCAATCAGTTCTGATCTTTGACAGTAACAACAAAGAAAGAACAAACAACAATGTCTATTAATGACATGGTAGAGATCATATCAAGTATTTGATGACAGATTAATTATTTGTGATGGTGGTGGTGGTAGCTGTGGGAGTTTGGTTTGTGTGTGTAGGTAGGTACATGTGTCTGGGTGTGTAAGTGATAGTTGTTAGTAGGTGGGTGTGTGAGTACCTTTGCTTTGTGTGTATGCGTGAGGGTGAACACATTCGTGCACACACTTCCCTTGCTTCATCAGTACTGCTCTTTTTGATTCTTACCATTTTCTTCTTTGTAGTTTTTCATATTTTTTGAGGCAGGGTGTCTATTATGTAGTTCTGATTGTCCTAGAACTTGTATGTAGACCAGTCTGGCCTCAAACTCAGAGATCTGCCTGCCTCTGTCTCCTGAGTGCTAGGATTAGAGGCATGCACTACCGTGCCTGACTTGCTTCTTAGCCCCTTTCACATTTCCTTTTAGGTTTGTGGTCCTCTATAGGACCTGTGTAGGATTATGGTTTTATATAATATTTTGGCACTATTGTTGTTTGAAGGTCTTCTAGGCATCATTTTGTCTGTATTTTCTTAGTTCATAAGTGTTCTACTTTCTTTTCCTCATCTTCCTCTGCTTCTGCTTTTTTGTTTTTGTTTGTTTATTTGTTTGTTTGTTTTTGAAGGGTCTTACTCTTCAGCCTAGGCTGGCTTGGCACTTACTGTATGGCTCTGACTGGTCTTAAATTTATAATCCTCTTGACTCGGTTTCCCAAATGCTGGGATTATAGGTGTTAGCCACTGTACCTGCTACCCTCAACTCTTTCTGTGAGGTAGATTGCTTAAGTATCCCTTCAGTCCTTCTTATACTTACAGTCCGTTAGTGTTGAGAACAATAGTAGGTCAAAGGGAAGCTTCTCTTCTTCTTATCTTTGCTCAGAGGTAATTTGAAGCTTATAGGGCATTTTGTTTTATTTATTTATTTTTTTCTAATATTGAAGTCAGAGGCCTTGTACAGGGAGGAAAAAGAGGACAGATTCAGAATCAGATGACATCATTCCTTTTGTTCCCCTTTATTTTTAATTTTATGTGTTTGTGTCTTTGCATGTATTTCTGTGCACCGTGTATATGCAATGCCTGTGGAGGCCAGAAGAAGGTATTGGGCGCCCTGGGATTGTGAGTGTTGGGAATCAGAGTATCAGCCATGCTCTTAGCTAATGACCCATCCCTCAATCCCCACTAACTCTTTATGACACTGTTTCTCTCAGGAAAACACTTGCTTTTTAGTATTAAATAGCATGGGTTTCCTCTTATGGAGTGATTGCACAGGTGGGCATATTTTTCCTGACAGGGTGTTTTTGTGGTTCATCGGGTTCACAGCTAGATTAACTGTTGATGCTTTTTCTCACAGCACTTGAATAGTTCAAGCCTGCTTGCTCTATATCTTGCAGCTGAGGTATGTGGTATCTTTAGCAATAGTCTTATCTGCTAGATCTAGTGGGCAACCAAAAGAGCTGTAAAGAACTTGTATTATTTTGGAGGCCTTTGAGACCTCTGTGACCAACAATCCCAAATAAATTATATAATGTTATTTTCTATAGTGAAGTTAGCTTGGATTATAGTACTGATTACTTTTATAAGATACTTTTCATACCTATCATATTTTTTTGTGATGAACCCTATGTTACATTACTTAGTATGTTTTGTCTCATGAAACTAGAATAATGTAATAGTCACTTCCCAAAATAAGTTATTTTTGAGAATTTGTGACGAATTGGTATTTGTCCCTTAAGTGTTTAATAGTTTTCAAGATTGAAACCACCTGTCTCTTAGATTTTCCTTTTGAATCTCCATTTTTCTAAGTAGCCCTTTTTAAAAATCAGATAAGAGAGAGTCAAGAGAGTAATCAGTTTACATTGTATACATTTATGAAATTGTCAAAGAACAAATTTAATAAAAGAGTAATTTAATGCAAATTTAATGTAAGACTCCTATAGGAAGACGGACTGTGATGCCACCTTCTAGTCATGACATTGTTATCGAAGTCATGAACTCACAGCAGCACTGGTGTTGTAAAGACTGCCTGTCAACAATCCAGTATTGATTGGCAGGAGTAGGAACACTCATGAGGCTCTAAATAATTTAATTTTAATCCGAAATAATGGATATTGATTGATTCTGGGAGAGAGGGAATCGTTATCGTCAATGTATACCACAGATACATATTTAAAAATTAAGATGTATGAGTCTTCTTTTCAGTTTTTTTTTTTTTCCTTTTGACTATTCTGAATCCCTTGCAATTCCATATAAAAGAAAGAAGTTAGACCCAAGCTCACCTCATATTTATTTTGTTTGTTTAACTTGGAGTTTCTGTGAAAGCCGGAGTCCAGGAAGGAGACATCAATGAGGAATATATCTTAAGTGAAGCTAGTAGAACATAGTTATTTCCCTTTGAAATCTCATGAATCTAACTTTTACTGTCCATATTGTTGTTGTTGTTATTATCAGCAGCAGCAGTAGCATCTGGTGTTCCAAACTCTCTCTAGAATCATCCGTTAAGTTCTGTTTATGGCATTCTAGGACCTCTCTAAAGTACCACTTCACACGCTTCTATATTCTTCTCACAAATCGTGTCCAAAAGCCCGAGAACCACATGGTCAAGTTTATCATAGCAAAAACCCCCATTCCTGATACCAGTTTGCTGTCTCAGTTACTTTCCTAGCAACTTGACTAAATACCAGGCCAAAGCTACTTGTGGGAGGAACCATTTGTATTGGTCACAGGGGGTGGGATATGGTAATGGCAGTGGCTTGAAGTTCTGGTTCCAGGAACATGAGACTTCTTGATCATATTGGCATAGACTAGGAAGTAGAAGGCTTAGGTAGAAGTAGGGTCATTCTGTAACTCTCACTGCCAGTCCTCCAGTGACAGTGAGACTTCCAGTGAAGACTTACATCCTAATGGTTCCACAGGCTCCTAAAACAGCGCCTCAACAGGAGAGAGCAGGGGTTTAAACACACAGCCTTGGGGCGTATTTTATATCCAACCATAATAGGAACATATATTATTGAAGTTTTGGAAATCTGTTTAAGTTTGTTGTATCGCCTAGTTTGTGGTCTGTCCTGTGTGTACCTGAAATGAACTTACATTCTGCTATTGTTGAATAGTATGGTTTAGTCTATGAATGAGGTCAAGTTCACTTAACTCATCGTTCAGTCTTCCGTTTGCTTAGTTCTTAAGTCATATTGAAAGTGGGTATTGAGATCTCCAAGTACTCACTATCCGTTTTATTTGTATCAGTTTCTATCATACAGTTTTACTTCCTGTTATCAGCACCATCTTTTAGTAATAGTGTGTCTTCCCAGTGATTTATCATTTCAGAGTGTTCCTCTCTGTAGTAACATTCTGTTTAAAGTCTGTTTTGTCTGGTATTAGTACTGTGTTTGCATGGTACACCTTTACCATATTTGAATCTAGGTGTATTTGAAAGTGTGTCTCTTGCAACAACAATCCATTTCAATTATTTAGAGCAGTGGTTCTCAGCCTTCCTAATACTATGACCCTTTACCACAGTTCCGCATGCTGTGGTGACCCCCCCACCATACAGTTATTTTCATTGCTGCTTCATAACTGTAATTTTGTTACTATTATGAATCATAAATGAAAATATTTGTGTTTTCTAATCATTTTAGGTGACCCCTGTGAAAGAATGGTTAATCCCCAAAAGAGTTGCTATCCTCAGGTTGAGAACTGCTGGTTTAGAAAGTCTTGTCTTTTAGTTGCTCAGTACATTAACATTTAATGTCATTGCCACAGTTGGATCTCCTCAATCCATCCATTTTTGCTCTTTGGCTTTAAATCTACACCTTATTTAAGCAGTCATAAAACACAGAGGCAGCACTCCTAGCTCTAGCCTTTACATTTTCCATTATGTTACGTTGTTATATATAGCACCCTATAACAGTATAGCTATTACTTTATGTAGTTTTATGACTTAGAATGAAGCTGCTGGAAGAAAGCAGAGCAAGTATACACCTAAAGCTTTTGTTACGCATTCTTTCTGGCTCTCCTGGGCTGTTCCTATGATTCAAGTCATCTACCTGCACAGACCATTGTTTCTACTCAACCTTGTGCTGCTGAAGGTTCAAGTGCAGTGTATATTATAATGGTATTGTTTTATAGTATTGTTTTTAAATGGTGTATAACAATTATTCTCAACTTGTGGTTGTGACTCTTTTGGGGTTTTAAAAACCTTTTCACAAGGATTGCATATCAGACATCCTGAATATCAGATATTTATTTTACAATTCATAAAAGGAGCAAAATTACAGTTATGAAGTAGTAGTGAAATAATTTTATGGTTGGGGGGTCATCACACCATGAAGATCTGTATTAAAGGAAGGTTGAGAACCACTGATGTATAAAAAGTAGTAAATAGCTATATTGTCTTATATAATTATAAAAATGTAACTTTGCGACAACTGGGAACTAGATTTTTCTGGTTTCTGTCTACACCCCAAAGCTGACCCTGTACCACAGTTCTCCAAACCCAAATTCCTCTCAGAGAGAACTGGTCTTCAAGGAGTATTGACACCGAGGCTGGCAGGAAGGACAAGCCACAGTTAGAGAAAGTAAGACCAGCTAACACCAGAGATAACCAGATGGTGAAAGGCAAGGGCAAGAACATAAGGAACAGAAACCGAGGCTACTTGACATCATCAGAACCCAGCTCTCCCACCACAGCAAGCCCTGGATACCCCAACACACCAGAAAAGCAAGACGCAGATTTAAAATCACATCTCATGATGATGATAAAAGATTTTAAGAAGGAAATAAATAACTCCCTTAAAGAAATAAAAGAGAACACAGGTAAACAACTAGAAGCCCTTAAAGAGGAAACACAAAAATCCCGTAAAGAATTACAGGAAAACACAATCAGACGGGTGGAATTACAGGAAAACACAATCAAACAGACGAAGGAAATGAACAAAACCATCCAGGATCTAGAAATAGAAACAAAAAAGAAATCATAGGGAGACAACCCTGGAGTTAGAAAACCTAGGAAAGAGATTAGGAGTCATAAATGCAAGCATCACCAACAGAATACAAGAGATGGAAGAGAGAATCTCAGGTACGGAAAATAGCATAGAAAACATTGACACAGCAGTCAAAGAGAACGCAAAATGCAAAAAGCTTCTAATCCAAAACATCCAGGATATCCAGGATGCAATGAGAAGACAGAACCTGAGGATAATAGGTATAGAAGAGAGTGAAGATTCCCAACTTAAAGGACCAGTAAATATCTTCAACAAAATTATAGAAGAAAACTTCCTGAACTTAAAGAGATGAACATAAATATACAAGAAGCCTACAGAACTCCAAATAGATTGAACCAGAAAAGAAATTCCTCCCATCACATTATAGTCAAAACACCAAATACATAAAATAAGTAAAGAATATTAAAAGCAGTAAGGGAAAAAGGTCAAGTAACATATAAAGGCAGACCTATCAGAATTACACCAGACTTCTCACCAGAGACTATGAAAACTAGAAGATCCTGGGCAGATCTCATACAGAGTCTAAGAGAACACAAATGCCAGCCCAGGCTGCTATACCCAGCAAAACTCTGAATTATCATAGATGGTGAAACCAAAATAATTCTATGAAAAAACCAAATTTGCACAGTATGTTTCCACAAGCACAGCCCTACAAAGAGTAATACATAGAAAACGCCAACTCAAGGAGGGAAACTACACCCTAGCAAAATCAAGAAAGTAATCTTTCCACAAACTCAAAAGAAGATAGCCACACAAACATAAAAATAACATTGAAAATAACAGGAAGCAACAATCATAATTCCTTAATATCTCTTAACATCAATGGATTCAATTCCCCAATAAAAAGACATAGACTGACAGACTGGATCCATAAACAGGACCCAGCATCTTGCTACATCCAGGAAATGCACCTCTGTGTTAAAGACAGACACTACCTCAGAGTACAGGGCTGGAGAACAATTTTCCAGGCAAATGGTCCCAAGAAATAGGCTGGAGTAGCCATTCTAATCTCGGATAAAATCAACTTTCAACCAAAAGTCAACCAAAAAGATAAGGAAGGACACTTCATACTCATCAAAGGAAATGTCTACAAAGAAGAACTCTCAATTCTGAACATCTATGCCCTAAATGCAGGGGCTCCCACATTCATAAAAGAAACTTTACTAAAGCTCTAAGCACACATTGCACCTCACACAATAATAGTGGGAGACTTCAACACCCCAGTATCATCAATGGACAGATCTTGGAAACACAAACTAAACGGAGTCACAGTGAAACTAACAGATGTTATGAACCAAATGTATTTAATAGGTATCTAAAGAACATTTCATCCTAAATCAAAAGAATATACCTTCTTCTCAGCACCTCATGGTACCTTCTCCAAAATTGATCATATAATTGGTCACAAAACCAACCTCAACAGATATAAGAAGATTGAGATAATCCCATGCCTCCTATCAGATCACTGTGGATTAAGGCTGGTCTTCAGTGGCAACAACAACATCAGAAAGCCCACATACACATGGAAGCTGAACAGCGCTCTACTCAATGATAACTTGGTCAAGGAAGAAATAAAGAAATTAAAGACTTCCTAGAATTTAGTGAAAATGAAAGTACAGCATACCCAAACCTATGGGACAAAATGAAAGCAGTGTTAAGAGGAAAACTCATAGCTCTGAATGCCTCCCCCCCCCCAAAAAATAAAAACCAAACAAACCCGGAGAGGGCATACACTAGCAGCTTAACAGCACACCTGAAAGCTCTAGAACAAAAAGAAGCTAATACACCCAAGAGGAGTAGAAGGCAGGAAATAATCAAGTTAAGGGCTGAAATCAACCAAGTAGAAACTAAAAGAACTATACAAAGAGTCACAAAACCAGGAGCTGGTTCTTTGAGAAAAATCAACAAGATAGATAAACCCTTAGCCAGACTAACCAGAGGGTACAGAGACAATATCCAAATTAACAAAATTAGAAATGAAAAGGGAGATATAACAACAGATTCTGAGGACATTAAAAAAACCATCAGCTCCTACTACAAAAGCCTATATTCAACAAAATTGGAAAATCTGGATGAAATGGACAAGTTTCTAGACAGATACCAAATACCAAAGTTAAATCAGGATCAGATAAACTATCTAAACAGTCCCATAGCCCCTAAAGAAATAGAAGCATCATTAAAAGTCTCCCAACCAAAAAAAACCCAGGACCAGATGGGTTCAGTGCAGAATTCTGTCAGACCTTCAAACAAGACCTAATACCAATACTCTCCAATCTATTCCACAAAATAGAAACAGAAGAAACACTACTCAATTCATTCTATGAGGCCACAGTTACACTGATACCAAAACCTCACAAAGACCCAACAATAAAAGAAAACTTCAGATCAATTTCCCTTATGAATATCGATGCAAAAATACTCAATAAAATTCTTACAAATCAAATCCAAGAACACATGAAAACGATCATTCACCATGATCAAGTAGGCTTCATTCCAGGGATACAGGGATGGTTCAGTACCTGGAAATCCATCAATGTAATCCACTACATAAACAAACTCAAAGAAAAAAACTACATGGTCATTTCATTAGATACTGAAAAAACATTTGACAAAATTCAACATCCCTTCATGATAAAAGTCTTGGAAAGATCAGGAATTCAACATCCCTTCATGATAAAAGTCTTGGAAAGATCAGGAATTCAAGGAGCATACCTAAACATAGTAAAAGCAATATACAGCAAACCAGTGTCCAACATCAAATTAAATGGAGAGAAACTCGAAGCAATCCCACTAAAATCAGGGACTAGGCAAGGCTGCCCTCTCTTTCCCTATCTATTCAATATAGTACTTGAAGTTCTAGCTAGAGCAATTAGACAACAAAAGGAGGTCAAAGGGATACAAATTGGAAAGGAAGAAATCAAAATATTACTATTTGCAGATGATATGATGGTATACTTAAGTGACCCAAAAAACTCCATCAGAGATCTGCTACAGCTGATAACACCTTCAGCAAGGTGGCCGGATACAAAATTAACTCAAGCAAATCAGTAGCCTTCCTATACTCGAAGGATAAACAGGCTGAGAAAGAAATTAGGGAAATGGCACCCTTCACAATTGTCACAAACAATATAAAATATCTTGGTATGACTCTAACCAAACAAGTGAAAGATCTATATGACAAGAACTTCAAGTCTTTGAAGAAAGAAATCAAAGAAGACCTCAGAAGATGGAAAGATCTTCCACGCTCCTGGATTGGCAGGATTAATATAGTTAAAATGGCCATGCTGCCGAAAGCAATAGACAGATTCAATGCAATCCCCATCAAAATTCCAACTCAATTCCTCATAGACTTAGAAAGAGCAATTCTCAAATTCATATGGAATAACAAAAAAATCCAGGATAGCAAAAACTATTCTCAACAATAAAAGGACTTCTGGGGGAAACTGCTTGGTATTGGTACAGGCAGGTAGATCAGTGGAATAGAATTGACGACCCAGAAATGAACCCACACACTTACGGTCACTTAATCTTTGACAAAGGAACTAAAACCATCCAGTGGAAAAAAGACTTCTACATGTAGAAGATTTGGAATTGATCCATTCCTATCTCTCTGTACAAAGCTCAAGTCCAAGTGGAACAAGGACCTCCACATAAAACCAGATACACTGAATCCAATAGAAGAGAAAGTGGGGGAAAGTCTCGAACACATGGGCACAGGGGAAAAGTTCCTGAACAGAATACCAATGGCTTGTGCTCTAAGATCAAGAATCGACAAATGGAACCTCATGAAATTACAAAGCTTCTGTAAGGCAAAGGACACTGTAAGGACAAAATGGCAACCTACAGATTGGGAAAAGATCTTTACCAATCCTACATCCAATAGAGGGCTAATATTCAATATATACAAAGAACTCAAGAAGTTAGACTCCAGAGATCCAAATAACCCTATCAAAAAATGGGGAAGAGAGCTAAACAGCGAATTCTCAACTGAGGAAACTCGAATGGCCGAGAAGCACCTAAAGAAATGTTCAACATCCTTAGTCATCAGGGCAATGCAAATCAAAACAATCCTGAGATTCCACCTCTCACCAGTCAGAATGGCTAAGATCAAAAACTCAGGTGAAACCAGATGCTGGCGAGGATGTGGAGAAAGAGGAACACTCCTCCATTGCTGCTGGGATTGCAAGCTGATACAACCTCTCTGGAAATCAGTTTGGCGGACCCTCAGAAAAATGAACATAATACTACCTGAGGACCCAGCTATTCTTCTCCTGGGCATATACCCAGAAGATGCTCCAACATGTAATAAAGACACATGCTCCACTATGCTCATAGCAGCCATCTTTATAATAGCCAGAAGCTGGAAACAACCCAGATGTCCCTCAACAGAGGAATGGATACAGAAAATGTGGTCCATTTACACAATGGAATACTACTCAGCTATTAAAAACAATGACTTCATGAAATTCACAGGCAAATAGATGGAGCTTGAAAATATCATCCTGAGTGAGGTAACTCAGTCACAAAAGAATGAACATGGTATGTACTTACTGATAAGTGGCTATTAGCTCAAAAGTTTGAAATCCCCAAGAGTCACTTCACAGCAACCATTGGGTTGAGTGTGAGGTCCCAGATGGAGGACTTGGAGAAGGGACTGAAGGAGCTGAGGGAGTTTGCAGCCTCATGGAGGGAGCAACAGTGTCAACTGTCCTGACCTTCCGATGCTCCCGGAGACTTGATCACCTACCAAATATACATGGAGGGACCCATGGTGCTGGCCACATATGCATCAGAGGAGGGTCTTGTTAGCCATCAGGGGGAGGAGAGGCCCTTGGGCCTGCGTATAGGGGAATGCCAAGGAGGGAAGAAGAGAGTGGGTGAGTGGGTGGGTGGGGGAATACCCTCATAGAGGCAGGGGGAAAGGGAGGGAATAGGGGGTTCCAAAGGGGAGATGTGGAAAGGGGGAAACATTTGAAATGTAAATGAAGTATCAAAAAATAAAAAACAATTAAAAAAATGTAACTTTTCCTTTGTAATCACAACTGCACTCTACCAAACTATTAGTCTTTATTTTTTGCCTATATTGATTTTCATATTTTGGCCTTTAATAAAAGGAATCTCACAGTATGTGAGTGAGCCTTGTGTTTTTTTCCCCTTGTATTATATAACTGGTGCTGCCTGTTGTGATTTTTATCTGTCTTGTTTATTGGTTTGTTTATTGAGTTTCCGGTATTTGAGGTGATCATCTTCCAACTTGAAGAACTTTTAGAATTTATTCAGAACCTGGTCTGAACAAAGTCTCAGCTTTTGTTGGTCTTCGTATTTTGAATGTGGGATACATAATTTGTGGCTTCTTCCTTTGCTCTTTGAATATGCTATTCCACTATTTTCTGGCTTCAGGTCAGCTGTACATTTTATAAAATTTTCCTTGTTGATCATTTTTTATGTTGTTTTCAAGACTTTTTTCTTTTCTTTGACTTTGTGTATTTATGTGATCTTTCAGTGGATATTTTTATTTTGACTCTGCTTGATATTTATTAACTCATTTGATGTATTAGATACTGTTAAGATTTCAGCTATTTTTTAAAATAATTTTTCTGCTTCATGCTTTGTCTCTTCTCTTACAGTACTTTCATTATTTGTCTAGTAATGTAATTAGAGGGTTTTTATATTTCTCTGAGACTTTGTTCTTTTTTTCTTTGTTTTTCTCTCTATTCTTTTTATAGTTCAATGTGTCAGAATCTCTGTCAATCTTCAAGTTTGATATTCCGTTTTCTGCCAGATCATATGTTTTTGGGCAGCGTTGTTTTCTTTAGCTTTTGATTGATTCTCTGTGAACTTCACATCATGCCCTCCTACCCATCTGCCCTTTGTCTGCCGTCTGCCCTTGCCGTCTGCCCTTGCCGTCTGCCCTACCTAAAGCAAACAAAGAAGGTAGAATAAAAAAAGAAAAAATTGTCACGGAAGCTGTAGTGTGTCATCATATGTCCCACAGTATACCCCTTTGTCCACACATCTTTACTTGCAAGTGTCCATTGCAACCAGTCATTGGTGAGTTCTGAGGCTTCTGGCTTCTGCTATTCTATCAATACTGGATCCTCACCAGGACCCCTCTTGGATACCCTGTTGTTTTCCATTGTTGTAGAGATCCTGCAGCTTTGGATCTTCAGGACTGGCCCCTTTATCTGCTCAGCAGTTCACAAATGGGGTAGATTTTTGGGTGGAATAACTTGAAGCCCTGGATCTGGGCCTGGGTAGTAGCTGACTGAGCCTGAGTATTGGTCAGCCCACTAGCTCTTCTGCACTTGCACTACCAGGGTAAGCTCTCCAGCGTTGTCCCTGGCTATCTCATCCAATGCTACAGCCAGCAAGGGACAGACAGGGTCATGCTCTAGCCCTTGCGACTGGCTCACCCACACCTTTGCCACCAGGAATAGCTCTACTGTGATGCCCAAGGGTAAGATGCAGGGCCCACTCATCCAGAGCTGCAACCAGGGAGGGGCAGGGTCAGCTCTCCTGCTCTCATGACCTCTGGGCCAGGTCTCCTGACTGCTGCAAGAGGGGAGGGGAAGGAGAGATGGAAGGGAAGGACATTTCTCCCTTGCCCATGCCACCTTACACCCTGGTGGGGCCACCTCACCCACTCTCCTGCCACCAGGGTCAGCTCTACTGTGCTGTTGTGCAGCTTCTTTAAATGAACTTTTCATTGTAGTTATCACACAATCCCAGCTTCAGAGTTTTCAGTAGTTTATTGATGGTAGTTCTTTGATATTGATAAAGAGCTGTTTCAAGTGAACCTTGAAACCATTGCAAATAAAAAAAAAAGTCCAAATGACCATGCTGTGAGATTCCTTTTATATAAAATATCCAGAATATGCATATGAACAGAGACAGAATATATTTATCAATAGTTGGCTAGGGTGTGGGTGTGGAAATGGAGCATGGCTGTTTAATTGGTACAGTTGTGGGGAGATTAAAATGGTCTAAATTTAGTTTATAGTAATGATTATGCATACATGTGAATATACTAAAAGCTACCAACTTTAGCATTTTCTTTCTTTTAAAATACTTTTTATTTCTACTTTGATAATTTCAAGCATGTGTAAACTATATCTTGCATTTCTACCCTCAGCCTCACACTTCCCTGTGTCTCCCTAACATGTGTTCCTCACATCTTCCTTTTCTCTTCCTTTCCTCCTCATTCTCCTCTTTGTTTTAAAAACGCATTGAGTACTGCCTACACAAGCATGAGCAACCTAACCAGTGGCCACATCCCTGAAGAAAAATAACTCTTCCTCCTGTAGCAGCCATCATGTGCTAATAGCTCCTCAGCAGTAAAGCCTTAAACTGCACCTGCACAATCTGTGGTGGAATTACTGACTGCTTGATCATGTGGAAGTAGCCACAGCCGCTCTGAGTTCATGAGCTCAACAGCCACACCATGCCCAGATAACAGTATTTTATAGCATTCACTCCATCCTCTGGCTCTTACATTCTCTGTTTCTCTTCCACAATGTCCCCTGAACTTTGTGGTGTTGGTAGAGATGTCCTATTTAGAGCTGAGCGCTCAAACAGTTTCTTACTCTCACCACTTTAACTAATATGGCACAGACTGAAGCTCATCGCGGAAAGAAGCTTCTCTGATCTTGATAGCCAGCTAGCTAGTCTATGGGTAGAAACATAACTATATACAAGGTAGTTTGACAGCATCATTTTGGCAAAACAATAGTAGTCCCTGCTCACTCCTCTACATACACACAGGGCCCATGACCTTCCTTGCCACCAACTTTTGGCCAGTAGTACAGTACATTCCTGTGGACCAGGCCCCAGATCCAGTCAGAAAACAGTTGTTTGCCTCCCTTACAGTTATGCCAGGATTGTGCCCGTGCATACATCTTGCCTTGATATTGTAGCATTCAGGGTCCAGTACTAAAAAAAGGTAGCCAATATGGAGAAAACTTCCAGATCAGCTCAGCATGATTTCTCTATTTGCTGGAACCAAAGTGTATTGTGTCTTCACCAGTAGGGTTTTACCATCTAGTTAATGGTGGGTAACCAAGAGAATGACAATAGCCGTTATGTTGTTTTTAGGGCTTCTAGAATTTTAAGTGGGTGAATCATTAAAATTATATCCCAAAGATATGGAAACAAACAAACAAAAAAGGTTTAGCTGGGCAGTGGTGGCGCATATCTTTAAATCCTAGCACTTGGGAGGCAGAGGCAGGCGGATTTCTGAGTTCAAGGCCAACTTTAGCATTTTCTTTCTTTTAAAATACTTTTTATTTCTACTTTGATAATTTCAAGCTATATTAGCTATATTTAGTTATATTTAAAATTTTATATTTGTTTTATATTAAAATGTTAGTTGGGCAAACTTACAGAGATTTTGTGACCATGCAAGTTATAAGAGGCTCATATTTTAAATAAGCCAGAAACAACATATATTGTAATGAATAATATATCAACAACTAATCTATCTGATTTATACTCCTCTGACCCAGACTAGTCTTTAACACTGTGTTTACATCTTGGCAAGTCACTCTAGGATTCCAAACATGAGCTGGACTTTGATTTCCAGTGCTGTAACTAAGTTCTTCAGTTTTAGTCACTCTCCTTTTACACTTATTAAAAAATGATCATTGAAGTATTTGCTCATGGTACACTATTTGCACATCTGAAATCAGAGGTTGGAAAACATTTGATTTTATGAATATATTCCTTTTTAGTCATATTTCTTTAACTATTTTGTATAGATGATTATATTGAACTTATTTTTCTTTCAGTTTAATCTCTTTATGGCTCAAACAGTAAGATTGTCATATGTGGGTTTTTTTCATGCTTCATACTTACAATAATTATTTTGTCATTGAATACCTTTTTTTTTTTTTTTTTTTGGTTTTTCGAGACAGGGTTTCTTTTTGTAACCCTGGCTGTCCTGGAATTCACTCTGTAGACCAGGCTGGCCTTGAACTCAGAAATCCGCCTGCCTCTGCTTCCCGAGTGCTGGGATTAAAGGCATGCGCCACCACTGCCCGGCCTAATACTTTTCATTAAAAGCTTTTCAGTAATGTTTTTGTCTTTCTGTGTACTAAATATGAGGAGACAAGGCAATAGTTCCTTAGAATCCCTCATTTTAAGATTAGAAAGTTAGCTTCTTTTTGGCCCAGAAAATCTCTTCATAGTAAATATTTGACACATCAGAATGTACCTTTGCTAATATATGTGAGATGTAACAACTTGCTTCTCTATATTTTTCTTTTAATGCGTTATAATGCTTAAAAAGCATTTAAGAGTAACTTTCTTAGAGAAAGCTTAAAATGTTTTCAAATACTTATACATAAAAAAGAAAAACTTAGTCTAAAATAATTTTTGAAATTATAAAATTTGCTTATTATTCATTTTAGAAGACTGGATTAGCCATTATTCCCCATATAGAAGAGATCAAATAGATTTAACATGGGTAATAGAGTTAATCAGTAGAATCAGTCGGTTAAATAGATTTAAATATGGTTTTAGAAAATTGCAATGTGATAAGTGGATTATTTCCCTTCTTTTTCAGGAACTCTTGGTGTAATAACGGAAGCTACAATAAAAATCAGACCAGTCCCTGAGTACCAAAAGTATGGCTCAGTGGCTTTCCCTAATTTTGAACAAGGTGTAGCCTGTTTAAGAGAAATTGCAAAGCAGGTAAAAACAAAGTAGAAGATATATATGCAATTATATTTTAAAAATTGTGCTGTAATTGTGATTCTTTATATTTAGTTGTGTTATATTTGTAATTTTTTAAGATCACATTTTACATAGAAAATGACCCCCGCAGTACACTTGTTTCATTCAGTAGTCTGAAGAGGCCTGTGTGATTTTGGGCCCAAGGTAAGATAGGTGCTTTGATTCCTGGCTTTAAACAATTTTGCTTTGTGTTGAATACTATATTTTAAATTATTTTGGAATAGTGCATTTTGTGATGAATTGAAATGATATTTAACTTAACTTAAATAAAACATTTATTGAAATTAGAAGTAGCCGTGTGTGGTGGTGCACACCTTTCATCCCAGGGCTTGGAAGGCAGAAGCAGGTAGATAGCTCTCAGCTCATGGCCTGGTCTGCACAGTGAGTCCCAGGACAGCCAGGGCTATGTAGATAGACCCTGTCTCAACAAACAAAGGCTCCCTCCCCCCAAAATAAATGAAAAAGGAGAAACTAGAGGTAATGACTGAGCATCACTAACCCCCAGATTTAGAAGTTTAAAATGTAGATAAATGTTTTTAATATATAGAATGTGCTTCTAGGTGCTACTTGGTTTTAGAACGTTATTTTATCTATTGTTTAATATTTTTTTAACTTAATTTTTTTCAAGACTCCTTATTTTTTTTTTTTTAAATAATTAATTTTATTTCCTGTGCATTAGTGTCAGATCCACTGGAACTGGAATTACAGACAAGTTGTGAGCTACCATGTGGGTTCTGGGGATTGAACCCGGGTCCTCTGGAAGAGCAACCAGTGCTCTTAACTACTAAGACATTTCTCCAGCCTCCTGCTTGTAATCTTAAAAAAAGAAAAAGGACTCCCGGCACTTGGGAGGCAGAGACAGGTGGATTTCTGAGTTCCAGGACAGCCCGGTCTACAAAATGAGTTCCAGGACAGCCAGGGCTACACAGAGAAACCCTGTCTCAAAAAGGAAAAACAAAAACAAAAAAGCCTCTGCCTTCCTATAAAGAGATATGTTATTATTTCCCCTTTTCCTTTTTAACCTTTTATTTATTTGGCCTTTCTCAGATGCAGGTTAAGGTAATGTACCTCACCCCTTGATTTCTCTAAACACGTGCGTTCCTTAGTACCCCCATCAGGGATATGAAAGAAGATTCTTTTTTCTTTTCCTTTTCTTTTCCTCTTTTATTTTTGTTAGAGAGTCTCACTGTGTAGCCTTGGAAAGCCTGGAACTTGCTATGTAGATCAGTCTGGCCTCAACCTCACGATAGATCCACCTGAGTGCTGGGATTAAAAACTGGGGCACCCACTATGCTGGAAGGGGACTTTTTGATATCACCTGTGTAGGTCAGCTTCCTAGTTAGCACTCAAAGTAGGCTGGAAGGAGACTTTAATAAAGACAAGGAGAAATATCTAGCCAGTTATTCATATTCATGTTGGATTATAAGATAGTGAAATGCACAGGTATTTGAAATTTTTTTTTAAACTTAAAGAAAGTAATTGGAAGTTCACTAATTAAAAAAATAAAACAAAAATTTTAAATACATGTTAATTTGATTTTTTTTTTTTTTTAAGCCAGCTCTCAGAATGTAGCCCAGGCTGTAATAAAGACATAGTTCCTGTTGTCTCTAGGTCATGTTTTGAACATGGTATTTCTAGTTAATCAATATTGCCTGTGGTTTTTTAGCAAAAGAAACATGAATGCCAAAATAGTTTTTTGTTTTAAGTTGGCCATTCTTTCATTCATTCATTTGTTCATCTATATTTAAAAGAGTAAAAAGTATTCTGTTACCTGCATCAGGCAGAGAGAGCAAAAGGGTTTTTCCAAACTGGTGGCTCCTTCAACAAAGGAAGCCTGTCACATTTTATGTTAGCACTTATGTATGAAGGGACACACTTTAGAGGTGGACACGCCTGCATGTGTAGTTTAAGGTCATAGTTCAAGAAGAGGAGATGGAAAGATGTAGGGACGTACTGAGCTTAAAGGATGATGCACTTTTTGGAAAGGTTAAATAGGTGGATGACAACATTTGGGCATGTCAGCTTATGTTAAAGATGGCCGACAGGAATTTCTCTGCACATGCTTACTCCTCCCTCCCAAAGATTTACCAGCTCAAAACAGGGTACCCTTCTTCACTGCCTCAAATCAGATTAACAAATAATAGTCATAAATGTTGAAAAAGTATTTTAGATGCATATATTTTCTTGACAAAAGATCTCAGGAGGGTCATGTTCAGTTGTGTTAGCTGATGCTGTATTTTCTAGTGTCTCCTCAGGTTAGTGGCTTGTTAATTGGTTTTTAGAATTCAGGTATAACTGTTTAATGCTTTCCTGAATGGCCATCCATTTTCCCACATTGCACATACTCACTTGAAAATGCCTTTGATTTCGTCATTGAGGAGAGAGATGTAAATCTATAAAAATCCTGTTCATAATATATTACATTATAGAGCCATTCAGTTTAAACAAGACTAATTCATATAATCTGGTGCTATTTTTATTATAGTTTGATGTGCTCATATTAGAAAGTGACAGAGAAGAGCTGCTTATACTGTGTTCCTCCTTGCATAAAACAACAAAATTTGCCCCTTTACTCAATTTTAGGAATTTTACTCAACTGTAGTGCAGTTCTTGGTAACATTTGGAATAGAGGCAGTAATGATCCATAGTGCCACCGTGTGGTTGCAGAGTAGACCAGCCAGAAAGTACCTGTCTAGACTGCAGTTTGGAGTAGTTTATATACTTAGTAGTAAATAGCTTTTGCAGACAAATTGTATAGACCAGGAAGCCTGTCTTATTTGAAACCAATTTAAAAATTTGGGTAGATAATAGTTTATTTTCAAGCATTGTCCCTCAATGGGTACAAATGCAATTCAGTGGCATCACATCCTTTGGGGACCCACATTTCAAATGTACAGACATCGTGTGGGCATGGATACAAACCATTTTTTAATGGTTTAAGAGATAATTGACTTTACTGGCTTACTAAATAGAAACCTCATGCCAATAGTAGGTGCTGTATTTTGTTTTCCATTTCTAACAATATTTTTACAAAGATGGCTCGGCACTGTTGCTTAGTTTGAGATTTGGAATTCCAGTTGATAGCAGAGGAACTTAAGATTGACTAAAATAGATAGTGTATGTTTTATGCTTGTGCCCAGTTCTTGATTGAATAATGCTTTGGCTGCTTGTAATTTCACACTTCCATTTTGACAATAGTTTCACTCAAGCTGCTTTCAAAATTGCCAACTGTGTGGTAGATGAGGGTCTTTTGGAAAGGAGCGTGTGTGCTTGTTCACAGTAGCTAAGTGAGTGCTGGGGGGTGTGTTACTGTGCTTGTTCACAGTAGCTAAGTGAGTGCTGGGGGGTGTGTTACTGTTCTTCTTGAGAAAGACAAGTTCAGCAGCCTCAACTGCTGTGGGGTGCTCCTCAGGTCTCAGGTGATCTTGTCCATGTAATGAATTGTCCTCTTTTCTGCCTTCTGAGGGGCTAGAGAGGAAGAGTTGGTGGATGGTTAATGTAGCTGTCTCCTAAGTGGCAGGGTAGTGCAGTCTCCACCTTGGCTCAGTAGATGGATAAGTAAGTGATTCTTTAGACTTTCTTAGAAAAGATTTCCCATGGCAGCTTACGAAGTGAGGATGTACTGTCAGATACAACATTTTACCTTTTTCTTGCTAGTCCAGAACCAACAGTGATGTTTTTACAGGATTTGAAACAAGCTCAGTAGCATAGACTCTGGTTCTTTTTTGGTTGTTTTCAATAAGATAATTCTGGGGCTGGAGAGATGGCTCAGAGGTTAAGAGCACTGACTGCTCTTCTAGAGGTCCTGAGTTCAATTCCCAGCAACCACATGGTGGCTCACAACCATCAGTAAGGGGATCTGATGCCCTCTTCTGGTGTGTCTGAAGACAGCGACAGTGTACTTGTACATACAAAATAAATAATTCTTAAAAAAAAAAAAAAAGTATTTACGATTTTGTCTTCCATTTTGAAAGAGGGGCATCTCTTGCCATTAGAAGAAAACTGACTAGTATAAATTATTCAGTTCCTTGAAAACTTCCCCTTTGGGTGTCAGAAGTAGGTATTTAGATGACAGCCTCTCCTTCCCCAGTCACAAAGGGTGCTCTTTTCTGCTTCTCTCACCTTTGTTTTCAACATTTGAAGTAATTTTAATTAGGTTAATAGGTATTTCCTTTTGTTAATTTAGATCACAGTAGGAAGGAATAGTTTGTGAGTTCTATAAATTCTGCAGGAGTTCAAATAAGCTGAAAAATTAGTTTTGACATATACTTTATAAAAATCTTTTGTATATTCAGCGGTAATTTTTGGGTGTACTTGCTACTTATAAAATGCAATTGTCATTATAAGTTTATAAGATTAGGATACTTGTCTTTTTTTGTGGCTCTTACGAGCAGAGGGAAATATTTACCAAATAGTATATATTTCATGCTTAAAACAACAGAAATATTGGTCTTTAAGAAGAAGTATCTTGTTTATAATATAGATCCCTAGTTATATGCGTGTCATTTCCAGGATGACCAGTGAGTATTACCAATAGCCTTAAATATATGATTTCACCTCTGTCAACTCTGACATAGTTAGAGGGGGAACCTTGTCTATATTTAAAGTTTACATTTCTAGGAACTTTCACTCAACACATATCTTTCATCCACCTTTGAACTTTTCATTAATTTATCATTGGCTTTGTGTAAGGAGCACTGTGCACTTAATGTTATACCACATAATGAAATAGGTAGTGTGCAAATTAAATAGAGACACTCTCAGGTCTTTTGGTAATTACTAAGGATACAACATATCTTAACTTCATATATTAATACTGAACTTTGGTGAAAGCTAGTCAAGTCAGAGGCATCTCCACTCATGTGTCTGATCTCAAGTGTATGGTTTTCTCTGGCAAGTGGTGTGGTTTAGTGTAAGGAGAACATTTTCCAGGAATCTTTTCAGGCATTTCTTAAATAATTGCCTTTTAAAATTTATGAAGTAGTTGGATTGAGATATCTGTTAAGTCAGCACAGAGAGTAACACTAAATTTTACTTTTCAGGTTAAGGTTCAAGTAAACTCCTGGTTGTAATACTCTTAAAGGAAAGAAATTACTAGAAATTTGGCTTAGTCAAATTTGTATTCATGTTTTGAGTTCAGTGTTTTTATTTATTCATCAAGACAAAATGGTTGATGGTTTAAAATTAGTGCTCAGTAATTTTTTATACCTTTTGGTGTTATTTCCTGACTGTATGGCATAGTTAGGTGGTGCAAGTCAGATGCACGAGAAATCCTAGTAAGTGCACGTAATTATTTTATTAACTTTAGTTGGAGTAAGCAACTTTTGTTTGTATATTGTTAATATTTCTTGGATTTCTTAATAACCCACCATTAGTTTGTTGAAACATCTCCTCCTAGGTTACTTCTGACACCTGCCAGCAGGGGTCACTGTAGTGTCAGGGCTCCTACCCTGCCTGCCCTATGTGTGCAGTAGTGTTAGTATTGCTTACTGGATGGTTTGGTGTGACCTTGAATTCTTAATTGTTCTTAGAGTCTATCATCTCTATCCATGAAAGATAGAGCTCAGCCTCCTCAGTTAGTTTTGGAAGCAGTGGAAATAAGCTAATTGGAGCAGGGTTTGATGTTTGAATATAGATGGTTCTCTTTGATCAGTTGCTGTGCTAACCTCCCCCCTCACCCCCCCATAGGTCTTCTCTATGTAGCCCTGGCTGTCCTGGAACTCACTATGTAGACTAGGCTGGCCTCAAACTCATGGAGTTGTGCATGCCTCTGCCTCCTGAGTGCTGGGATTAAAGGGGTGTGCCATCACCACCAGGCTATGGTAACTGTCAATTATTTCAAATTCTGTTTATAAGTATATTTAGAATGATGTGTAATAATTTACAAATTATCAGTTGCCAAAGGCCAGCAGACTAACCTACACACAGTTTTTTTTTTTTAAATTTAAATTCTTTGCTCATGTGAATTTACTCAAGATAGCAACTGAAAATATATTTCTTGACTTTGGAAAAAAACATGAGACCTTGACTTGAATTTGATGATTTATAAAACTCAGTGTTAAAAACTTTGTTTTGGGGGTAGTATTTGCTCATAATTCAGCCACCAAGTTAAAAATCACTCAGTTTATATGAATATTGGTAGCTGCATGATTTAGCAAGTGCTCTAAACCTTTCTTACCTCCCCCCTTTTAATTTTGAATAATTTATACGTAGAACACTGGGGTAAATATTGTAATGACCACCTGCATATTCACTTCATAGGTCTAATGTTTTCTGTTTGTTCCTTATGTCCAAGATTGTGGACTATTGGAAATTAAGTTGCAGACACCATAACACTTGACTCCTAAGTATTTCAGCAGTCATCGCCTAAAGGAGAGAGAGAGAGAGAGAGAGAGAATAGCATTGTTTGTAATCACAACATGATTATCATTTCTAAGGAATTTTAGCAGTTTATTTCTAAAAAAAAAATATTTTTATTTGCATATTTAGGAAAGTTGCATTCTAACAAATCATTTGAGAGATAGACTGGCACTCCATTCTGTAGCCTCCAGGAAACCTTGGACCATTTGGTGTTTTCTGTAGAGCTCACCTCCTACCAGCATGTCCCTTTACCATCAGACAAGTTTTCTTCCCTGTCTGCCAGATTGGTGGCTTTGAGAGGCAGGCCTGGACTTCGTTGTCAGTAGTCCTTGATGGGTACCATAGTCCAACCTCTTAAAAGGTTGCCATACCATGCTTTGTTGCAACCTCTAAGCACACTTTTAATCCCAGCACCTGGTAGGCAGAGGGAGGTAGATTTCTGCAAGTTCAAGGTCAGCCTGGTCTACGTAGTGAGCTCCAGGCCAGTCTGGCTACAGTGTGAGACCCTGTTTCAAAAATAAAATAAAACCTGGATAGACTGAGTCGAGAACAATGGAACTACTTCCAGCTGAAGGAGATAAAATCAAATTCAGATTCTAATGGGGAGCCAGAATTAATCTGCAGTTTCTGGATGTGTTTCCACCCCAGAAGAGACCCAATAGCCCAGCTCTCCTCTGACTACAAGCATTTACTGAGAGTGGTGTCTTTCTCCCATTTCCTCAGCATGCACTGTGTGGCTTGTTTTCATGATTAGCACCTAACTTTGAGGCAGGTGAACCGGAATCTGGCTGGTGGCAGCTAGTAGAATTTACAGTTCTCATCAGGAATTACCCCCCCCCCCACGCACACAAAAAGCTCTGAATTCTTTAATATTTTGTGGTGTGCTTATGTCAGAACATAAAAACATGTATGTCTATAGATATTATCTTGCATACACTTATAAATATTCTGCTTATTTTAGGAAGAAAGGAAATTTGACCTAATCAGGTTTCATGTTTTATTAGAAGTCACTGCATTCATTTTATAACAAGCATCTGGACTTGTAAATGTGAAGAAAATTGACCTACCTTTAGTGTGGAAACTGGTGGTGCTTTTAGGAATTTCTAACCAACTATAATTCCTTTATACCACACTTGAAATTATCCTGATTGTAATTGTTTAAACTGTTATATTTTTAGTAAGACTACAAAATGGCCAAACACTGTATAGTTAGTGATTGCGTGTGTGTGTGTGTGTGTGTGTGTGTGTGTGTGTGTGTGTGTGACTTGAAACTGCTCATCAGTAGTAAGGATCTTGGTCTCTCTTTGCTGTTTCATAGTTATTTGACCTTGGACAAGTATTTTAACCTCATCCATTCATGTGTCTATCTGAAAAGTAATTAGTACAAGTTATGCTTCTCTGACAGGGCTGTTGATTAACCAGGCAACAGTTTGGAGACACAGCACCCTGGATAGTAGGAGGTGGTTGGGTTGTCACCATGTGTATTAGATCACCTGGTACTGTCCCTGCAGACCTGCCAATGACTCTGAAAAGTCACTATTTCATCTTTAGTATTTAGATAAGTAAATAAACTGTGTAGGCTTTAAAATAAGAATCTTATCAATCCTTTTATTGGGTAAAATTGTGTCTTATGCTTTTACAATAATTAAATACTTGTTCAACTAAAAGCAAGTAATAGTGAAATGTTTTAATGAATATTTTAAGCTTTTAGGGAGTTTGGAACTTACAGATCTTATTGATAAATGATACTTGAGGACAGATGTTTGGAAAGTTTATGGCAGTTTCTGAAGGCTGAGCCAGTAGGAGAGCCGAGAGGAGTTTGGAGACATCTGGGCTACATATCAAGGTCATGTCTCAAAAAGGTTCACAGCGTTTTCAAAACATCTGCCCTAAAAACACCCCTTGGTAGGATTTTAGCGGTCTTTAAATCTTGTGTAGGAAACAATAATCCAGTTTAGGCTTCAGACCCTTTTGTAGCTTGGTCATCACAAAGTTAATAGAGTGCAAGATGAATGTCTTGTCTGCAGTCTCAGGGTTAGTGTCTGCATTCCCTTCTTGTTTCCGTACATTCCTACTTGGGCATCTGCAGTCTGCAAATCCAAATGCTCCCGAATCCGAAATGTGTTGGTAAGTTGGTGGCGAAAAATAGTTGGATTTCAGAGCATTTTAGATTTCAGATCTACAGGTGAAGATTTCTCAACTTGCACCCACTGTCTTTATTTTTTGTTTTATATGTTGTTTTCTTCCTTGCAACTCTTAGTTCCTAGATATATGTGCCACTGGAACAGCCTTTTATTCGTTACATGTATATTCTTAACCATCAAAGTTTTACTGCTGCTTACATTACATTAAGTAGCCCTGAAAGAATGTAAGCACTCTGTCCGAGTGCTCGTACGGTTTTCCCTTTAAAATAGTGCGCGGAAGGGTATGAAGGAGGGAAGGTTCCTAGAGTTGACGTTGAAGATACTGCAGATACCTTTGGAAGTTCTTTAGCATATAAAGATTTCTATTAATGTTTTCCTCATTTTAAAAGTGCAAGAAGCTGGGGGTGTGTCTGAGTGGTAGAACATTTACAGCAGGTGCATGGCCATGACCTTGATTCTCAGCACTGTTTTTAAAAAAGGAAAAAGGAGGAGGAGATAGAAGGAGAAAAAACCTGCAAAAGCCTGCTACAATATTACTAAATTTGAAGAACTCTTATATAAAAGCAGAAAAGAAAAACTTTCTATGTTAGTGGCCACAGAGGACAAGGGACAGGTTTTCATGATAGCCGCCATCTATCTGCCGGGTGGCAAGCTTAGGGAAGATTGAGAACATCTTCAGGCAATAATTGGTTGATTGCGCTGTGGATTTTTTTTGTTTTTTGTTTTTTTGTTTTTGTTTTTTTGTTTTTGAGACAGGATTTCTCTGGTAACCCTGGCTGTCCTGAAACTCACTCTGTAGACCAGACTGGCTTCGAACTCACAGAGATCTGCCTGCCTGTGCCTCCTGAGTGCTGGGATTAAAAGTCTGAGCCACCACACCATTTGGACACAGGCCAAAATGTGCAATTCTTAAGATAACATATTTAGTCTTAAAAAAAAGTTCTACTTTGTTGTAAAACAGTCCATTTTGAGGACTGGCATTTCTTTTTACGTTATCGCCATAGGTTTTTGTCAGGCAATAAGTATATTTTTTTGCTAAGATTAAAGGTCTCAACATGTTTGTATTGCTTTTATAGAGAGTGTTCTTCACATATTTTTATAAACTATTGATGTTTAGTCTTCATGAAATTATTTAAACCATTGAGATTCTTTTCTTTTTGTGTATCTTTTAGAGCTAAGTCCTGACGTATGTCAGCAGTCAGGTCCTGTTTGTGTGATGCTTTAGCGTACTGAACTGACTCTCCACTTTCTCTCTCTTAAACAGAGATGTGCTCCTGCATCTATCCGCCTCATGGACAACCAGCAGTTTCAGTTTGGTGAGTAAAGAATGGCAATTTTATAACGTGCTCCCTGAGCTCCAGAATTTTCAGAGAAGAATGGTGCTTGTCATGGTTCTGTCCTTCGTGGGCTCTCAGCCTAATGAGGCCTCACAGTCTTGAGAGTGCAGCAGTGGAGGAGGGCTGTGGACAGCACAAGTGCTTGTCTTGATGAGGAAGCTATGCTTCATTCATGGAGCTTTCTCAAGGTGGAAGAGGAACGTGAGGCAAGGTGTCTGTAAGAGGCTGCACTTGATCTGAATCCTAAAGGAAAAACAGAGGTTTGTCTGAGTCTCCTACCCTACCAGACTTGATCCCTTGTTGGCAAAGCTGGACTTGTGAAAGCACAATGGCATGATTTAGAGCATCCCAAATATTTGTGTGGTTATTATCCTGTCTGCAGTGGACTTTCTTTGTGGAGGGGGCATCAATCGCTTTTGCCTTCGAAAGCTCTTTCTGACGGTATTACTCAGGGTGAGTTAGGAGTGGACCGCAGGTGAAGCTTCAGGTGATGTAGCATTAGAGTGGCACAGTAGGCACAGAGGACAAGGGGCAGGTTTTCAGGACAGCCGTTTCCTGCCGAGTGGCAAGCTTAGGGAAGATTGAGAACATCTCCAGGCACTAATTGGTTGATTGGCAGTGGGGTTTTGGGGTTACAGTGGGTTTGGGGTGTTGCTGGGATATTTGTAACCATGCCCCTGGGTTGGCAATGATGTTTTTCTTTCTTCTTTATTGGTATATAGTTATTGTACATTGTGTTGGCTTTCATAATGAGAATGCCTTGCAACTGTATCGTACTTTGACCATATGCCATGTGTCCCTCCCCTCTGGCCATCCGTTTTCCCCTTTAGATTATAGCATTTTTAATTCTTTGGTATCCATTGAAGGTTTTATATATTCTCTCATGCCTTCATGACTAAGTAATTAAAAGAGTAATTCTTAGCACAGCAAGTATTATCCAGTATCCTACACCAGCCATGTTGCTGATTGATGAATGTTTATGTCATACTGGTTAATGAGGTATAAGGCTTATTATTAATTATAATATTTTTAATTTTTTTATTTCTCCTGGTTCAACCCTTAATACAATACAATATACTGAGATTGTCTATTTTCAGTGTATTGACAGGATCTACATACTTACTTGATGGATGAGGCTTCTCAAATTTAAGGAATAGTTTTGTGTTTCTTTACCTCCCACCCTTCTGACATCCCACACATTTAGATGTTGGTGAATTAATCATTGAGCTCCTAGGTAGCTATAGCACAACACTGAGCACACTGATAATAGCACAGTTCCTCATATACCACCTTTTAGCTGCTCTTCACGGTGACGAATCTACAAGCTGTGAGTGGTAGAGTTGTGATCAAACTTAGTTTGTCTGATTCCAAAGCTCCATGCTTTAGCTGTGTCACATTGCTTCAGAAATACATTGTTGACAAGTCCCTTTAATTATGCAAGGGACATACTCAGTACTTTAGTGGTACTGGTGATAAACGCTAGGCTTCAGGCTTGCTAGGCAAATATTCTACCACTGAGTGATAGCCGTTTTTTTACTTTTTGAGGCAGGATCTCAAGTTGCCCAGCCTGGCCTTGAAATTAGTCTTTGTTCACGTAGGCCTTGAACTTTCAATTCTTCTGCCTCATCCCCTTGAATATCTGGGAACACAGCCCTGAGCCCCCAGGCATAGCTCAACACGTTTATGTGTTTAATTTCTGTTATTAATATAGGGTGGGTCCTAACTGTTGAAAAAAAGTGAGCATTCTGGTGATGTGCTATTTCCAAGTTTATAGATGCTAAAATTATTTTTTAAAGCATAATTATCCTGGAGAAACATCTATAAGATCTTTCAGGAAAGAAAAAGTTCCTAAACAAGTCAATGTTTGATTCGGAGGCTCAGAAACACTGCTGAGTTGGTCTCTGTCCACCTTGCAGTTCATTTTCTTTGTTTGCTACCTTGTTCATCTCTCTCCTCTATTTTACTGTCTCATCCATAGCAGGGATGACTCTTACTCTCTGCATAAGACCTAGTTTACTTAGTCTTTTGTCTAACCTAGTTTCCTCACTACAGCTAGCAGAAATGTAGCAAGTATTATATATTAAAATTCTCACTTAAAAAATAGATGGATTGGCACAAAAGACTAGCAGTGATTGTTTTAGAAGCAGCTAGTTTGCCGTTTGCATTCCTTTTAAAGGAAGATCTTATACTTCCGAATCCTCAACCTTAGAAGACTAGAAAAACTATTTGAAAACAACTTTAGGTTTGCTAAGTACTTGATTTTTTTTTTTTTTAAATTTCTGCATAAACATGATGGCATTTTCTTCTGAATTTGGCTCATAGTACTAAGGCCAGATGTGGGACTTGACTGGAACCATCACCAGAGCTGAGAAGTTGCTCCTCTTTGAAATGATGAGAAAACAGTAGAAGGTTCTCGTCAATTAGGCTTAATCTGCAACAGCGATGTTAATTGAGCAGACTCCGAAATGCCGTTTGTGTTATTTTGGCAGTTTTAACTCCCTGAGTGTGATTAAGGAAGCAATTGCTAGTTTTATGCTAAGAATTCGGATGAGCTAAGAATTAATTAAGAAGCAACTTTAAACTTTACATGGATTCCATATTTGGTAATAGTTCTGTGTGATTTCTGTATAATTAAAAAAAATAGCAAAACCAACCACTGCTGGGTGTTCTTAAAATAAAAATTACTGAGGTGGTTTTACTGTGTGGAAACCGTACCATTTGAAAGATAACTGAAATTATGTATGGTATTAGTTACATGTGGTAGTCTGACTGAAAAACAAACACCGTCACGTTTGAAGAATGTAGAGGTAAAGGGTCTTAGTGAACACCCACAGAACTTACAGCTGAGAACCTGCTTTCCCTTAGGATACTAAGTTAAAGCCATCTTTTCATCTCAAAACCACATAATCTGCTATTAATTTAAACTTTAATCTCTTCTCTTCCTAGGTCATGCTCTTAAACCTCAGGTCTCCTCTATTTTTACATCACTTTTGGATGGATTAAAAAAGTTTTATATTACAAAGGTAAGACTGAAAAAAAAAATCTAAAATTGTACATGTATAGGACACGAGTTTTCTTGCCTTCTCCCCAACATGCCTCCCGAAAGGCTTTTTCCCCATGTTGTGCTGCGTTCTGTGTTGGAGCAGGTATGTTAACAACGGGACTGTACAGTCAGTTTCAATAGCCCTTCAGTCTCTGCCTCTCAAGTCTGAAAACAGCCCTGCATTGAGCAGTCTCAAGCTGGCCACATTTTCTATAGTTTGACTTTTTCTTTTCTTGTACTGAGAAGTGAAATGAGGGTGGGTTCGTTCGCTCATTTAACTTTTGATTCCTGAGAACTGGAAAGTTGAAAGTTGCACTAGTGTGTATCGCCATAGCAACAGTGTGCGTCAGTGTGTACCACCAAGGCAATAACATGTCATTTTGTTGTTGTAGCCATGGGACTTTGTTATTATTTGGCTTAATTAGATAATACTTCTTGAAATTCTGGAGAGATTGAACCTATCTCCGTCTCCGTCTTTTCATGGTATAATGAAATGTGGTTCTTGTGCTCTGGACAGTAACTTGTTTCTTCACTGTGCTTTGATACTCATCCTTTGAGTAATGGAATTATCAGGTGCCCTTTGCATGGATTTTGTAAATAATATTTTTCCAGTCAAGCACCTCGCTTTTTAATAGTTTCTTTTTTTTTTTTCCTTTTTGATGGCATGGATTCAAATGTATGTATTTTCTTATGACTTGATCACATCTAAGCTGAGAAAACACTTTTTCTTCTAGTATGTTCAGGGACATTTCACTCTCCCACCCCCATTATGTTCTTGTTTTGTTTTGTTTGTGCTGGGAATAAAACTCAGAATCTTATACACTAAGCAAGTGGTCTACCATTAAGCTCTGTCTATCCCTTCCCTGGTTTGATTACCAGTTAAAGGGCTTTGTTGTGGTTGGTTTTTGTTGTTGTTTTGTGCTGTCTTTGCTTATTGTGTGTGTTGTTTGTGTTTTAGTTGGATCATTGCTGTTAGACAAAGCTCTAGATTGCTCTTCACCTCCTCCTCCCGGTTGCTGACCTTGTGTCGGGCTGACCTTGTGTCAGCACTAGTGACTATGTCTAATGCCTGCCTCGTTTTACATTGATGCCTAACGCATCTTACTAGATACAATACTACCCAAGAAGACACCACTTTAACACAGTTCCTAATGCTTTGTGACAGTGTCTGTTTTGGTTTTGAAAAGTTAAAAAGATACAATCTTGTTATTTTCTTTTATTATTTGGAATTTCCATTGTTACCACCATCACATATTTGTTCATTATTCTAGAAAAATTTCAGAGATTTGTGCTTTTCAAATGACCACTGGGATTTTTGTTATAATTGGAATATTCTAGTGTATCAATTGGACAAGTATTGGCAAATTTGAAATAATTTATGCATCCAGGAGCATCTGTGTTATCTTTTTTCCGTAGCGAATTTGTATATTTCTCTTTAGCATTAGTTTTGGTTCTTTGCATGCACAAAGTCTTTCTGTTAATGTTCTGTAATGTGTCATGGTTTGTCTGTAGAGATGTTCTTAGCTCCGACCAGCTGCTTTGCTCTGCCATTTTGTAATTTGTGTTTGTTTTTCAGTTACAGTTAAAGTTCTGGCAGGCTACCTGTTGTATTGCTATATTAGTAGGTAGTTATAATACCAGGGTATATTTGAAATTTGATGTATTTCTTTTCTTTCTTTCTTTCTTTTTTTTTTGGTTTTTCGAGACAGGGTTTCTCTGTGTAGCCCTGGCTGTCCTGGAACTCACTCTGTAGACCAGGCTGGCCTTGAACTCAGAAATCCACCTGCCTCTGCCTCCCAAGTGCTGGGATTAAAGGCATGCGCCACCACTCCCTGGCATATTTGATGTGTTTCGTACACCTCAGTTTCTTGTGTATGTTCTTGTAGTGCTGGGCATCAAGCCCACGGCTTTATGCGGGCCAGGCAAGTGCTCACCAATGAGCTGTGCTCCTGACAGTCAGTTCCTGTGTCAGGCTTTCTTGTTAATTGATGTGTAAAGCTTCCAAGCTCACTATTTAGCAGTCTTCTGTAATTGAAGCTAAATCAAAAAGAAAGAGCAAAATGTATTTCCATTTACTGTTTTACAGAGGCTAAGGCTTCCCTGTAATAATAAAATTTTATTTTATATTTCGTAGTTTAAAGGATTTGATCCAAATCAAATAAGCGTAGCCACATTACTGTTCGAGGGAGATCGTGAGAAGGTTCTTCAGCACGAAAAACAAGTGTATGACATCGCAGCAAAATTTGGGTACGGCTTATAGTTCATAACCAGGAGGAAGTATGCTAAAGGTGTGGTGGCTTCATACAGACTGCATGTGTCAGCATTTCTAATTTGGGTTGGCTATTAATTAATCTTAATTTATGAACATAAGCTTAAAACACTCTTTTTACTCCAAAATTTGTAGGAAGAGTGACTTGTTGCTTTGACCTAATTTTATACATATATACAATATGTGTGTTTATTATATAATGTTAAATTTATAGGAATGATGTGTGCCTTTTGCCTAATTTTACATATGTAATGTATATGTGTTATACAATGCTAAATATTTTGCTTTTCCTAGATTTTTGCATGAATGACAATCTTGTGATGTGTTATTTGTTGTGTAAGAATGGGACAAAACTGTCAGGTTACTAGTTCATGTATAAAGCACTCTGCTAGTGTGTTTTTAAAAGGAAATTATTCTGCAAGTATTTGATAAATACTTGAATTAGTCTGCAGTATTTGATAAATTATCTATATTCCACCCCCTGTCACTTACTGTTTTATGTTGGTATAAAGAAACAGAAAACACTTCGCATCTATAATGAACTGAATAATGATGGGGTGGTTTCTGTCTGCTTGATGGATTATAAGAGTGATGAGCGAGAGCTCAGTGGATCTGCCATTTGTCAGGGCCACACTCCTCCCTTCTCAGGTGCAGAAGCCAACAGTCTCTGACCCAGCCTTTCCATTTGTCCATGGTTTAGGGCACACCTAATATTATGCTAGCTCTGAACTCTATAAGCATTTATTTTTCTTCCTACTCTTTTTGTCTTAAGCTCACTTAAGTTGGAGATAAGTGCTTTACAATGTCAAAACTTGTATATATGTTAACTTAGCTCTTTACGTCTATGATTGTTTGAAATAAGTATTAAAATAAAATACTGTCTCAGAGTGAGAAACATCTAATGTTAGGTTTACTTTTTACTGTCTTTGAACATTGAAAATAAGTCCCTCTTTTATGATTGCTCTGTTCTGAAATTACAAGCAGAATTTTAATTTCCTTAAAATTTTATTTCCTTAAAATTTTTTAATAAAATACATTTTATTTCTTTAAAATAAAATCACCCCTCTTTTCTGTAATCTTGCATGGTTGTTGTTATTGTTCTTTTTTTTTTTTTTCTTGAATTGCTCAAGTTCTAAGATAGACTGAAGTCTAAGTGGGTTTTAAGCCTCTCTCACTTTTGAATTATATATATTTTCTTCTAGTTTCTAAGTTATATGGAATACAAATATAATTTACTAAAAGACTTTTTTTCTCTTTAAAAAAGAGCACTAGTGAGAAAGGATATTTAAGCTAAAAGTTTTTCTGTACTTGCTCTAGCCTGAAATATTAGAACTGAAGTTTTTTTAATTTATACATTTCCTCTTGTTCTCAGCCAAAACAACAACAACAACAACAAAATCAAAACAACAACAAACCCTGTGAAATGATCCTTATGTGTGGAAATATTTAATTGGGTGTCTAAAATTTCAGAAGTACTAAGATGGAAAGGCGAGACCATTTTGCTCTAATGCTTGAGTTGCTGGGTGTGTGGTTAGTTTGCTTAGCTCCGCCTCACTCTTCTGCCAGTCAGTCCCTAACGACAGCCTCACAGCCTCGCAGCTGTGCCGTTCAGAGGGCAGCTGAAGATAACTAGTAGCTAGCAGTGCGCCACATTCACTAGCGCAATGCCGAAGACTAGTGATGAAAAACGGCTGTGCTGCCTCACATTTAGATTTTATAAGGCTTAGGACCTACTACTTGTGTTTGATTTTAAACGACACTCAATTTTTTTTTCTGCTCTATTCTTCCTAATTATTTTGTTTGAGAAGTTATAATTTTGGCCTTTAGGTCTTTATCAGAGCCATTTTATCAGTTTTATTTGAGCTACCAACTGTTACAAATGTTACTAACACCAGTTTTGTTTTCCTACAAGAACTTTCATTTACAATAAAAGAAAAAGTGAATTTTGTCTGAGATACTGAGTTCAACCTTCTCAAGAGAATGTTGGATAATTGTAGTGATCTTGCTTACTTTAAGTAAATGTGTATCAAACGTGTCTATTAAAAATGGGTTTTAGTAAACGGGATCAACTTAAAGAAGAGAGGAAAGGCTAAGGCCTTGACTGTGATTGGAGTCATGGATGGTTTCTTTTTGCTGGGTTTGCTTCTTGTTGAAAATTAAGTCCTTCCTGTACGTCTGTCTAGTTGCCCTCATTAAATATACAAATCTGTGTTTGAACAATCCAGGTCATTGTTAGGAAAATGACTTGGGGTATTTTGAAATTTTTTTTTAATCCCTAGAAATACATTGTCTTTTGGTTGTCTGGCTTTCCTGCTTTCAGTAGACATGGATTTTTGTCCCAGTTACTAACGACTTGTGGGTACTTTCTTGTTTGAATGCTGCTCTGCCAACTCTGAGTTGCTGTCACTTCTCTTTGTGCACCAAGTAGGAGGGAGGCTCCACCACACTTCTTTCCGCTAACGTTTCATGTGTTGGTTGTGCGTGCGTATTTTGTTTTCATGTGTTAGTTGTGCGTGTGTATTTTGTTTTTAATTAGGGCATTGTTCATCGGTCCTTTATTTCCTTTCTTTTTTGTCTTATTATTGTCTCATTAGCCATAACTGACCATTTTTAAGTGGCGTCCTCAAATCATGTAGAGTGTTTTATCTGTTAATGTGCTTAGTCGGCCTTCTTTTACTCCCACTCCAGCACTGTTGGACATGTCTCAACACCCGTGACCCAGTGGACCAGATGCTAAGAGCCATCCTTTGATTGTTTATCCGTGTTTGCTAGTAAAATACTTACTCTCCTTGGGGACTGAATAAGCATCACCTGTCAGTGCTCAGGACACATGCTTTGACCTTTCCCATGGATTTTAAGGCAATACCTATCATTATTTTTACAGTGTTCTTAAGTTGTTTTATATAATTCAGCATAGGAATGATTATTTGGCCAAATGGCCCTTTAACATAAAATTCAAGCCTTCATTAAGCTATCTACTCCTTCTTTAAATAAGTTTAAGAACCTTGTGAATTGAAGTTTGAGATTTGTGAGAATGAGAAGTAATCAATGGACATTCTATTTAGAAGTAAAGAATTTGAGTTGTAACTATATTTTTTTTGAATGGCTGCAAAATTGACAGTTCAGAAACATTTCATTTCTTAGTTTTGTGATTGCTTACATATTGTATCTTAATTTGGTTTTAGTTAAATTGACAACAACAGAAAACCAAACAAACAAACAAAAAAAAAAAAAAAAAAAAGAGGAAAGGTTCCAAAAGCTAAACTTGCTAGAAAAATTATGATTATAAAAATTTAAGTCCAAATTGCCCTTTATTCATTTTCAGGGCTTATGAATATAGGATGGATGTCTAGTTATAGGTTTGTTTCTTTTTTGTTTTTGTTTTCTAAATTGTTATTGTTATTCCTTCTTCTGGTTTTTAAATTTTATTTTAAATTCTTATTTATGCCTATGTGTGTGCCCAGTGTGTATGTGCACTTGGTGCCCACAGAAGGCATGTGTCAGTTTGTCTGGAGCTAGAGTTGCAGGTGGTTGTAAGTGACCCAGTGTGGGTGCTGGCAGCCAAACTCTAGTCCCCTCCAAGGGCGGCAAGCTCTTGCACCCCTGAGCCATTTTTCCAGCCTCTTCAGATTTTTAGAAAAGGCATGTTTCTCGGGGTATGTTTCCTCACTGGATCTCATCCAGCGAAGTAGGCAGGCTTGTTCCCACCGCACACATGTGGCTCGCTTTGTTCAGAGCTTCCCAGCACAGGTGTTTTGCAGCATCTTCTGGGCGGGCCTTACATTCTTTCCTCTGCACTACCAGCTCCTGTGGGCACTACTTTACTCCCTAGCTCTGTACTTTTACTTCTCATTTAGCCCCAGAGCCTGACTTCATTTTTGGTGTCTACTTAGGCTAGGAGTCCATCTGCATCCCTTTAAGTCCTTGACACAGTAATTTTGTGGTTCTAGAACTTTGTTTGTCCCTCTGCCTCAACCTCACATCCAACCCAGAATTAACTTTTTGCTTCGAGTCATTTGACTTGAGCTGTATCTTGCTGGTTCCTTAGCATTGTGTTAATAAAATGATGTTCTTCATTTTGCCCCAGTCTTAAGTGATTTTAAAATAGAGCTGCTCTGTCAGTTCCTTGTATCTCTGGTTGATTCTGGCTAGATTCTGAAGGTAGATTCCTTTTGGCTATCCCTAATTTGTGAATAATCACCTGTAATTGTGGATTTAAAAATCCAGGGAATTCTGTTTAAGTCTAAGTTCTAGCTGGAGACAGTCTTAAAATATTTGTGTAGAGCAACTATATGTCATTATGCACTATATCCATCAAGTCAAACAAAACTTAGGGAAAAAATCAAGCCAAACAAAATTCAAGGGAAAAAAAGAATTTAGTTATAAAATGTCAGTTGAGGCTATAAGAGAAGTGGTTTTTCTTTTAATTAACTAAAATGAAGTAAACTTTAACTTTTGTTCGATAATAGAAAAAGTATAAATAAAATCTATTTTCTGAAGGTAGTAGAAAACAGTATTCATTGACTATCTTTTAAAAAGTTTTATAATTATTTATTTTGTTTTATTTTGTTATGTGCATGAATGTTTTGCCTACATGTATATATATGTACCACATGCATACCTTGTACTCATGGAGCAGAAGACAACATCAGAAGAAGAAGTTAAGAGGTGGTTATAGACACTGATGCCAGGGTTGCAGATGGTGTGAGCCACCATGTGATGGCCAGCAACTAAACCCTGGTCCTCTGCAAGGGCAACAAGTGCTCTTAACTACTAAGCCATCTTTCCAAATCCTCATTCATTGTCTTTTAAAATAAGAACTTTGGCAAACCAGAAAATGAGGATGAGATTTTATGATATATAAATTAATTCTAACTAAATCACCTAACACAGTTTTTCTGGATAAAACCATTTCAGATTAAGAGTTAATTTGCACATTCATAGTGTTAAGATTCTGTACTGTCTACATCTGCATTATATAAACTTTAATACTTCTATGTGTTTTATCTCCAGTTTAAACAATGAGTTCCCTGAACTAAATATCATGTATGTTTGAGAACTTCTTGTTATTTGGATTTCTAGTCAGTAACCACACATTTTTATGTATAAGACTATGTGAGTATCAGAATAAAAATCTAATGATGGTTCAGGATCCCTCTTAGGACCAGAAGTGTTTCTAGTTTTGGAATTTTTCAGATCCTGAATTATTTTCCATTTATTTAATGCGATATCTTGAGGATGAGCCATGTATTTAAGCCTAGCATTAATTTGTCCACTTTACATAAAATAAACTGGAGTTAATTTTATGCAGTTCTTCTGGGTAAAATCCATCTTGTACTTGTCCACTGTGGCATTCTGTTAGCAGCAGAATGTTTAGAACTTTGTAGCATCTCGGATTTCAGATTTTCAGATTAGGGATACTCCACAGGTATGCATAAAACAAGGGTGAAAGCTCTTGTTAGTTTTGTGAAGGCTCAGCTCATCTCATTTACTTTTATTACTAGTACTTTCTTTGTTCTTTTAAGATATGGAGATATAGTTGATCATGAATTCATTTAGCTTGAAGCATAAAAGTTTGAAGTCAAGTGACTAAGCAGTAATATTTTAAAATGTTTTCAGATTTATTCAAACTTATTCTCTTGATAACTGGTACATTCATGATTAGTAAAATTAAGATAAAATGAGTATAATATGTTAATCTGTTGAGCAGTTATTTTGGGATGTTATGACCAATTTGGCTTTTTAATTTTTATTTCTTCACCTAGAATATATTGACAATTTGTTTCTTATTCACAGAGGTCTGGCAGCTGGAGAAGATAACGGACAGAGGGGTTACTTGCTGACTTATGTCATTGCATACATGCGTGTAAGTTGTATTTCTTCACTGGCTGTTTTAATTACTTTCCTATTGCTGTGACAAAATACCATGATGAAGTGAAGCATCTCATAAAAGAAAACATTTACTTTAGGGCTTACAGTTGCAGACTCCATAGCCATCACTGCAGGAAGCATGGCAGCAGGCAGGCATGGTACTAGAGCAGTAGCTGGGAGCTTACCTCATTATTCACAAGTAGGAGACAACTGGGAATGGCATGGACTTCTGAAACCTGATCGGCCATCCCAGTGATACGTCTCCATTGAGGCCACACCTCCTAATTCTTTCCAAATAGATCTATGAAGTGAGACCAAGCATTCAAATCTATGAGCCTGTGGGACCATTCTCATTCAAACCAACATGTTGGCTTAGGTTTTAAGTAGTAGGCTTTTTTTCCTTTTGTTTGTTGCTTAGAATGGATAAAATTGCCTCATTTTCATAAGTCTTAAGCTACTGTAATTTAGTGTATCATTTTAGTCGAACCCTGGGTTTATTACTATTCAGAAGTAAGTTTAAGACTTTTTGTATGTCCTTTTGAAAAACGTAGGCAATTTAATGTCTTTCTGCCTTTTAAAAAATGGAGCCAGCCTCTGGCTGAAAGCTGAGTGAGCCTGTTTTAACATTGCATGGGTTGGAGTCGAGGTATCCTGTGTAGCAACAGTCTTCACTTGATTTATAATCCATCTTAAAGACTTAGAAGTTTTTATCTTTTCTTTAAAAATTGTTATTTGATTCCAAGTAGTCATAGGTTCACCAGTGGTGATGACTACAGCAGTCAGGAACCGTGTATTCGAACATGCAGACTTTACTGCTGTGCACTCTGTTTACATGAGGCTTCATTATTCACACTTCCTTCATGTCTCTTGCGGTCACCGCTATAAAACTAGCCTTTTGAGAATCTAGTTTTTCATGTGTTCATTTTTATTTTTTTCTGTTTTGGCTGTAACAGACTCAAGTTTTCTGACTGAAGTTATTTTTTATTTACTTATTATTTTAGAGTTTAACATTTAGTAATTTTAATGATCTTATCTAAAAATATATATTGGATGCTGTACTGAAAATTTGACTTTCACAAGGAATAAATTTTCTAATTTTCTTGTTGGAAATTGTTTTGAGGAAACATTTATAAAAACATACATAATTATTTTTATTGTTTAAAAAAAAAAACATGAAATGTTTTCATTTCAGAATAATTCAGTCCTCGTTAAGGTCTGTCTGCTTTCATATTGTAGTGAATAGTCAGTATCAGCCCAGGTTCTTCCATGGAAAGCAGACTGATCGCACGTTCCCTGTGTTCGAAACCCTGATGAGGAGAGGTGCGGATTACGAAGGGGTAGATGACTAGGGTCACCTGTGTAGACTGTCACTATCCTAGGATCTTCCTAGAGAAGATACTTGAAAATCTATAAAATGAAGTGTTCTCTCTGAGTATATTGAGGGATATATGTTGATAGGTGCATTTCCCACAATACGAAATTCAGAAATCTAGAAAATTAATTCACCTATAATAAGCACAGTGTGATATATTTGGAATAAATATCCTATTTTAAGGATCTTGTTAATTTTGAGGCTAAGTCAAAAGCAAGTTTATGGGTCTTTCTCCCCAAATTTATTTTATTTTTACATTTCCCCCTTACATTTATTTATTTATTTTGTGTTTGAGTGTATACGTGTGTGTAGATGCACGTGTCACAACACGTGCCTGGAGGACAGTGTTCAGGAGTCAGCTCTCATCTCCTACCTTGTGGGTCATGGGTATCAATCTGAGGTTCTCAGGCTTGATGACAGCTGCCTCTCCTGCTGAGCTGCCTCCCCTGTCCTACTTACTTTAATCTTTAAAGCTGTTTTCTAGCACATACTCTTACTATCACAGGACGTGACTCCCAGACAAATGGGTGTGCACCACTGAACACACATTTTAGATCAGTAGACTTGGAGGTGTGTCTTCTCAGCACTTAGTGGAATTAAGTGCTTGTTTTACTATATCCCCCTCCCTCTCTTCCCTCCCTCCCTTCCCCCCCCCCTTCCTTCCTTTCTAGTTAGTTAGTTAGTTAGTTTTGGTTTTTGTTTTTTCAAGAGACGGGATTTCTCTGTGTAGTCCTGGCTGTTTGGGAACTCATTCTGTAGACCAGGCTGGCTTAGAACTCAGATCTGTCTTTCTCTGCAGCTTAAGGGCTGGAAGTAAAGGTGTGCAACACCACACCTGCAATATTCTCTAAATCGTTTCCTAAATAACAGTTGATGTGAGGAAACACCTACCTCTTGTTACTTCCACTTTGATGCTCACCTTTTATATTGGCTAGTTTAATACTTTGGTCACTACAAATCTATTCTCTAATCTTTTCTACATATGTGTAAGCTTTTCCACGATAGAGACTCCATTCACTAAAGAAATATTTGAGTTTCTTTTCTGTGTCAGATACTTCATTTGCTGCTGAGTCTATGAAGAGCAACAGACAAGGTTCCTGTCTTCAGAGATACACACTTGGGAACTTTCCAGTGTTCTTATGAGACAAAGAACAGTTTACATTAGATCAGAGATGCACTACTAACAACTTCCAGAGATTCTAGGGCTTTTATTAATTACTTGTCTGTAATTTCATGATTTTTGTGTGTCTTTACAGGATTTGGGTTTGGAATACTATATAGTAGGGGAATCGTTTGAGACTTCTGCTCCCTGGGACAGGTAAAACCTGATAAAAGGATCTACTCTGGTGTACTTTATAATTGATGCATATATGTGGACATGCAATTTATCTGTGTGTGAATAAGGAAGGGTTAAATTGTTTTGTAAGAAACACTGAAAGAAGGAAGGTACCTTTGTTTAAATTAGTATCTGAATACCATTGCTTTCAACCTTCACCCCACCCCACCCTTCTTCTAGATTAAGGGAAATTTACTTGGAACCCAACAAACAAACATATTGAAGTTAACATTTTGAAAACTCTTACTAAAAACAACATGTTGCTGTGTCGTTTGGCTTCGCTTAGGTGATTCATTGTGCTTAAATGTTCTTTTGAAGGCCTTCCTCCTCCACCCCAAATTATTAACCCTCTTAGCCTTCTTTTGTAATGTACTATTTAGATTTAACAAGATCTTCACTTGCATTTAAGTGATTTCTGAAAGAAATCTATTTTAAAGTATTAAGCATAATTTCCATTTTCAAATTTAAAAACAGTTTTGGTACTAAAACACAGTGTAGGAAATGTCCTTGATAGGATGGCCGGGTGGGAAGTATTATCTGGAGTTCTCTCTGGAAGCACACGTCTGCACCCACGCGCACACACGGTGTAGGGAGGCAGTAATAAAAGCTGTGAAGCACTTTCATAAGTGTGGACTTCTGAATTAACTTTCAGGAAATTCTTGAGAGAATCCTCAGTATCTTTTATTTTCTTTGACTATGCCTACATTTCACCTTTGCTTTATAAAATGTGAGTTCTTTTCAGGCGCTAGTGAAGTATGCAGACTGGTGCAGATCTTTTTGAACCCACTATTTAGGTATTAAATATTTAACATCTTGTTCTCCTCATACCTTATGTTTCCATTTGGAAAGCTTCTGTCTTTTCTGCACTATTCTAATCTACTGTGGACTTTGACTTTTGAAGTACTGGTTGATCATCAGATTCCAAGAATTGTTTTCAGGCTGACCAGTTTCTAGGATCACTGTCATTCTCCCCCCCCCCCCCCATCCCCAACCCCCAACCCTCAAAGTGCAAACTTCGTTTTTTTAAAAATTCAGACAATCTATATGATTCTGGCTGCCCTTAAACCTCCCATGCAGCCTGAACAGAGAACTTGTGATCTTTTTTGCCTCAGTCTCTGGTATTTGGATTATATGCATGTACCACTACACCTCTGCTTTTTGTAAAAAAACAAAACAAATTTTAAAGGTACTTTTTTCACAAGGGGTCACATCTTAAAAAGTAAAAAGAGTTGGCAGCTGGTCACTATTGAGCCCTCTGGAGCAATAGTTTGGAGGCTCTTCAGTCTGCCATGTCTCTCTCTCCTTGTCTTAATATGGATTGCTAGATAGACTGTCATAAACTAACTGGCTTATATATTTTAAACCAAGATCATTTTTCTCCCTCACCTGTGAAGTGTGATGTCAGGATGCTTTGGGTATCTGGGTTGCTGTTCAAGGCCCTCTTGGTTTATGAAAAGTCACCTTGTGTGCCCTCATGTGGCTGAAAGCAAGCTTCTTATGTGTCATCCTCCCTATCCCACACCCTCCCCCCACATCAATTTTATTCATTGGGATTTCACTCTTATAACCCGATTATCTTCTGAGGCCCAAGTCCCTGACTCCTGACACACCATACCATCACATGGTGTGAAGGGAAGGATTTCAGTCTATGCATTTTTGAGGTGGACTCAGACCTTTAGCCTTTTGTCAGTGGGAAAATGGATCAGTATAGTCTTAACTTTTTAGTGTTATATTTTTTTTACCTGCTAATAATGTTCTCTTATCTTTTTATTCTTCTAACTGTAGAGGCCAGTCAGTTAAACAAATATGTAAATACATGAACTGATGAAGGAAAAATAAAAAATGGCATAAGAAGACTTCATGTTGTATTCAACTATCTTTTCTAGGGTTATAGATCTGTGTAGAAATGTAAAACAGAGGATAAGAAAGGAATGCAAAGAAAGGGGAGTTCAGTTTTCACCTCTTTCCACATGCAGGTGAGTTCCCACACTTATTTACACTCATTCTGGAAAGTACTGCTTACAAACTTTGCTGTTGTGTGGGTGGACATGTGTGTATGAGCTGTGCACTAGCATGGCTGCATGTGCACCACAGCACAGTGCCCGTGTGGATGTCAGAAGACTTCATGAAGTTGGTTCTCTCCTTCTACTTTGGGATCTGGGTATTGAGCTCAAGCAGACAGGTTTGCATAGCAAGCACGTTTACCCATGGAGCCATCCCAGTGCCCTTAATGTTTTTAAACAGTTGCAAAATAGAATTTTCCAGCTAAGAAGCAGCTTTGCCCTGTTCCATGTGGCAAACTTCCTGAACATCTCACTACATGGTTAGAACTGTGTCTTAATCCTTAGCTCCTGAGGAAAGGTTCTCAGTTCCTGAGTGAGCTTTCTGCCCTCTCAGAACCCTGGACAAAGGAATCCTTTTTTGTCCTTTGGAACTGCAAACTACAGTAGAGGCATAGAACTGTAAACTCTAGAAACTGTTTTTGTGTGCACAGGTGTGAGTGTGTGAGTGCGTGTGTGTGTGTGTGTGTATTGGGAGGGGTGTGTAAACCTTTATGAAAGGAGTAAAAGACTCAAATGATAATTAACTCATTGCTTCCCAATAATTAACTCATTGTTTCTTTGATAATACAAATATTCTGCTTTTTGCCGTTAAGTTTGGTAGCCACAAGCCATACTGGTTAGTGAGTGACTGAAATGTTGCTTGTGTGAAATTTTAAAAAATCATTTTAAGTTTTAAAAATTACCTGTAATCTGTATCTCCCATGTTGGATAATGACTGGCTAGCTGATTTTATCTTTTTTATTAAATAGCAACTCCAAAGGAAGTTTTTTTTCTGAGAAGGGACGCTTTACATTTAGCTATAGTGTTAATTGTATATGTAAACACCATGTTACATGTGTCAAGACGAGATGAACATTTGACTCTAGAGAGGTAATTTAAAATGGAGAACAAATGGCAATCAAAACAGATCATGAAAAGAGAACCTTAAAAAAAAGGAGAACTCCAGCTGCCATTATCCAGGTGTAGCTGCCTCACATTGTTACTGTGGACATGCATCTGTCTGTTGAGGGGAACACCTCAAGAACACATCTTCAGTATTAGGGATACAAACTACTTAGAATGTAAAGGAATACAATAAATGTAACTTGGAAGCAGTATGTGTCTCTGTTAAGCGTAGCTGATATTGAACCTGGGGAGCAAGTGTACTTCAGCATCAGGCATTTCCTGTGTGAGTCTGTCTCCGGCTTACAATGCTTTTAGACTTTGTGGTGTTTTTTTATATACAGAAATGTGCAATATATTGAACCTAAATTTGTTGAAAGTTAGCTATCTTAGAGTTTCCACTGCTGTAATGAAACAAAAGAAGCTGGAGAGGAAAGGGTTTATTTACTTCAGCTTACAGCTCTAGGGTGGCACTTTATCACCGACGGGAGTCAGGGTAGGAACTGATGCATGGGTGCTGCTTTGCCTGTTTTCTCACAGCATCCAGGACCACCACCAGCCCATAGTGGGTTTTCTTTTCTTTTCTTTTTTTTTTGTTTTTTCGAGACAGGCTTTCTCTGTGTAGCCCTGGCTGTCCTGGAACTCACTCTGTAGACCAGGCTGGCCTCAAACTCAGAAATCCGCCTGCCTCTGCCTCCCGAGTGCTGGGATTAAAGGCGTGCGCCACCACTGCCGGGCAGTCACAGTGGGTTTTCTCTCCCACACCATTCAGCAGTCAAGAAAAGGTACCACAGGCCAATCTGTGGGGCCATTTTGAGATTTAATCCCAAATTACTAGAGTCACATTGACATAAAACTAGCCAGCACAGTGGCAGTGTTCTATTAAAATTGGTTCCATTTTTTTATGTATTGATGTCAATGATTCCCTTATGAGTGGTGTATACTCTTAATTGCTATAAACACATTTTACTTATCCTTTATTTTTTTTTTTAACTTGGTTCTTCCCAATTGCAGCACCTTGTAGTTAGAATAGTTCTTCAATTTTCTTAAACCTGTAAATCTGGAACTTAAAATGTAAGTGTTCAAGAGATCTTTTTAGGAGTGTGAATTAACACTAGAAGAAAAACACAGCTGGCAAATTGACATAGCACTGTTGAACGGTTCGCTTCTGTTCTGAGGCACCTAGCATTTGGCCAAAAGACCATTCCTGTCTTAGATTAGATTCTGTTTGTATTGTGTAGTAAAAGTACTTGTCCTTCTGTTAGACTGAGGAGTCCTTTGTGGTTTCTCCATGGCTTGGATTTGGAGATTTAATTGTGAGTGTCCAGACTCCCTTTTCATGTGTCCTAATTGCATTTTGAAAGCCCAGATATTGATTACATACGTGATTTAAGAGTCTAACATCCTTGATATCTTTTGTATATACACATACAACATACACATGGAGTCACAGACAGTAGTTTAAGGTACTGCATTTGATCTGTGTTCATGAAACCCTTGCTATCTATTGTGAGCTCAGTGAGGAGGCTATAGTTAAGTCTGACCCTGTTTGGTGTTTGAACGTCTCTCCTACTTCTGAACTATATTTCTTTCTGTTAACTTTGGGATGTTTGGGAGACCTGTAACTAAGTCATCACCACATTCCATCAAGTCTGTTTCTCTAGCTTCAGTCTGCTCAAGTGTTGCTTGTTTGTTTTAACTGTCAAGTGAGATGGATGTTTTGTTCATTTCAGGTCAACTGGAAAAACATTTGCAGTGCTTTAAAAATTTTTTTCTTAAACTTTGGAGGGATAATAAATATAGACTCAGAAAAAAGTTGCAGAGTAGAGTTGTGTTAGTTTCTTTTCCTGATGCTGTGATGAAATAATAAGAGCAACTTAAGAATAAAGATTTTAATTTTAGCTCACAATTCAAGATACAGTTCTTCATGGTGAACAAGTCAAGGCAGCAGGGGGCTCCAGCAGTAGTCTGTCTCATCACGTCCACAAGCAGTAAACAGAGTAAATACATGCTGCTGCTCAGTTCCAGGTCTCCACTTAGTCCAGAATCCTCTACCCAGGGAACTGTCCTGTCTGAAGGAAGATGGATTTTCCTGTCTCGGTTAACATAGAAATCCCACAGGCATGCCCAGAGGCGCATCTCTAGATGCCTCTAGATTCTGTTAAGTTGGCCATCAGCAGTAACTGTCACATTTTCATTCTCACTCATTTTTCCTTACGTGGTTACATAGTATGATTATAAACGTGTAAAAACCAGTATTTTCTATTGTTGGTTGACCTACTAGTATGGTTTTTAAGTTGCATAAAGCTGTTGATATTCTTTGTCTTCATATTCATCCAATGTCTCTATCTAGTGTAACACAGATAGTACAGTTAGACCACTCATGTTGTCAAGCAATGGCTCTTTTAAGAGCCAGTAAATTGAGTGTAGAGTTGTCAGTATTCCTTGTATTCTACAAGGTGTCACGCGTTGACTGGAGAGAGCTTATGAATTTCTTCCAGCACATTTACACTATCCCCCCCACTCAGCTTCAGGGATTTACTTTTTTCTGCCTAGAATTTCTTGATCCACAAGAATCCAATCACATGACAGCACATGGTATTACTATCAATATTTATGTATTTTGCAGAGGTGATAGCTTGTTTGTGTGTTTGTCATCAATGTAGATTTTTTTTTTAAATAACAAAAATTAGTTTAAGTTCTTGGTATTTGCTTCTGTGTAGTTCATATTTCTGTTCCAGACAGTAATGAATTAATGAAAAAACAAATTTCTTGTTTCTAATGTTGCCTTATGGGTGGGAGGTGTTTTGTAGTATGTCTTTACTATGACAATGTAAAATGTATCCATGTATATAAACTTGAACAATACTAGTACTGAGCTTAAAATACATAAGTTGAACATAACAGGAAAAAGTAAGTTAGTTATCTAGTTGGGATAAGAACCCTTTAAGTCAGGTTTTAGTTACATGTTATTTTGGCTGTGCACATTAAAGCAGATTATATTTTTATATATATACCTGATTATATTTTAAATGTTTTCAGATATACTGCTTAAAATAAGGTTCTGTTACTTGTAAACTTTAGTAAGCTCACTGAGAGTGCTTTTTTCTGTAAAATACTAAATTTGATAAAAATTTCCTTGTAATTGTGGTTATGTAAAACAGAATAACTGAGTTGAGCCGTGTACTTACAGTATTGATTAACCTCACATTGAAATGAAAGAAAGCAAAGTCCCCTGTTTCCCACTGCGCTGTTAGCAGACCTCTTCTGGTGGCAGCACTGACTGACAGAGCGGACTGCCCTTTCCCTGGGAGTGGGGATGAGGCGAGGATGAGCTTACGGCCTGGGTGGATTCCCAGTGATCTTAGCTTTGAAATTTCTAGATGTTAAATCTGTTTTCACTGAACTTAAAGCCCTTTTGGGGATTTTTATCTGTTTGTCTTTTAGGGTGACGCAGACCTATGATTCGGGTGCATGTATCTACTTCTATTTTGCCTTTAACTACAGGGGAATTAGTGACCCACTGACTGTGTTTGAACAGACTGAGGTAATTTTGCATGTAGTTTTTATGTTGTTTGTTTGTTTTTTTTTTTATTTTTAAAAAAACCTTTAGTTCTGACTTAGGGGTTTTAGTTTGAGTCACCTTAGTCACACATGGCTTGCCTAGCTGCTAACCCATTGAAATGTAAGGTATGTTGAGTCTAAGGAGTTACTCACCACATTGTCAGTCTGAAATTAATGTATATTTCTGAAGCCCGTGTCTCTTTGGTTGTTACTTTCAGTGCATTATAACCAATTAAATAACAACAGGAGCCTTTATGACTGTAAGGGTCTTTGATGTCCCTTTGGCAATCCATCCATGTGATAGGACTGCATATAGGGCCTTGGAATTTATCGCTAGCAGTTTCATTTACATTTCCTAATGTGGCCTTAAGCTGCTGGTTTTTATAGACTCACGTGGTGATGGCTATACTCCTTGTTAGAAGCAGCATAGAGCCCTCCACTAAACTAGAGGAAGCCTTGGCAGATGTGTCACTTAGACACACAGGTTGCCCTAGTGTTTTAAGTTGATTATGTGCCTGCCAATGATATCTCATCCTCAGAAATTTAAGTATATTCTTTATGGATGTGTGTGTCTGTGTGTGTGTGCACATGCATACAATCCCACACAAGTGGAGGTCAGAGGATTACTTGTGGGGAGTACCTGTTTCTCCCTACCATATGGGTCCCAGGGATAAACCTCAGGTATCAAGTGCCTTTGTGCACTGAGGGATCTCATCTGCCCACCGATTTGAGTATATTTGTATCTCCTTGGCCTGCCTATGAAAATCCCTTGCTTAGCTAAGGCAGGATGGTGCACACCTGTATTTTCAAGCACTGAGGAGGTAGAGGCAGGAGGACTGCAGCAGGCTTGAGTTTGATGACTAGGCCAGCCAGGATTACATAGCATCATCTCAAAAAACACAAACAGATGAAGCTTCTTTCTTGGAGTCCACAAATTGAAATTCTTTTTTCTTAGTTCTGTTACTCGCTTAATTCTTGATCTCAAGGAGCTGTTTTATTTGAAGTGATTTATTAGAAATGAAAAGTTCTTGAGCAAAGGCTAGCATACTTATGATTATATGGAAAACCTCAACTCCTAAGTCCTGAAGGTTCCCCTAGAGTACTTTGCTATGTGGTGTTGTTCATATGTTTCACCTGGGTGGTCTTCTACATCAGCCACCGTCTAATTGGTTTATAGATGTGAGTATATCTGAGAAGCTCAAGGTACAGGACCTATTTATCTTGTGGCTATTAAATATTAACAAATCATTAAGAATAGACAATGTAGCTAGGTGGTAGTAGCACATGCCTTTAATCCTAGCACTCTGGAGGCAAAGGCAGATGGATCTCTGTGAGTTGGAAACTAGCCTTGTCTACAGAGAGTTCCAGGATATCCAGGCTATGTGGAGAAACTCTGTCTTAAAAAACAAGAACAGTGGATGGTGGCAAACATGGCACCACCTGTGAGGTACTACATCCCGGCGAACGTCTGTGTAACTTGGAGGAAGGCAGTCCCAGGCAGCAGCACCTACATCCAGCATGGCTACATTTTTTTTGTCACTGGCTAGCTGCCTGATGAAGACCAGTGAAAATGGCGTGCTTCCTATGATATCAGTAATGAGAGAAACAGAATTTCAGTTACTTCCAGATTGGGAGCTGTTGTCACCTGTAAGGTCTCTAGCATCAACTCATGTTTTGCCAAACTACATATCCTGTATGTGGGATCCACACCACTTAAAAATGCCTTTCGAGGAACTATTCGCAAGAAAGATATCTGAGCAACTGAAAAAGACAAGGTAGAAATTTACAAGAGTTTCCGGCCAGGTGACATAGTTTTGGCCAAAGTTATCTCCTTAGGTGATGCACAGTCCAATTACCTGCTGACTACTGCTGAAAATGAGTTAGGAGCTGTGGTGCCCACAGTGAGTCAGGTGTCCAGATGGTTCCCATCAGCTGGTGTGAGATGCAGTTCCCCAAGACCCACACTGAAGATTCTGAAAAGTAGCCAGAGTACAGCCCGAGTTCTTACAAACCTAAGCTTTCTTTACCCCAAAGAGGAAATCAACTACTTCTAAAAGTACATGTATGAAAAAAATTGAAGATGCTGTGGTCTTTATGAAGGTACTTGCAGTCAGTTAGTAACCATCTCTTGAAATAGTGTGCCCGAAATGTATTCATGTCTTAATGAACACCTAAGGCTCCTGCAGCTAAGACAGGAAGATTGATAGTGCCCAAGTTTGAGCAATATGTAGCCTGGGCTACATATTAAGACTCTTTCAACCAAAAGACAAAAAAGAAAATGTACACTATTTGAAACACTGTTTTTGGAAAACTGATTTTTATTCTCTGGGCTCATGAATCTCATTTAAAGGCACTCAACAAACAAAATATGTAATATTGAAAATACCTTATGCCTTCTTTATAAATATGTACATAAATATGTACTTTATAAAAATGGAAGTTTGGATTCCTTTTTCCTCCTTCCCTCTTCCCCATATATAGAACTAACAACTAATTTATCCCATGTGATCAAACTAGGAGATGCTCTCCCTAGGAGTGTGTGTGCACGGTTATATAGTAGAGATAAATGGAGGGGTCCAAGCAAATTGCTTGGCACCTTTCTGGGCATCTAGGGAGGGGTCAGTAAATGTTAGTCACTCTAAAGTGAAATCCAAGTGCAGCAACATTTTGTGTTGTTTCCATTTACAGGCAGCTGCTAGAGATGAAATCCTTGCCAATGGAGGGAGCCTGTCACATCACCATGGAGGTATTTTTAAAGGGGAGTGGTATAGAATTTCTAATGCTCCTGCTTTCTAAAATATTTAGTTCAGTAAAAACCTGGGGAATATCATCACATGAGTGATTTGAGAGCACTTGAGATTTGGAAACATTTTCATGTCTTAGAATAACTGATCAAAGCAGGTAGATTCTGTTATAGCCAACAGAGTGCCTGCTTTGATAGTCTACCCTGGTATGGAGTCTGTCAGCTTTCCTAATTCTCAGGACCCTCATATTAATAGAGAGATTACCTTACCTGGGAGGTGTTTGACCATTACAGCCAAAGCTTTAAAGAAAAGAAAGAAAAACAAAACCTTTTCAGTCTTTTCCAGCCACTGTTAGAGTATACATGGACATCAGTTGTACATATAGTGAAAGGTATTTGTTCTTTCTACACCTTAGCACATTAATCAATAAAGAGTTGATCCCATGTGATCAAACTAAGAGATGTTTTCCCTAAGACTGCTGTTATTAAAATTATAATTTTGAGATTATCCCCAGATTCTCTGTAACAGAAACTTGTTACAGTATATTTCTCCCTGTAATTTTATATGCTTAGGGAAAGTGCAAATGTAGAGATTAAAAATAAGCTTAGGGAGGTGCATGAGGACGAATAATCAGCTGCAAATTAAACCCTGACCTGTCCTGAATACCTCTTGTCTTTCTTGATTCCTCTCAGAACTATTTTATCTAAAATGCTATGCATTTGTGTTTAAATCATTTGCATTTGCTTGCTGGGAAGTTGGGGTCCAGGAAGGCAATGATTTTCTTCTGTGTATGTTGCTTTATACTAAAATCAAGAACTGTTCTAGTACTCAGCCTCCATGTGTGTGGAGAGAGATAATGGAAGAATTTTGGAGGAAAGGGGTGTACTATAGAGTGCTTGTCTACACAAAACATTCTTATAGGCAGGGCTGGAGAAGATTGGTGAGATAGATGAATGGGATGCAAGATGATTCTGGTACTGCTACATCAGTCTCATCCTTAATGCTGTCTTCTTAACCTTTACAAAAAAGTTAAGTAGGTTGTTAATGAGCATTAGAGTGGATAAATTAATCCTTTACTTCCTTTTCCTGGGTATACTCTTTTCCTTTAGAAGTCCTTATTTTCGTGTGTGTGTGTGTGTGTGTGTGTGTGTGTGCGCGCGCGCCTGTGTACATATGTGTGTCCATGGATGTGGAGGTCTGAAGCTGGGTGGGAATCTTCCTTGATGACTTCTCCATTGAAGCAGGGTTCCTCAGAGGTGCTGTGAATGTTAGGATGACAATGAAGAAAGGGCACCAGAAAAGTCTTGTGTGGAATTAAAAGCTGGGTATGCTTCTGTACCTTATACCTTCTTTAAAAATCAGTAAATAAGAGAAAGGGAACAGAGAGTGAGGGTGGCAGGTTGCAGAGAAGCGGGTGATAGAAGCTTAAATTGTCATTTAGGGAATTGATTATTAAATGGCTGTTTCCTTGATTGTGGAATGATGGTCTTAGGTCCCTCATATTTTGTAGTGTGAAAAGTTTTGCCAAGATTAAAGGTGACCGAGTGATCTGAAGCAGTGCAGAGGAGAGCCCTGGTAGCCTTCTGTGGTCAGGAGCTCTGCTTCTTTTTCTCCCCACATCTGTGAGGATATTCAGGGTTCCCAAAGGAAGACACATGCTGCAGTTGCTTCTCAGATGCGTAGAGCTGCAGTCTCATAGGAGCCTATTTGTCCACGTACAGCTGTACTTGATTGACACAAGGCACCTCTAAAGCACTTGCTGCAGAAAAAATAATTAAACTGTGGTGAAGATAGACTTGAAATTTGGATTTTACTTGTGAACGTTATAAAAGACCATTGTATTACCCAGTACCACAAGTGAGTCAATAAGTAATAGTTGGGAAACTACAAACTTTAACCTGTAATATATTGATTTTGATTTATCAACCCTTGGTCTCAAGAATTATGGAAATACTCCCTGTGGGTTTATTTGTGATAGACACTGATCCCCAGGCCTTACAGCTAAGCTATCTATCTGGCCCTTAGTGATCATTTTTTTGATACAAGGTATACTTAATGCCTTTTAATCTTGTATAATGTGTTTTCCATATATAAATATTACTGGCCACCTAGGCTAGAGATTTGAAAGATTTCTTTTCACCTCAAAGGTGTTACACAGTCAGTGTAAGAGTAAGTGTCAGAGTACACATTCTAACATTTCAGAAACCATGGATGTAGTCACGCCCTGCTCACTGCTTTAGGTTAGTTTCCCCTTCACATTGGACAGCACTGTTGAGGTAACCGCAGCATAATAAATGTCTGATGGTCAGAAGGGAAGAGAAGATAAAGGAAGTATTAGTACCTACACAGTTATAAATGTTTTTTGGGGTCTGTGTAACTTAATCTCCTTTAGTCCTCTTCAACACACAGCTGAGTAACTGTTATTTCAAGTGGAATTCACAATATAAGCCTTTACTGCTGGGGTAAGAATTTGAATGTATCTCGGGGCTTTAGTCTTCAGTGCTCTTGTCATTACACCAAGAAGCCTGAACTGTGAGAAATCATTTTAAATCTTTTTTTTTTTTTTTTAAAGATTTATCTATTTATTTTATGATTGTGAGTACATTGTAGCTGTCTTCAGACACACCAGAAGAGGGTGCCAGATCCCATTACAGATGGTTGTGGGCCACAATGTGGTTGCTGGGAATTGAACTCAGGACCTCTGGAAGAGCAGTCAGTGCTCTTAACTGCTGAGCCATCTCTTCAGCCCCATTTTCAATCTTTTTAAGATTGAATTTGACTGCCTTTGAAAAGAAATATTATGCATTAGTTTTCCTTTAAGATGGTAACTCTTCCTTTTCTTTCATTTCCACATTATGTAAGATAATTACTTTTTAAACAAGAGCCACAGAAGGGAACCAACAGTTTTTAATTTTTTTTATTATAGGTATTTTTTCTTAGTTCTTGCTCATAAATTCTTTTACTTTCTTGTTGGTTTTATACTTCCTGATTGTAGGCATCTAACATTTTTAATATCAGGCACCGAAACAGTACAGGACAGTTTATGTTATAGTGGCTTAGTTACTTCTTCTATTCTTGTAGATAATACTGTGACCAAGGCAACATATAGAAGCATTTATCTGGGTCTCACAGTTTCAGAGGGTTAGAGACCATGACCACTACACCAGGGATCATGGCACCAGATAGGCAGGCATAGCAGTAGCTAAGAGTTTATATCTTGAAACACAGCCAGGAGACAGATGTTAGGAATGGCATAGGCCTTTGAAACCTCCAAGCCCTCCACCAGTGACACACCTCCTCCAACAAACCACACTTCTTAATCCTTCCCAAACAGTTTCACCAACCAGAGACCAAGTACCCACATACATGAGTCTTCATAGGCCATTCTTATTCAAACCATACATACAGTAAAACCACTCATACAATTGGTATATATTTTCAAGTTCTAGGTTTAGAGATCTTTATTTGTTAAAGACTTCATACATTGAGAAAATTCCATTTATTGGCTTGAAGTAGAATGTGGCAAAGTTTGATTCCATATTAAATTTAGAGGCTCTTGCATTGAGAGATTTTAAATTTTCTGTCCCATTTCTAGTATTTATTTTCTATGTGACCAGAAACAATGACTGCATGAAAACAAATTTCAAACTACCTGATTTCTTATAGCGCTTAGAAAAAGAACCTAGGCCTGCAGAGAGGTACAGCCCACTTCACCTAATACTATCAAGAGGTGATACAGTCTTGCTAAATGCTCCAGTAGAGAGCTCATCCTTTCCTGCCCCCATCACCCGCTCCCTTAGTGACAGTCTCAGCCCCACAACCAAAACCGTCCTGAAGACTTATGCTGGTGACTCCAGGAACCACCTTAATTCAAATCTGTCTCCTGTGGGCACAGAGCAGTAAGTACCCTCTCAACTCATCTGACCCTCCTCCCTCTCCTTGCTGCCTGGGAATCTTTTCTTTTTCTTTTTAATTCTTTAACTCAGATTTTCTCTTCACATTCAGAAGAAAACCCAGACCCTTCCTTAGGCCTTCAATGATGCAGTGGTATGTGTCTCTGATATTTTTTTTTTTCCTGCTGTTTCTCAAACATAACCTCTTTCCCCTCAAGGCTCATGCTAGTCCCTCATTTTCTGCTGTTCTCCTTCTAGATGTTTGCATGGCTCCCTTTACCTGCTCATTTAGGTCTCCATTAAAGATGGCACTTTCCTAGAGATGTTCCCTTGCTCACATGCGTAGTTTTTATGTTTCCCATTTGAATTCTGTTCAGTGACAGAGTTATGTCTTTGGTTACATTCTATTCTCCAGTTTCCAGAACACTGATTGTCTGCTACACATAGTTCTTCCTAGGGAGAGGATTACAGGAGAGCATTGTCAGGCCCGTCTGCTTTAAAACAAAGTGTGAATTGCACATATAAGGAACACTCAATAATATGCAGAGAAATGCATGTTACTCTAATCTGTTGAACAAGTGACTCTGCTAACACACTTGTAAATGAGCCTTTCTATAATTAACATGACCTACCCCAGGGAGATCATAAGCTCAAGTCATTCTTGGGCTGCTGAGGTAGTTCAAGTCTTTCTTAGCAATTTATATTGAGACCTTGTCACGAGCTGAAGATTAAAATGATGTGTGGGGTGTAGTTGGATGGTGAGTACTTGCCTCACGTGTGTAGGGACACACATATGCACACATACACACATGACATACACACATGTGTAGGGACACACATATGCACACATACATACATGCTGTGAATAGGAAAGGAAATAAAATCTGTATTCCTAGCTCCGAGTTTACTGATGAGATTGTAGGAAAGCAGGTTCTCTGGCTGCAGTTGTTCTCAACTGCAGACCAAGAGTGATGTTCACCACCTTAGAGCCTCGTTAGAGGATGTAGCTGTAGCATGCAGAACATCTACAGTGCCTTGCATGGAGGTGCTGAAACATTGCAGCATGTATCTTTAAGTAGTAGGAGAATACCAGAAAGAACTCTGGTTTTATTTCCTTAATCTTTAGCACCAACCACTGAAGCGTGGCTTGCAGTTTATCTAGAAAAGATGTGCACATTTAAGGAGGTCTGACACTATCATTTTTATTTATAGCTTAGAGGTCTTACTCTATGGGTCCCTTAAAAATCTGCATGAAAGAAAAATAAGTTTCACGTTACTGGCAATGAAATTGGCTGTAATAAAATGTCTATTTTCATACTAGCTTCTCTATTTGAAGTTAAACTTTCAAATGTCCGTTGCTAATCATTATATTTTCATAAAGCAGAAGTATTATTAATCTGAAGTTTAAATAAGATGTTTAATTTTCATAAAGCAAAAGTGTTATTAATCTGAAGTTTAAATAAGATGTTATGCTGTTAGGTTTATTAATAATGCTTTTGAGAGAGATTGCTAATTTTATATGTATAAAGATTTTCCTCACTTGCTCCCTGAACTGAAAACTTAAGCTGGCCTCAGTAGCATATTTCTTTATTGACCGTCAGGCACTGTCATGGCTCTCTCAGGACTGGGTTTCATTGGTTGGTTTTTTTGTTTTGTTTTGTTTTTCTGTTGTTGTTGTTTCAGAGTAGCAGAACTAGGAGAATACTGTTGCAGTTTCTCTTGGAGGGTTTGGCCTGTAATTGTGATTAATAACAGTTGCGCTCACTATCTGGAAACAGACAGGCTGGTTTGTCTGCCTACAATCATGCTGTGATAAATGGAGCTATTTTAACTCTGGTTTTGTGCATCAGAGAAAACAGATGTAGTCTGGAACTTAAGGCTGAAGGGAATAGAGTCGGTCTCACTTGGCCTCCATAACTCTCGTCTCTGCAGCTGATTTGCAGGTCAGCTTTAACAACAAAGTTTGTGTCAGCCAACATCTAACTTGAAATTGGACTCAACAGTTTTAAATCATTCAATTCTAAAATTATTCTTCAAGTCCTTTGTCAATAAGTAAAATACTCTGATCGCGTTTACCAGTCTTAGTTGAAATATTGGTAGCTGAGCAAGTCAAGGTTGTTATTAGCTTTCTCCCCCTGACAGAGTAAAAAGTAGTAGCATCAGAAACATTTGAAGTAGAAGAAGCTGAGCAGAGTATCTGTGAGAAACCTGTAGTGTGAAACAGAAGGTCGGAAAGAAGGAAAGGAGAAAAGAAAACAGACTTCTTGGTCGTTGCATGGTTCTCTGTCTAGAAATGTTCAAAAACAGAGTCAGCAAGAATACATATAAAAATTTAATTCCACAAAAAAATTAACAATAAATGTACAAACCAAAATCTAAAATATAACAGCATTCACAACTGCTAAAAAATAAAATAAATGTGAATCTAATAAAGTATATAACTTCAATCCAAGAAAACATGCATAAGCTTTGTAATCTAAAAGTTACAGAGTGACAGTGGAAGGAACCAAGGAAGTCATATGTAAATAAGTGAAAGGCCTAGTCCTGAAAAATGTCAGTTCTGTGCAAACTGATCTATCTTGTAAAACACATTTCTATTAGAATTTTAGTAGGGTTTTTCTTATGGATCTAGGAAAGATTCTAAAATCTATGTGATAAGACAAAGGAATTAAATAACTAAAGTAATTTTGAAAAAAAGACAAAAATATCTTTCTGATTTTGAGCTTTATTATGTATTGTAGTTTTAGTAATCAAGACTAGAGTGTTAATAGATAAGAGAACACATAACTTGGCCCACATACCTGGACTCACATGGATAGGAACACTCAAGTGGAAATGGTGCTGGGAGAGCTGTACATCTGTAAATACACATGCATGTAACTGTACACACAAAGGAACATTGAACTAAATCTGCAGCCATACAGAAATTAACCCAAAGTGGGTTATTATCTGAAAGGTAAAACATGAAGCTCTAAAACTGTTAGAAAGTGGTATAGGAGAAAATCTTCAGCCCAACAGACAGGCAGAGAATTCTTGGACGGGGTCAGTAGCATAATCCACAAAAGGACAAATTGGTTAACTGGACTCAACTATAAAGAGATGAAGGTGGAACCGTCTGGGTGTCTTTCAGCCTGTGAAGAGATAACCAAATCCTGCTTCTCTGTGTTCTGGAATTCTACTCAGTGACAAAAAGGAAAGAAGGATTGAACTATAACTACTTGGGTACATCTCTGTGGTCTGCCAAGTGTGTAAAAGCCAGCCTCAATGGCTTCCTGACCTTATGATTCTGTAACAGTTTTGACAGAACAAAATGGTTAAGAAGAGATTAGTGATTTCCAGGGGTCGGGGCTAGGGAGTGGCTGGAGACAGGTAATACATGGGTGCTTTGGTGATGAAGCTGTTCTGCATCTTGACTGTACCAGGGTCAAAGCCATGACTTCTGATGGTCAGCAGCTGTGTAGTATGGCCAATAGTGACTTTACATCACATCAGGTTAGAGAGCAAAATGTTTGACCTTTTAAGTTAATATTTTTCAGTTTCTTGTTAATGGCAGGCTTTTTCTCTCATATACTATTTTAATTATATATACTATTTTTCTACTGAAGCAATGTAAATAGATCTAGCAATACTTAAAAACAAATTTGTAATATATCAGAACATTACAGCTTTTTATTCTACCGTAGGTGTAGCAAACTTTGAGCTCACAGGGACAATCTCAAGTGCACTGCTTGTCACCCTCTCACCTAGGCAGCTGCAGAGACTCAGTCTCAGACAGAAGGGCTGTGTAACGTGTGTTTGTTAGGTGCTAAACTTGTGTGTCCTCCGGCCCCACAGGCATTATTAGAAAAGAATGGCCGTCATTTTCTTGGACTGTTAAAGAGAATCTTTCCTTCCAGGCAGTTTTTCTAGACCCTTCCTTATAAAGTAAGGTGTCGATGTGACGACCGATGCCTATATCGCATTATCATTGTTACAGGTACATACTGTTTATAGTCTGTTTCATATGGTTACCAAAGTGAAATTTAATAGATATTTTCACATATAGTATCTGTTAAAAATCTAATATCTGTTAGGTAAATTTTATTTCTGCTGTTATTCTGTAGCTGTGCTATACAATCTAGAAGATTTGCTGCATATATAGCTATTTAAATTTCTGTAATTAAAAATAAAAATATTACCTTCTTAGTTATATTCAGCACATTAAATGCTCTGTATCCACATATAACTAGTGGCCACTGTGATGAACAGTTTAGACTTACAATATTTTCTTGCAGGGCTGTGCCACTTGCAGCTGCTGATCCAGTTAGTTACAGCATTGAAAGTACACCTTTATGGCAGTTGTTTGGGCTCCTGGTGGTGAACACTTGGAAGCATAGAGCCATGGATTTCTCAGTCTTGGCTTTGGCTACATTTTTGGCTAGATAACTTTTTGTTGGTGGAGTGCTGCTCTGTGAATTTTGGAATGTTAGCAGCATCCATGCTTCCACCCAGGAGATACCTAGCTTAGTCAGGGTTGCTATTGCTATGATGAAATATCATGACCAAAAGCAAGTTGGAGAACAAAGGGTTTATTTTATATTTGGTTTGCTCTTCCATCTGATACTCCATCACTGAAAGAAGTCAAGAAATGAACTCAAATAGGGCCGGAACCTGGATACGGGAGAGCTGATACAAGACCATGGAGAGGTGCTGTTACTGGCTTGCTTCTCATGGCTTGCTCAGCCTGCTTTCTTAGAATACCCAGGACCACAGCCTAGGGATGATACCACCCCGGGCCCTCCTCCATCAATCATTTAATTAATAAAATGCTCTACAGATAGATCTTATCCAGGCATTTTCTTAATTGCGGTTCCTTCCTATATGACTTTAGTTTTTGTCAAGTTGACATAAAACTGTCCAGCACAATGCCAATGACAATTGCTCCATTAGAACATCCAGAAATTTCCATAAACATTGCTAAATGCTAGTCACTGCAGTTGAGAATCACTAGTAAGGTGCAGAGAGTTCTGGAGATTTTGAAGGGATGAGAACTCACAGTTCTGTGTCATGCCTTCTGTATCTACTACAGAATAGCTCTAGGTGTCCTCAAGAAATAATGCCAAAATACAGGAAACACAGGCTGAGTACAGTCGAGGAAATAAGAAAACTAGATTTTTGAATCCCTGTGCTGTATTTTAAATGTCTTAAGAATAACTGTGGTCCCATTCATTTTTACTTCAACTAAATGTATTCTATGTTATCTAACAAGATTACAAAGGACAGTAAGACATTGTTCTTAGTCTTCAAGAAAGAACATTCTCTATTCTTTTCTTCTTTTATCAGTCTTATTTAACCTGTTCCTTTTCTTTGGTCTCTGTTGTGTGTATAAACATTCAGTTCTACTCTGGTTTAAATTTCAAGTGTAACAAACTAATTCATGGCGATACTGAAGACAAACTGAGTCCAGTTCTTACTCTACTTACTGAAACTTCTTTTCAGTTTGTCTCAAAAGAGCTATTCAAGCATTCAGAGCTATTAGGTAAACGGTGTAGACAAATCCTTAGCATAAGAAAACAACAACAGAAACTGGCATTGCCAGCAAGTAGTGTGAGGTGGGCATTGTTATAACTCCAGTACTCAGGCATCTGAGACAGGAGGATGACAGGATTGAGACCTGGTCTCAGAAGACCAACAAAACCCACTAAACAACACAGAAAGAAAACAGGCATTTAAAATGTCAGCCGTAAGAGAAAACCCATATAACATATAACACTATAGTGTTCGTGGTCTTGAGCATTCAGTTTCTTTTATGAAGTCATGAAGAGTCATAGTCTCATCTCAGATTCTCTTATGGGCTAGATGCTATGACTTCTCAGGTGGAGATCAGTTGCCTGGCATTTATGAAGCATGCAGTTTTGCCAGAAGCAACCAGCAACAGTGTGCTTTACTGCACAAGCAGAGATAAGTCAGACCACTTTCTAAGTCGAATCTCCCTTTAAGAGACATTGTCAGTCTACTGAATAACTCAGTCTGATTGTCCATTGTTTTTCTCTGTTCTCATTACCTAACAGATCCTAGAGTGCCCAAACTTCATCTGACAAGATACTGAGTTTCCATCTAACATTAATTCTATACATCTAGTAGTAGTTCCATCACACTAATTAATGGAAAAGTAAGAAGCTTATGGGGACTAGGGGACTAGAAAGGTGGTTTAGTGGTAGAGAATGTTTCTGCACAGTCGTGAGGATTGGAGTTCAGATACCAGCACTCCTATAACACTGGGTATCTGGTACACTCCTGTAACCCCAGCTCGGAGTAAGGCAGAGACGGGAGGATCTCTAGGACTTGCTGGCTGCTACTGAGGCTGAGAGAATGAGATCACTAGGTTGAGTGGGAGGCCTTGGAGGAATAGAGGAAGACACCCAGCACCCTCTTGTTATTTATTATTGTCATTGTGATGATGGGGATTTAAGGTGAGGCTGTGCTGGACATGCCCTATGCCCTTACTTCTCAGGAAGTGGCTGTTAAAGTAATAGCTGCGACTTTTGTTCTTCAGCTTTGGTACGCTTCTAAATAAGTAGTCTATTTTATAGTCAGTTCTTTCTACTCTTTCTGGTCCACTGCATTCCCTTTGTCGTCCTCCCTTCTACCAAATACTGGACCCTTGTAGTGTGCTAGGCAAGCACTTTACCACTGCACTGTGTACCAGTCCTTCCATTTTGTATAAATCTGTAAATCTTTCTGCCCTTAAAATTAGACTGTGACTAGCAAGTTTAATATATCTAAATAAAGAGACCTCTGTGTTCAGCTGGCTCAGATTTATTTCTTTTAAGGTAGAATTATTTAGGAGTTTCTGCTAAGTCTTAAAACACAAAGAGGAGCTCCGGATAATGTTTGTGGGTCAGTCTAGCCATCATGTCTACATATATACGTACACACATGCCAGTGTGTACATGTGGAGTCCAGAGGTTCACTCTGTACCTTATTTTTAAGACGGGGACTCTCTTTTTTTTTGGTTTTTCGAGACAGGGTTTCTCTGTATAGCCCTGGTGTCCTGGTACTCACTCTGTAGACCAGGCTGGCCTCGAACTCAGAAATCCTCCTGCCTCTGTCTCCTAAGTGCTGGGATTAAAGGTGCACGCCACCACTGCCCCGCATGACGGGGACTCTCACCAAACCTAGAATTTGCCTTCTGTGCTAGACTAGCAAGCCAGCAAGCCCTAGGGGCCTGCCTGTCTTTGCCCATGCCCAGCACTGTGCTTGCAGACAAGTGTACAGAACACATTATTCCTTGAATTGTCCAAAGAGCCATGTAAAGTAAGTGATTCAAAAACAAACAAAAAACCAAAACAAACCATCCCTGAACCTCCTATTTTCTCTACTCTAGAAGACAGACACAGTTAGAAGTCAGACTTCAGTTTAAGCAGGAAATAGATGTCCCTGGCCACTAGATCTCAAGTAGCCATCAGTAGCACACAGGATAATCGTGTGGAATGCATAAGCTTTCAGGCCATATGCTTCTTTGTCATGCCTTCTGCATAGTAGTCATGTAGAGGTTGTCATATTTGCAGTTTGTAGTCATTCAGTCATTCTTCCTGTCTGATAGGGCGTGCTCTATAAAGGGAACTGTTTCTTTCCAGAAAATAAGCTATTCAAATGTTTAAGGTGCTACTATATAAGTGTTTAATCTATGTGTCACATGTGTATGGATGAGTATGGCCTCTGATTGATGAATATCAAGCAAGCTCAGAATTTTCTGAAGTACATGTAATCCAGCTCCGTAATGAAAGTCTGTGCTTGGAAGCCACTTCTGGGCTTAGGCCTGTGCTGTTTTAATTTATTGATGTATCAGGCTGCCATACGGAGATTTCCAGAATCTCAGGACTGTTCCTAGTTGCTCTCTAATTAGTAAGTCTCATGGGATGCTTATATTTAAACCATGCGTGCTCCTAGCACATTTACTCTACAGTGTAGTTGGCTTAATTTGCTAAGCAAAACCAAAGCTTTCTAGTCCCTTTACTTGGGCAAGTCAAGATTTCCAATGTCCTGACTTTGCTATTTTTGTTACCAGTAGCAGAACGGTTCACAGACCAGTACCACCAATGGGTTAAATTCTTTCATCAAACACGTTTATGAGGGGCCATAGCTGTGCCTTCTCCCCTGCTGCTCACTAGTTCACTAATCAAATGTATGTTAGATTGATTATTGTAAAAGTATAAACCATAGAAAATTTGACAAGATAGATGTGTAAATTATCCTTCTGACAGAACTAATGATGCACTCCAAGCACCTTCTGTTTTCCAGTGCTTGGTGAGTGACTTCATTAAGTATGCAATGGCTGTTGGGTGGCTTCTCAGACAATGGTTCAGTTCCTTGTGGAATTGCATTATTACTGGAGGTGTAAAACCAGGCAGACAAGCTAGCTGTTGGGTGTCCTGCTGAGCTTCTAATGTGCTCCATCTTGTTGGAGCAGTTGTTTGCCGTCTTTTCAGGACAATTACATCCATAACCACAGGACACATTCAGTGAAGCTATATTACAGATAACCGTGGAGACTGGCACTGACTGCTCTTCATCCCTCTCTCCTGAACTGCTGCAGCATGGGTAGCACCTTCCCCAAGTCAGAGTAGCTGCATCCATCCATCCGTCTGTCTGTCCGTCTGCCTGTCTGTCTATCTCAGAGCAAATCTAGAAACACAGACTCTCAACTTGTGTAGGATGTTCTAATTGAATAGGTCAGTCCATTTGCAGATGAAACAGCTCAGGTTGTACAGTGCTGAGATGATAATGGTCCTATTAGAGATCTTCAAGTGGAGGCAGTTCAAGGAGTCCTCGTGTGTGGCATCTGTTGAGAGAGAGAGAGAGAGAGAGAGAGAGAGAGAGAGATTGATCTAAACAGAAGTTTCCATTTTGAGCTTCAGATTTTTCCTCCCACTAAACTTTGCTTCCCCTGTTATAACAGCACAATGCTTTGATGTTTTGATGCCAACCACAGATACCTTGTTCTCTGAAGTATCATGCCATGTGGTTATTTAGATGATGATTTAGTGGTTTCCCAGAAAACTGGACCTGAAAGCTTCTTTGAGCTGAGCTGGCGTGGTATTTAAGGTTCCAAAAGGCAGGTGCTGTGATATATTGCTGCAGCCTGACAAATGGGAGTGCACTTCAGAGTGACAGGCCCAAGACTTTAATGAAAGGCCTCCCGTTTCTGTTGGCCAATTAAGTCTCTGTTGATGACTTTGGATCATTAATGAACATTTGTGCAAAGTGGCCATTTGAATTCAGTTATTTTATAATAACGCATATGTTCAAGAAGTGCTCACTGAAAATGGCCCTGAAGTAAATTAAGACACCCATTTTGTCAATAAACTGCTTTGCTTTCAGTGCCAAAGCAAGTTGACAGAAGTTTTTTTTTAATCTGCCCCTCACAAAAGTTTTAGGTAAAAAAGGTTGTTTTTTATTTAGTGCCTTTAAAAATGATTAACACTGCTAATTATGATACTTCATTGCCTCAAATGTGTAAGCCCTAAAACAAGAGAAGTAAAACCGGCAGTTCATAAGAGGAGATTAAATTTAAAACAGATTAAGCACCTGCTTTTGTGTGCGCGCGCCCCCCCCCCCCAAAAAAAAAGAGCCAAAAAAGTTTGGATTTAACAGAACAACAGCAAGAGTGTGTGTGTTACCTGTGTAGGGTACATGGGTTTATTTTAAAGTACTTGGGAAGGAATTTTAATTGGAAAGATTCGTAACTAGGTCTTCTCCCCCAGAATCCTTTGAGCCAGATTTTCTCATTTCTTTTAATTGTATTTCTTAAAATATTTTAAAGATCTGTCATTTTTGTTAAGTCTACCCAAACAGATTCATTTTTCTATGATACTTTTCTTCAGTAAGCTTCATTTCCTACAAAATTTGAGCTTGTTGGGTAGTTATGACAAGGGTTAGGCTCCTTTGACAAGAATGGCTCTTTTCATCTTGTTACTTGTATAGGCTGTGATCTCAGTCCACACTTCTTTCAATCTCCATCTCACAGTTTACAGAGAAAGGAGACACTGTGGGGCAAAGACTTCCCCTGGGAATGCATCAGGCTTAATGAGCTTGATAGTCTGGTGGGCTCAATAAATCAAATAAAGCAAAACATTTCTCATTTTTGAATAAAAGCATTTATCACACAGTGTTTGCTCACTCATGGTCACAAGATTGATTGGTTTCCAGCATTCAAGGTGTGTATTGAAGCCTTTTTTATTTTGTTTTCCAGTGGGCAAGTTACGAAAGCAGTGGCTAAAGGAGAGCATCTCTGATGTCGGCTTTGGGATGCTAAAGTCTGTCAAAGAATATGTGGACCCCAGTAACATCTTTGGAAACAGAAACCTTTTATAACTCCATTAATGTCATTATGAAAAATGTTAACTTTTAAAAGTCATCAGCTATGGTTATACCAGTAATCGAATATATCATGGGACTGTATTCAGCTACATTTGTTTGTTGGTTTAAAATGAGTTGGTTTTTATTCTATGCTTTGTTTCTACATCTATAGATTGACAGATGGGGTTTCTGGGTCTCATTGTAGGTGTACCAGTTTATAGCCAACTAACTGGTTGTCATTTCAGATTTTAGTCAGGCAGCACCGGCTGCCCATTATCTGAGGAATATGCTGCCAGCTGTTTTACATGCTCCTCCTCTAGGTGAGCTAAGGCAGATGGTGTCATCCGTTGCTCGTCTAGCCTCTCTTCTGTTCTGTCCTTTCTTAAACATTTCTCTAAAGCAGATAATCTAGCAAAGATTCTGCTGGTGAGAGATATTTATGTATGTTGTTAAAAGCATACTTCCCTGTGAGTAGGTCATTGAGGAGGACACTCATGACAGAGCTGGTAGTCTGTTACTAGCATGCCTTCATCTGTATAAGGTGCTCAGCCTAAGCTTTGCTTGAAGTGCATACGTGTTACAAACTTAAATTGCCAACATATAAATTACTCTGTGAGCAGACACATTTTTGTCCTCTGTGTCTGCTGCTAGGAGGGTGTGAGCTGTATTTGTATCACTGAAGTGTCACCTATAGCTGTGTCCTGGATCATTGATGACGCGCTTTGTAAGAACAGCTGGCTTAGTACATGTGAAGCAGGTTGTACCATGAAGTGAAGGCCATTGTCCACCCTCCAGCCCTCAGGTTTTTTCTGTCCCATGCTTGTTAAGCTGTACAAGCAGCTGCAGCAGGAACAAAAGAAAGCCTCCTGAACCTGCTGTCTCCAGTTGAAAGAGTTATTTGGCTAAAGAATAGTCATCAGTTGACTCTTGGATTTGAAAGCCTCAATAATTTCAATGACAATAATCTTTTTTTTTCTAATTAGCCACAAATAGCCTGATAAATTTTCATGGAAAAATAGTTTCAGTTTAATTCTTAATAATAGTTTAATGCTCTTTTGAATTACTGGTTTAACCTAAATTTAAAAAAAAAAAAAATGTATTACTGCATATGCCATAATCACAAGTTTGAAATATCCTATTTCTTAAATAAAAAGGAAAACATTAATCACATTTAGCAGACATTTTTACATTCAAAACTGGATATTGAAATAAGTGGAACAATTGCTTTAAATCACTGTTGAGGTTCCTGATTCACATTTTGAAATGGGTTCTTTTCTTAATGCAATACCTAACTTTTGATAATTTTTTAAAATTAATATTTAATCAGATAATGTAAGTCAAAATGCAGACGATCCTTTAAAAGGACACACTGTCTGTCTATGTAGCAACAGCTCCAGACATGTTGGGGCAGTTTGATACCTTTTATATCTTAAGTAGCCTTAAACAGAACAATGAAAATTTAAAATTGACAAAATATTTTTAAGACTTCAAAATGGTAAATAATTTTTAACTATTATAATTGGCCTCAAACTAACAAATTTAAATCTGTAGGAAAATCAATATTAAGTATTAGTTTAACAACAAAAACTCAATATTTATTTTTTTGGAAGCTGCCTTTTTATTGATGATTTATTTTTAATTACAAAATTTACATCAGATCTTTGATTAAAGACTTTGATGGTTTGAAATAGCCGGACACTCAAGGAAATTGCCTCTAAAATTATAAGATTCTTTATAAAACACATCTTCATGAAGGTGATTCTTTAATTGGTAATTGAAATGTAACGTTTGGTAAGATTCCAACGTCTCACTGGAAGTGTCTGCGTGTTTCCAAGTAGTTATTTTAATAATTTCATTAGCAGATCCAGTTCCTTGCATGTGATTGTTAAAGCATTTTTCTCACGGAGTTCAGATTTTCACAGCCTCAGCAGTCTGTACTGTAATTGTGACTAACACGTGAAGTTGCTGGGTTGGTTCCTATGCTACATGAGCTTTATGGCAGTTGGCAGTTTGTCTTTGCTTCCTTTTTCAGTGTATGGAGGCCTCACCAACCTTGATTCTATAATGGCTACTACATTTTGTATTTTAAATAATTTCTACAGGGATCATTTTGGAACACAAGAATGTTCATTAGTAGTATTTCACTCGTGACTAAATCAGGAAGCCTTCCCACCCATTCCTCGGAGGTGCCTCAGTGTAGACTGTGTCTGCTAAGGAACATGAATTCACGAATATGCACAAAGCACTTAAACCTTGTCTCTTCATTCAGAAGTGTCTGCACATGGCTTCATGAAGCAAAGCCCAGGAAAATCTGAAGCATCTTAACTCATAGACTAGTTTCTTTAAAAGATGTAGCCTATTTGATATCAGAAGCCCAGAACACTGACTTGCCCTTCTTAGTCGTATGTGTAGTATTTTGCTTAAATCTGATGACATCACATGCAGGTTGGTCTTTCAGTGGGAATGGGAACTTGCTGCTAGTGAGAAATGGAGTCAGATACTAAAGACTCAACAGACAGGCTGTATTGATCTTGGAGAAACTGCTGCATGCACGTGTAGTGCAATGTGTAGTGGTGCATAAGTGAACTGAGTCTTATGCTATGGTCCTTGAGCGTCAGTTAGCTGAACTGTGGAGACCACATGCTTCTTGTGTCCAGCATTTTATCACAGAATAAACGATTGAACTATGCTCTTTTTAGAGATGGTAGGTTGTTACTCAAAATGCTTATTACATATACTAGGATTATTGACCTGAGGTTATTTATGAATCTGGAAGCCTTCCAGTATGCATATTTGTGTTGTTGGTGTATCTTGGAAAACAAAAGCTCAATAAAAAAACAAGCTTCCATCGGTGTGTATATTATAGCAGATACAAACACATGTAAGAACCCTCCCTTTTCCCCTCCAGAATACTGTAACAGTCCTAGTTTGCATATTTGAAAAGGCCTTTCTGCATGTTAATCCCAGAGATATTTCTTTGTCATACACTTTCATACCAGCAGCTTCTAAGTGTAACTGATCAGAGAACCTCTGATGTCCTAACCTGAAGTGCGTTGCTCCAAGTGGGGCCAGAGCACAGTGATGCAGAAGGATTGCCTCACACCATGCAGTCACAGCACCTGAGGCAGCCTCAGATGCTGTCTATGGAAGGTGTATCTCCAGTTGGAGGAACATGAGACACGAGGTCAATAGTTTTAGTAATTTTGAAGGTTTGTTTTTTTTCTTCCGTCACTTAATCTTCAGTGTTTTTGATGTTAACAGAGGCTCAGCTTTTAACAGGAAAAAAACAGGGAGCTCAGCAGGTGCAGGTTAGGACTAAAGATCTCCGAGTTTTCTGCCTTTGGCTTTGTCAGTTGTGGGGGCTTGGCTTGGCTTGGCTCAGGGCTTTATGTTCCATTATGAGCCATCTGCCTACAGATTCATTTAATTCTTACTAATTTCTCTTTACTGAAGAAAGAAAGTCCTGAAAGTATAAAAGGTTTTCCTAAACTGTTGACTTAAACATGTCATGTCTGACATGAAGGATGTAACCCAGCTTTCTGTTCCTTAAGCCAAATAGTGTTCGTCTTCAGTGTGAAACTTAACTGTAAAAACTGCTTGTATAATGTCAAGAGATTATAGAAACATTATTAATAAATGGACATGAGCCTATGATTTTTTTAAATCAAAGGAAGTGTGGAGCTGTTTTTTCTTCTGTATGCATATGTTTTCAACTTTACTTTTTTACTCTGTATTTCCACAGACTGAAAGTAGAAAATAATTTTTTTATAAGTCTTCTAATGTAGCATTATCTAGACAACCTAACTATGACTAAATCCCTTTGGCTTTACAGCTGAACATATCATAAGCTAGGTTGTATCAGTCTCTGGTTATTTTTCAATCAAGACTGAACTCCTAGGTGGTGTTGAGTCTGTGATTCTGAAGCATTCTCTTTCAAGCCTGGAGTGTCCCAGTGAACAGTCTCACATCTTCTTCTAAGTGCAGTCAGCTCCCTAGTGGAGGGAGTAAAGATCACAAGTGGGTACCACACCTGAGCCAAAGAACCCTTACAGAATTATGCCTAGTTCTGTGAATATGAAAAGACTGCCTTCCCCAGAGAATATTGTTTTATTTTTAAAGATAAAATTAGAATACCTTGTCTGATGAAATGCTTTTTTAGATACTAGCGTTTTGCTTTATGAGAGCAAGGAAACAGAAGGAAATCTTGAGCATAGGTTGCTTGGTTACACATGCCACTTGGAAAGCAGCCACTCTTTGTTCTCAGCAGCACAGCATGCATCCTGTGAAACACCTCTACCCCTTGACTGTACACAGAGGTCCTGGAATGCCTGTGTCAGTGTAGTTGCAATAAATAGGGATTGAGTGACGACTTAAACACTATTCCCTAAAAGCTCACAGTGCCTTGTTGGGATTTTTCTCTTTTTCCATGAAACAATTTAAAATGAGAGAAGGCACATCTGTAAAGACAGAGATGGTTTAGCAATGCAAGGTTCTTCCTCTTTAAGACCTGGCAGAATTTGGTGACTGTATGCAGAAACACTGTTCAGTGTTGGTTTAGGTTATCTGTATTCAGTCAGTTACATGCTGAAGCTAGACTCAAACATCTAATCAGTCTGGGGGATATGTGGTCATTCCTACTGTTTCAACCCAGTATCCCTGAGATGTGGGTTGGCAAGTGCAGATACTTGGCAAGTCTTGAGACACTCACTGTATGCTTTCGGCTTTGTTCACACAGCTCCCTAAGGAGTAAAGCCTGGAGGCATGGTTTCTAGTCCTTATACTACGTGTTCGTCTTTTTTGTATGTGATGGTGCCTTCAGAATAGTGAGTATTTTGTTCCTGGACAGCAACAAATCCAGTGAGAAGTAGGTGTGTTCTGTGCATCTTTGTTCTTTTGTTTGTTTATTTGTTGTTTTTTTTTTTTTTTAGCTAGGCCTGTGAAATACTTTGCTCTGATATATCTTGACTTGAATAATACCTTATCCTGAGTCTTCCTCCATGGCAGTATGTGTTCTGCTGGTACTGTAGTAATCTTTTGGGAATTACATGTGAGTAAAATATGTATGTAAGCCATTATACTGCTGTAACTAATGCATAGGAAACAATTCTTCCCTTAACACTTACAGTCTAAAAGTGGATATGCAGTGGGGGGGGGTGGGGGGACAGCCCTGGGAGATTCTAGTACAGCCTGCCAAGATCACTGAGCCATGCCTTTTGTTTCACAAGGGCTCAATGTATAGTCTGGATACCATGCTTTTAGTGTATGTTTAGAATTTCTTCCCACTGGTTTTCTTAGTCTTGTTCTAAAACAAAAATGCCCATGTGTAGTTTTTAAAGATGTGCTGGGAACAAATAAATCATTCCTGAGACCAGTCATTGTTTGCAGAACTTTTTATTTCCTTGTGATCTCATTTAAACCTTGCCAACAGCATCCTCTCAGAAATATTTCAGTGGTTACCAGCACTGGTTGCTCTTCTAGCCGATGACCCAGGTTTGATCCCTAGCACCTACATGGGACTCACAGCTATCTCCAACTCCAGTTCCAGGGAGTCTGACGCCTTCTTCTGGCCCCCCATAGGCACAACATACTTGTGATACACAGACATTCATACAGCTAAAATACCCATATACACAAAGTAAATAAGTGGAGACAAATAAGGTGTAAAGCAATTGAAGAAGACACAACATCAATCTTGGGGTTTCATGCATGTGCCTGCACACACACAAATGTACTTAGACACATGAACATGTACATATTCATGTGCTTGCACACACACACACATATATCCTAAAAAAGAAAAAAATCCTTAGAGAGTTGTGGACAAAACTATTCAAAGGCCACCTATTAATTTGCTGACAAAGCAGCACCCATTAACAATGCACTTACTAGTGACTAGCACACACATTGGTGTTACTTTGGGGGACTTGTAATTAGGTCTCAACGCCTAAGCATCAAATGGGTACAGGCTGTCAGAACAAGCTAGCGTCATCTGGGAAGAGGAAACCTTAATTGTGAAAATGCTCCCACCTGATTGGTCTATGGACAAAACTGTGTGCATTTTTTAAGTTGATTGATGTGGGAGGGTTCAGTTAACCGTAGGTATTTCCACCCCTAGGCTGGTGGTCCTGGATACTTAACCGTAAGAAAGCAGGCTGAATGAGCCTTGGAAAGCAAGCCAGTAAGCAGCATTCTTCAGTAGTCTGCATCAGCTCCTGCTTCCAGGTTTCTGCCCTGACTACCCTCAGTGATGGACTGTGATGTGGAACTGTAAGCTGAAATAAACCCTTTCCTCCTGAGATTGCTTTTGGGTGTGCTGTTTATCACAGCCATGGTAACCATAAGAAAACATCTAGCTCACAACCATCATATACAAAGCATCCGAATGTGGGGCAACCTGTCATGACAATTCTGTGAGGGTTCCATCTGAGATGTTCCTCTAAACCAGGTCTGTAACCCTAGGGAACAAGTGTCCTTTTCAGTGCAGCAGCTGTCTCTTTGCAGACGAGCCACTTCTGGTTTCTAGTCTTCTGCCTCTGGTGAATGGGTATGGTTTTGCCCCTGTACATCCAACCTTCACAGATAGTGTACCATCCATGACCACATTCAAAGAACAACTGTCTTGAATCCAAATCCTTTGATACATGTGTAGCACCTAAAGACGATCTAACACTCACTGTCTTTAAACTCACAGAGATCCACTTGCCTCTGCTTCCTGAATGCTGGAATTAAAGGTGTGTGCTGTTCTACCCTGGCCTCTGGCTTTTTTTTTTTTTTTCTAACTTTTTCCTTCTTGGTCACTCTTCTGAAGTTACCTTGGATTTCAAGATGGATAAACACCCTTTTGACAAGTTCTGAAACTATCCCTGATCAAGTTTTACAGGTCATGCCTTCTCAGATGAGACCCACCACCATGCTTGGGCAAGTGATCTTAGAGGAGCCCAGTTGTTCCCCTTGGCTGATGTAGAATCGGAACCCAGAGAACGACCCAGAAGACTTCAGGCCTGACACAGCACTCCAAGCCTCTCCAGCCTTTAAAATCTCATCTTGTTACCCCCTGAGGATGAACTTGGGGTGACAAGTTCCTGTTCTTCCTAGCTTGGCCATATCAATTAAAGATCTGTTTTCAGCCCTTCACCACTTCTGTCTTATTTGATTGGCGTATTGTGGGTAACTGAGCCTACACTGTTGTGACTCCCGTAGTTGGAGCTTTTGCTTATAATTCTGGTAGCATTGCTCAAATTCTGTGTATTTGGAGACCCAGAGCTATTATCCTGGATTTCATATGCAAGCGCTTTAAAATAGACTATGTCAGTATTCCAAAGAAGTCTTAAAGCAGTAAAGCCTTAGAAATAGAGGTGAATCATTTCCCTTTGTCAAGAAAAGTGTTTTTAGTACTACTGTGTATGCTTCAGGTGCATGGAACTGTGCTTTGTGCCAGCTGTAGAGACTGTCAGTCAAATCAATCAAGAGGGGAGGGTCTGGCATTGTAAAATCATCCTAGAATTAAGATGCAGCAACTTTCTCATCACCACACAAGCACCACGGCACATGCATACTTGCACTCAGTAAATAAATGCAAAAATTCTTTGAATAAATATGCTAAAACTAAAACATAGTAAATACTGCAAAAAGATTAAGAATGCCACTCTCCCCAAGCTCCAGCCTCCTGGAGAATTTGTTGTCATTAAAGTCTCTGAAGAGCCAGGGTAAGGAAGGAGACAATTGCCTTGATGGAGCTTCATTCCTTTACTCAGAGGTAGAGCAGGCAGAATTACCAGACTGCATTACTAACCAGGAAATCCTAAACTGCTCAGCTGCAAGGACTAAAAAGCTGCTCTGAAAAGCTTTTTATGTTCTAAAAATTAAGCCACTCATACATGCAAACCACAAACACCACCTGGATAAATAAACTGGCCAAATAAAGGCTGGCCTATTTGCAAAGGGAATCTGGAGAACATTTGCTTTTTAGTGGTTAACATTAAACTTTTTTTTTTTTTTTGAAAAGTTGAGAGGAAATAGGGAAAAACAAAATTTACTCTTGGTTGTTGAAAATAAGATTGCAGTTCATTTACTTTCCAGTTCTTAACGGAAATGTGGAAATTAAGAAGGACCAGAGTAACTTGCCTCAGCAGAAGTTACCGTTTTTGAGATATAGAATGTGCTGTGGGGTGTGTTTTTTAGAGGCCAGTAAACACTGATTCTCTTCCAGTGTGGGATCAAACTAACACTGCCAAATGACAGCAGATCAGTTCATTATTACAGATGCCTTCATCCCAAAGCATTGGACTACACAGTGAGTCTGATTTTCTTTTCTAGCAGAATTTGAGCACCCAGGAGTTCATTCTGCTTAGGCACTGTGCTGAACCTACATGCCATAACTATGTGGCTAAACTATCCCTAAAGGAGAAAAATCGTCTTCACATTACGGCGGGGGCTTTTTGTCTGCCAGTAGAAAGGAATTTGGTGGAACCTAAGAAATTCAAAATCAACAATTATATGTGGTTTAACCTGATAAGTATTTTTCTAAACCAGGTCAGATTGGGGTTACATTTATGGAGAGACAGGAACAAGGGGCTGAGAAACAGGGTTTTTTGGTTTTTGTTTCTGTAGGATACAGAAAATAAAATAAGTTAATTAGAATGAGCAGAGATCTCAGTGGGAAGCCAGTAAAACTACTGAGAGTCATGGATTGAAACAATGAATATATCAGCTTACATTCCAGGACGGATGGACTATTTCATCAATTGTGGGAACAGGTTATTTTGGACAGGGTAATAGCAATGAAGTAAAAATTTCTACACCCAAGTCCCTAAAACAAGGAAACCACAGCATACTCAAAATTGTACGCCAAAGGTAATTAATAAGCAAGTTCTTCATGGCCTACAGAAACAACTAAGCAGAGCTCATAGGGGCTCACACTGAAGCAGCAGTTACAGAGCCTGCGTGGGTCTGTGCTAAGTTCTCTGCAAATGGTTATGGTTGTTAGCTTGGTGTTTTTGTGGGACTTGTAACAGTGTGTGGGGATCTCTGACTATTTTGACTGCTCTTGGGACCCTTTTCCTCCTACTGGTTTGCCTCACTCAGCCCTGATAAGAGACTTTGTGTCTGGTCTTTTTGTAATGTGTTATGCAGTGTTGGTTGATATCCCTGGGAGGCCCACTCTTTTCTTAAGGGAAGAGGAGGAGGATTGGATCTGGGGAGAAGTGCGGCTTGTTTTCCATACTGTGTGGTTTTCCTTTTTCCCACCTTTATCGCCCAGATCTCACCCTCTATCACAAGATAGGAAAGATGGGTAGAGAGGAGAAAGAAGGATCTCTAAATCTAGTTTCTTTTTTCTTGCTTCTTCTTTGAGCATTACTACAAACTGTACACAACCCCTCTGAACAACCATCAACCCCACCTATCAGGAGCCCTAGCATTTATCTACCCTCTGAAAAGTTCCCAGAATCCCGAATGTCACAATCACAGAAACTATCTGCATCTGGTTAAAGCATGAGTCGAATCATTGTCAGTTGCTGTGAAGCAGTCCCATATCCCACACCTGGGATTAAAATAAAAACACATTCTTAGAATATTTCTGTGTTTTTAAAAAGAAACCAAAATTCCAGAATTTTCACTACAGAGAGGTGAGGTTGTGGGAAAAACTGGGAGGAGTGGAGGGAGGGGAAACTGCATTCAGGATGTATTGTATCAGAGAATTAAAAACACAAACCAAAACCTGGAGTTCTCTGGTTACCTCTGGTTCTGGTTACTGTGAGAGATAAATGAAAATAAAGTACTTGAAAAACAGCAACAGTATGATGTGATCGTAAATTCAAATTACTAACTCATGGAGCTAAACACCACAGAGGTTTTCTTTTCTCATTATTTATTTTGCAGTATTTATTAGTATTTAGTTATTAAGTGAATTTACAGACTCTTGAAAACCAGCAAAACCATTTATTACCTAACAAATTTAATCTGGATGAAATATATCTATATTGGAAAACTCTCAAATACTCTAAATTCTCTATAAAATCATGGGAGTTGTGTAAAGAGAAAACACAATCCTTAGAGTGATTACAAAAAGACATTATGGTCTACTAAGTTCTGAACTTAGTGTCTGGTCCCTGGATAACATAATAACAAGGTTGCCCAAGATACATTAAAACCAAAAAATAAAAAATAAAAAAATAAAAAAAAAAGGAGGAAACATGATAGACACAATATCTTTCTCAGTTTTGAAAAATTCAAAGTACCTTCTAGGACCTGAGGTCTTACACAATCTCATTTGGCAGAATCTAAAAGTGCAGGTTATATCTAATAGTTCTTTTGTTACACTAAAGTGTAAAAAGTCTTTTACAAGTAGCAAATACAAATTGCAAAAGCTAGATACAGGAGAAACTGATAATGTACATATAAAGTCATCATGATAAAAGTCATTGTCAGCCATAATTACACATTCCATCCAATTATCTCATAAATCAGAGCCCTTAATTTTCTGGACTCATATGTGACTGTATTCTTCCCAGTGTGCATTCTTTCTTCCTCCAAGGGCTGTTCAATAACAGCAGGGATGTTTCTGCCATAAAGTTCACAGTGCTCTAGAAACTGGACACATTCCTGAATAACACTGTCCCTCAGCATGATTGTGTGCTTTGACATGTTCTCTAGTAAGGACAGGAAGCATCTTTTGGCATAATACCATGTATCAGTGCCTAGCTTTTTATGGTAAGGCTCCAGGCTTTTGATAACCCGAGAGATGCCAAAGTCATAGTTTCCTTTGGCACAGTATAGGGTTCCTATCACCAAATTCACAATGCAAAGGTGGTAGATTTTCTTGTCTGGGTCACCATAGGAGAGTTGTTCCTCCTCCTTCTCGATCTTCCTCATCAGCTCCTCAGCTTCCTCATTTTGACTTGTCATGATATAGGAAACACAGAGGTTGGCTAACACGATAGCACTGACACTCAGGATGTTATCATAATTCTTCTTGACAATGGGCTCATAGAAACCAATGGCCTCTTTGTACTTGTTTTCCTGCATGAAGAGGACATGGGCCACATTCAGCTTCCACACATCGTGGTCATTACAGAATTCCACAGACTTGCGGAAGATCTTCTCCACCATTGGATAATTCTCAAGATTCCAGTAGATTTTCGCCTGGGCCATCAGTACAGGGATATACTTCTCAAGGGTTTCATCATATTCATTCACAGCCTTTTTGGCAGATTCATCATCTCTACTATGTCTTAAATCCTGTACTTGTATTGTGAGTTTCCGAAGCTGCTCAGTCAGCATGCCAGCTAGCCCATCAAGTTTAATGAAAGCCTCTTCAGGAGCTGTCTGGCAAGTGATCATGGCATCCAAGAAGTCATAGAGATAGGGTGTGAGGAACTTGTAAGTCAAATGGGCATTTTCTGCTAGAACATCAGCTGCCAGGTCAAAATACTCATATTTACAGTAAAGCAGAAGCAGGTTGCCAAAGGTCTCTGGGGGAAAGGGGTTCTGCTGGAGCAGAAACTGGAGCTTTTCAAAGCCTTCTGTGGGCTTGGCATCCATGTTCATCAGGGCCTGGTTGTGCAGGGTTACAGGGTCCAACTCTTCCTCTGCTCTGGGTGGCATGTCAGTGAGGGCTTCCTGGGCTGCCTCATAGTTTCTCAACTGGTACTCTATGGCTGCCTTGAGGTTGAAGGCTTCGACCAGAGCAGTCTGGTGAAGGACTATGGTGTTGCCCACACTTCGAACATCAATGCCCTCGGTGGTCATGCCCACACCTAGTTCTGGGTGTTGACGGATGCCACGCTCAATGATGTCAGCGATATGTTTCAGTGCAGGCGCATACTGCCGACTGCTGTAATAGGTCAAAGCCAAATTGTAGGAAAGGTCAGGCTGGTAGCCAGAAGCCTGCAGGGCCGCTAAGAACTTGGAACATGCAGCTTCATAGTGTCCCTCTTTGTAGAGCAGACAACCCAAGTTGATCTGACCATCATAATCATTCTCCCCTCCACTGTCCTCCACACCTTCCCCACTCAGCAGCTGCTCCACTAGGCTCCTGGCTCCTGGGAGGTCACCTTCACTGTACTTGATAGCAGCCTGGAGACGAAGGACTCGAGTCTGATAGGTGGGATTGTCTAGGAGGAAGGCGACCCTGGTGGCCTCTGGATACAGGCAGGCCTTGTACAGTGCCTGGGCCTGGTACAGGCGGTACTGCTCGATTTCCGGATGCATCTGGCTCAGTTGCTCATAGCACTCTGCAGCGAGCTCGAACTCCTGCAGGCGGTAGTAGCAGTAGGCCAGCAGCGACAGTCCTGCGCGGCTGCGGGTGCTCCTCTGCAGCTCTGCGCTCAGCAGCTGCACCGCCTCTGAGTAGCGGGAGTCGCGGATGAGCCTGTACACCACCGCGGTGAACTCACCGTCGGGGATCTGGGAGCTGTTCAGCCCTGCCATATTCACCTAGGTTGTTTTGCATTCTTGTTTCCAAGGCAATAGGCCAACCGGAAACGGAAGTGTTCAGCAACTTTGCAACCGAAGTGTCCTGTTGTGAATAATAGCGAACCACCGACACGGTTCTATCACTCTCTGGATTAGTTTTGAAACAGTCTAGACTGTGGAGAAAAAGTTGGGCCTGGACAGGAAATTTCTTTAGGTAGTTGAAGAGGGATACTCCAGGAGTCCCTGCCTGCATCGCTTCCGTTATCGCCCTGCATCCTGGGAAATGTAGTTTCTACTCTTTGACGTTTTTCAGTGATTGGGCGTCTCTGCCTTTTCTCTGGGATAGGGATCTTGTTTCTATTGCTTTGCTTGCTTCTTTGTTGATACTGAAGTAAAGTTTGCTGGTGAAGGTCCCCCGGGACGCCGAGAATTCGCTGTTCTAGGAGGTTTCGAGTTGCTTAGCGATAGTGACGAAATGGCAGTGCGGACCGTCTCTGCATTTCAGGAATTCTAGTATATTCTTGCCAAGTTCTTTGAAGCCCACTTTCTAAGAACGTTATTAAGCAAAGGCCGGCAGTCCGTATTTTATTCTGTATCAAGAGGTGACGAGAAGGGAAAGAAGAGTCTGCATTGTAACTTGTGCTGTTTTAGATGGTTAAGTACCATTCTCCCCCCCCCCCCCTTTTTTTTTTCCTTAAATGACAGGTGTTATGAACGTAAATTGGTGCTTGAATTGATGAAGCGTATGACTTTGGTCTTTTCCTTCTTCAAGGAGAAACCACAAAGCTAACATTTTCCTCTCTCCTATGTTTTTTTTTTCACCCTCTAAACTATACCAAACACTACAGTAAGTTTGTCCAAGACATAATCAGCTGGTGCTTCTCAAGCTTCTAACCTTGTTTTCACGTATGATTCAGCTAGTTAAACTAGAAATGCTTCACCAACTCCTTTCCATATCCCAGACTCTTAATTGGAAGCTCTCCAGGCAGTGACCATTCTCTTTCCTTTTCCCTTATTTAGAGTGGGTCTCTGAGTTCTGTGTTAACATCTTGGGGAGGTTATTCTGGATAAATCCAATTTAATATTAGTATGACAGGGCAGTGAAAAGCTAACGAGGTATAAACTTATATTGAATCACTACTGAAAACAAATAAGATTTCAGAATATAAATGTGTTCTTTCCAAATGAAGTGGTGACAAATTGCATGATTTTTCAACAATAAGACTGTACTTTATAAGCATGCGACATTTGTAGTGGCTCTGGTAGGTACCTGGGAGACTGTTACTTTTTATAGTTTTCCATGATCTCCTGTAGCTACATCCAAGACAAACAGACCAAATGAAGGCAGGTCGTTGCTTTGTAATTAAGAACTTCAACATGAGGGTATTATTTTTCTCTTTAATAGAATTGCTACACATAAATCTTTTCTGCCATCAACATTTTTCAGCCAACACCAACCATATTTCATGGCATGCTATTAGGCTTCTCACAAACTGATCATAACTTTATTGAAATCTGTGTGTTGCAGATGAAGACTTTGTGCCTCAGAACAATTAAGTAACCTGCTAAAACTCACATAGGTAAATAGAAATGGAGTGAGCCATGTTATCTTAAAAGCTAAACTAAAGTATTAGTGACTAGTAAATTTGTATATGAACTCATGTTTTAGGGAATATTAGAGACTTACATTTTAAAATTGTTGTTTTTTTTGGTTAAAAAACAAAACAACCCCCCAACCAGTGTCACTTGGGCCATAGAAATCTGAACTTTGTGGCTTGCATTGTAACAATGTAACAATGAAAAGGTACTAGGAAGTAATGACTGGCATGTAGCCTAGGTTCCAGACACCTGTTACTTCTAGAAGAAGATTGCAGCAGACATTTAAATGCTACAATAGAAACAAGATCATTCCTCGTATATTCTGCTCCATAGAACTGGACAAGAAAATTTTGCATGAAGACCGAGGAAGTGAGAGAGTCTACCCCACATTAAATGTAGCTCAGGATCAACAGAGAAAGCTACTGGGGAAAGCAAGTACCACTAAGCCAAGATGTTTGCCCCCCAAAAACCTCTGCTGTAGCCTTTTACAGTCTTCAGCGCAGGGTTGAATGTAGGTTGAAGGATGTTATATAATATTGCTCAGTAGTCAGGGGTGAGGAGGTCTTCCCCATGCTGGCCTGGCTGACCCATGTTCTTTAAAAACACTATCTAAACACTCAATATTTTAAAACCCTTACATGTTGAACGGTAAGCTGCTATTAAATAAAACCGAGAGAACCCAGGGGCAGAGATTGCCTGTCACATCTTTAGTTTTTCTCTGTGGTTGCAGAACTATTTTTATATCATGGCAACATTCATTTTCAAATGACTTCTCAAAATACACACACACACACACACACACACACACACACACACACACACTGAAAAGACTGCCTGCTCTCCCCTAGTTTTCCTGGCTATCTACATGAATTATCTAGAGCAGCTGTTCTCAACCTATGAGTTTAGACTCCTTTTGGAGTCAACCGATCCTTTCACGGGGTTTGCCTATGAAGTAACAGCAAAAATAGTTTTGTGGTTGAGGAGTCACCACAACATGAGGAACTGTATTAAAGGGTATCAGCCTTAGGAAGGTTGAGAACCACTGATCTAGAATTATCTTTGTGTTGGTGTCTATCTATGATCATGGTAGCTGAAGCAGGTGGGTGGGGCTTCTGTGCTCTCCTTATTTCATGGGAAGAGCTCTAGTGGCCTGGATAGAGATGAGCAGGGCATTTGACTTAGACATATTGGGGATAGGGTCATTTTCAAAATGCAATGAGTGTACCAATCCCACTATGAAACTGGCATGAGCATCACCACTGTGTTGACTTCCATTCAGTCTCTGATAGGCAGCTGGGGAGTAGATTAGTTTTTTTTTTAGGGAGCTGAGGTGGTGACAGGAGGCCCTATAATGATAGAAATTCTAGAAAGCAATAAACTAGGTGGAATATTAGGAAATATCACAAAGGATCATTTTGTTTACAATGGAATTTTGAGAAGGTAAATGTGTAATGGCATTCCCAGCAATGAGCAAGCATGTGGTGTTTGCAATAAAATGATTTAGTACCGTATTGAAAGGAATTCGGCTTCCAGGAAATGACTGGGGCTTGAGGTGGATTTTTCCGAATTTCATGTAGAAAAATTTCATGCAGGCAGAAGGTGGTGGGTGGGGATGGTGTTTGGTTCTTAACATATTAATGTTTCTGACTGCCATAACACACACGACTAATGCGGGTGTGTTGTATCTGGCAATCACCTATGTAGCCGCTCAAAAATGGTTGCCTCTTTGTTTTGTGAAGCTAATAACTTAGTAATGGAAAGGATACTTATTAGTATTTAACCACATCCATGCTGAAACATCTCTGGTAAAAGAACTTCGTTTGCAGCCATTTTCTACTTGTTATCCCTTCTCCTATGCATTCCGGATTGCTTTTCTTTAGGATGGCCACTTGTCCTTACTTTCTCTGGTATTCTGGTTGACTTACCCCTAAGCATCCACCGTTGATGCTGTGAGTGATTTTCCTGACACTTATACCTCCAGTTCCCCAAGCAGGGATGCAAGATGACTCCAGGGAGCAATGTAGCCCTGCCATGTGATGTTTTTGGCCAACTTGAGAGGATCCCAGCTCTGTAATCTGAGAGACAAGCCTTCATGACTAGGGGAGCCTCTAGTCATTGCCTATAAGAAATTCCATTGATTGCCTTCCTTGAAGTAGGAAGCCCCACCCTAAAACTGAGTGGTACCCACTGCTCCCTGGGCTTCCATACCAAAGAGGAAGCTGGCTAGGCACACTCAGTAGCCAGATGTTTCAAGTCCCTGCTTTCATGGCTTTCCCACTATTGTGAACTGTACTCTTGAGTAGTGAGACAAAAGAAATTCTTCCTTACATTGCTTTTGTCTGGGTATTTTATCACAGCACAGGTAGGCGGGGGGGTGAGGAGGAGCAACTAAGACAAGCCTCCATCCATCACAAACAGACAGCGGAGAAAGTTGGGAGATACTGCAAAGAAGGCGGCCTGACAGAAGAAAGATGGAAAGTTTGAGAATTAGTTACACTGCAGGGTCATATATAAAAAAGTTCAGCTTATATTTCATGGAAAATTGATGCTGCTGAAGTTAGGCATCTTTGACATGTTTTTAGTTGCAATTTGTATTTGGTATTGGGGTTCGGGTGCTGACGTTATCTCATGCCTTCGTCACAACTCATGGAACTTGAACGTGCAATGAACAGCTGACCTACCTGCTTTCTTGTGGGGCAAATTATCTCGAGACTGAATTAAGTTCTGAGAACATAAGCCAATAAACCAAGGTAATAAATTCAGCTTTAATAAAAATGAAACAGGTTTCCCATGTCTCACTTAAAGCTACAACTTTATGAAGCAGGCTCATGTTACATGTATTTTATTAAGCACATTGGCAATAACTTTCTTTTGAATTGACAACTACTTTCTATTGTTTGTCTCTGGTCTGTGGAGGACTTGGATCCTTCTTAAAAACAGTTGAAAAGTGTGGTTGTGAATGTCAGGCAGTAGAAAAGCCAGGAAAAGGTTCTGACTTGGTATAATTTGACTGGCTTAGTTGAAAGTTGTGGCCTTTTTGGGTAGGGGTCCCCAGACTATATTTTATTCTTTTGACTCTACAGGTGGGGAGTGAGGATAAGGAGCTACTTTCTTGCCTGCCTAGTGATCAATTTTTTCCACAAGTTTAAATATGTAACTAACAATATCCTTTAGTAATGCAGTAAAGTGGCCACTTTTTAACAATTTAAACTTTTTATTTTATTTTATGTTTTTGTCTGTTCTGCCTCTATGTATGGGTATTTTGCCTGCACCATCTATGTAGCTAGCTAGTGTCCTGAAACTGAGGTAACAGATGGTTGTGAGCTGCCCTGTAATTACTGGAAGTTGAACCCAGGTCCTCTGAAAAAGCAGCCAGTGATCCTAATGGATGAGCCATCCTTCCAGTCCTAGGAATAGCCTGCCCCAGAAATAGCCAGTCCTAAGGACAGGCAGGTTTTTAGACAATAAGAATTTGAGGTTGGGAACTCTTTGGCGATCTCATAGCTACTTTTGCGTTGGATAATGTTTAGATTGTTTTATAGGGTAAACTGCCACGTCATTGATTTGAATTGTAGCAGGCTCTGAGCCTGACTCTAATACTCCTGAAAACTTAGTCTTATAAAACTTATAATTTCACTATATCCAAATCATACTCCCTATGATATTTAAATTTAAATGTTTTTATTGCTGAGAAATTCTACCACTCCTCCAACCTAAATATGCAGAATTTGACAAACAAAACAGTAGATCCAATGCACATAGAATTTATGTATTGGAGACATGTTTATATGAAACACCATCCATTGTTTATTAAAAATTCAATTTTAACCAGGCATCTTATATTTCATATGGCAGCCTGACTTTACTGCAATATTTCACAACCAGAGTCTGAATTCTTGATCTCGCCCACATCTGGATACTAAGGCCACAGCCAATCTTCAGGTCTTGTGTCTCGGGTACATGGAAGGCACCTTTTCCTTTCTTTCTCCTGCATACCATTATCCCCACGTGCCAAGAAGGAATAATGATGGCAAGAGAGCTATACATGATAATTGTTTTGCTGTAGAAAAGCCATAAAAAGTTCACATCTTATCTTGGGTAGTACATAAAGTGAGGACGAGACTGTTCCAAGGTATGCTTGAAGGGAAAGTTTTTGTCATAGATAAGAGAGAGAGTACAGCCAGAGGCTCTGGAATGGTCCAGGGAGAGAAAGTAGGTGCCTAAACATGGCTGGAAGAGTGATTTGGGCAAGGAAAGGGGGGGGGGAGCAAGAGAGGAGGATGAAGAGAGACAGAAAGAAACAAACAGAAACAAAGAAATGAAAGAAAAGGGTCCAAGTAAACACATCGGCAAACTGGCAGTATTGTCCAGGAAGGAGAAGCTTGGTGCCAGGAAGCCCGTGAGCTGGAGAAAATTGGAGTGTGGGGTGGGGTGAGAAGAACTGAGAGGAGCCACAGGTACTGAGTGATCTTGGAGGCCAGCTCGAACTTTGTTATGCTGATGGGCACCACAGTTGGCCATTTGGCCATTTGTCCTGAGATTCTTTTGGACCTGACAGGATTTGTAGCGTTTGTTCCTTTAGATGCCTCTGTATGAAACATCTTGATATATTGAGCTAATTTATCATATTTGATAGTAATCTGGATTATTTCAAAATTAGCCTAAGGATATCTAGGAATTTTGTCTTTGTTTTTGTTTTTTTTTTTTTTCATGACATAAATATGAGACTGGTATTTATGGCAAGGTAAAAAACTTTGTATTTAAAAGGTTTTTTTTGCTGTTTGCATTCCAAAAGTCCATGTTCCGCCCCCTCCATGGGCTATCTCTGCGCCATGGGTCACAGACTCCCTCCTTGCCTTCCCACCCCTTCTCATTTCCCCTAGATCCTTTTATCACCAGGGTCTCTCTTCTTCCATTGCTGCTTCTGGAAACTCAGAATTTTTCATATAAATAATTTTGTCCCTGTCAGCCTGTGCCCTGGGGAATGGACATTTCGAATGTTCTAGTAAACAAAAGACAGGTGTCCATCTGGTCCGTTCTGCTATAAGTTCCTTTCTCCTCCCTAGTACTAAAGGGGAAAGTGAGAGACTGGAATAAAGAGACCAGCTTCCCACGAGGATGAAGGACGGAAGACTTTCACCACAGGGCTTCCTCAGACTTACTACAACTACTGGGCGGGGTTGAGGGTAGGAGGAGCCAGGGGCTGATGGGGCTCCACAAGAGCCGCTTCAGTGTGTCAGGTTGAAGAAGCCTAAGCCTGGTCATTAGCAAGGCTCTGGTAGGGGTTATGGGGGAGGAGCCAAAGGCCTCTCCCACCTTTTTCACATTTCTTCTTGTTCCTAGAAAAGAAGAAACCTTGCTGATTAGCCAGATTTGATCGATAACCACTGTATGATATGCATGAATTAAAATGTTACATTGTAACTGATAAGTACATGTAAGTATTGCATATCAATAAGAGATATAACAAAATAAGATACTCTCCAGAGAAGGCAGTTTGTCACCAACATAAGAAAACAAAACAAAACAACCCCTGGCAACGGTATCTCGATCTGAGGGTCAAAGGGATAGAGTCCATCTTCTCTTTCTGTGGAATCGACACTCAATTTAGCTCAGCAGAGTGATTCCAGTCATCCAGCTTGGAACCTCAGTGGGGTATGTGGAGGTAAAATCTGCCAGCCCTGGGTGGCCTCACAAGATCCATTTGCTGGGCGGCCATGTAAAACCTACCACATATATTATTTTTTATGGCAACTAAACCGTTGGAGGAATCTAAGAGGTGAGCATGCAGTAAAACCTTTTGGAATAAACCATGTGCAAAACCATTTCCTCCAACCGCTGGAGGTCAGAAGCTACAGCAACATGTTACCGTGTGGTTTTCTTACCACAAAGAAAGATGAAGACTGTTCGAGACAGCTTGATTCCTTCCCCTCTTTTTCTCCTTATAGGCTTGGGCTCCAGCTTGAGGAAGGAAGGTGTCATATGTGATAGAGCAACAGCAAGACAGAGGCAGGAGAGAGAGGCCTCCCTGGCCAGGATGAACCCAGGGAGAGCTTTGTCAGTGACCCCTGAAGCACTGCCTGCCTTCTCCATTCTTATGACATCCTTGGGAGTTATTCTTCTTAAGGAGGTAAAAAGGGAAGGTGCTCATGGCACTCTGCTTGTCTCCAAACAAAGGAGTGTGTAGGCCTGTAAGTCAGACCAGAATTTCACAGGGAAAGGCTCTCAGGTGTTAATAGAGGTATTAGGAACATTACAGTATCCATTGTGTTATTTAGTGAGTCACTCTCATGGAACTCTTGACACTCAGAATATTGAAGGAAGCTTTTCATTAAAATAAACACTTCTAGGAGTTTCACGACTCACTCTTGCTTATCTGAGCACTGGGGCTGTAAGGATACCTAGCCATGTAAGAGCCTCCAAAGCCATTTTAATTTTTAACAGCCTCTAGGCCAACACACGGTTTAAGTTCCTCTGTCATGTCGGAAGTAAATGCTTATCTTTTGGTGACTGTTGGAAATTTATTTTAAAGACTTCTATCACTCAGATTTATGTATTTCCCCATGGGCTGCTAATGAAGTTAGCTTGCCTATTTGGTTCTGTTTTCTATTTGGGTGTTTTAAAATTGGAGACTTAGGACATTGTAGGTGGCATAAGACATGCTTAGAGCAGTTTACAGAGAAAGGACAGAATGGATATTAACAGCGAGTGGGCGAGTTGTTGCTGAAGGATTTCTGACAGAAGGTGTGGTTAAAACGCTGAGTTGAGGGCTGGAAAGATGGCTCAGCAGTCAAGAGCATTGACTGCTCTTCCAGAGGTCCTGAGTTCAATTCCCAGCAACCACATGGTGGCTCACAACTATCTGTAATGGGCTCTTATACCTTCTTCTGGTGTGTCTGAAGATAGCTACAGTGTACACATATACATAAATAAATAATTCTTTAAAAAACATTGTATGACTTGGGACCAGTTATTTATCTACTCTAGTTCCCTACACACACACACACACACACACACACACACACACAGAAAGACACACAGACACGCACACACTGGGTTCATGGCAGGGGTCGGTACAAAGGTTGGATGGTTGGTTTGGAGTCGGAAGGATTCAAAGACGCTGAGAAGGAACCTCAGTGCTGAGTCGCCCCATGGAGGCTCCTGGATGAGGAGGTGCCCTGGGCCATGAAGTGTTTGCTACAGATATGCTCCTCTGTGTTAATATTTGCCATTGTCACTGTGAAACGATCTAGTATTGTCTTGACTGACGCAGTCCAAAGGCATTTAATGTTTGCTATGTAAGTGCTGTTTCTGCCACTCAAGAGGGTAGGGATCTGTCTGTGAATAATGAATGCTTCTTCTTTAAGGAGTCCATCTCAGCATGAAGCAGCATAGGGGTGCACACCGTAGTTGCACTGTGTGATACCATGGGATGCTGGGAGACAGCACACCCATGGTGCTTTAGGAAGACCCTCAGCACAGGGAGCTTTTAAGACCAGCTTCTGGGAGTGAGGATGGAATGTGTGTCCCTCAAATCCATATTGAAGACCCCACCCCACTGTGATACTGCCAGCATGACATCTTCAGAAGGTACTTAGGTGTTAAGTGAGGTGATATTGAGAAGAGGACATGCCCTCTCTCCCTCTATGGGACACATGAGTGACAGGTAAGAATAGAATCCTCCCCAAAACGTTTTTTTTTTTTTTTTCTTTTTCTCTTTTTCATCTGTGGTGGTTTGACTATGCTTGGCCCAGGGAGTGGCACTATTAGGAGGTGTGGCCTTGTTGAAGTAGGTGTGGCCTGTTGGAGGAAGCATGCCATTGTGCGTGGGCTTTAAGACCCTTGTCCTAGCTGCCTGGAAGCCAGTCTTCTCCTAACAGCCATCAGATGAAGATGTAGAACTCTCAACTCCTCCTGCACCATGCCTGCCTAAATGCTGCCATGCTCCTGCCTTGAGGATAATGGACTAAACCTCTGAACCTGTAAGACAGCCCCAGTGAAATGTTGTCCTTATAAGAGTTGCCTTGGTTATGGTGTCTGTTTGCAGCAGTAAAACCCAAACTTGGACAGCAGCCTAATCCAGGACTTCCAGCCTCCAGACTATGACAGATGCCATTGCTTAAGGCATCCAGTCTGTGGTACTTTGTTGCAGCAGTCTGAGCTAAGACAAATGGAGATGTAAAGAGATCGTCATTTGAAAAAAAAAAAAAAAACAGAAATAAGAGCAAGACTCAGTCAAGGAGCTCCATGACTGTTGTAGGCTTAGATTTTTCAAAATCTACTTTAATTAGAGTTCTTAAATGCCTTCACTTTCCTTCTAGCCCACCAACCAGAGCCAAGAAGTAAGGTTAATAGGATAAGGGAATTGTGGACCTATTTAGAAGTAGTTCTTTGGGGCATTCAAACTTTCATTGTAAGGATATCAGCAGTCCAGTCCAATAGCAAGCATTAAACACAGTCAGTAGCAGCGTCTGGATCCAGCAGAAATTGCAAGCCTCCTCCAAACTGGCACTAGCTGAATCAGCATGAATCAGCCAGAAAACCACGAGAAGTGCTCTGGACTGTGGGTGTCATGTGACCAGTTCTCACAAGTTCCTGCTATGACTTACCTGCCATGATGAACTGTAACCTGAATTTAAGCTCAATAAACCCTTTCTCCTTTAACTTAAAGGAGAAACACAGTGGTATGTTTCTCTCTACAAAGTGAATGCTGGAGAAGACCAGGGAAGCCTTGCAAGGCATAGCAGTGCAAGGGCATACTTTCATTGTCTGTGGGGTTATATTTATATTCTTTCTAAACATCATATACCCTCTCATGTGTCTGCTTCAGCAAAACATCTTCTTACAAGATGGCTTCCAGAAAAACATCACGTGACACAACTGAGTTTCCAAAGAAACCAGGAATTTTTACTTCAGCTGTAACCAAGGATGCAAAGGTAAGCTGATGATGGAACTGATGGGGAATTCACATGACACTGAGGTCTTTGAATAAGGTTCCTAGAAAGATGGCTTCTGCTGCACATAGTTCTTCCAGTGGGCACTTAAGAATGAAGAAATGACCCTCCAGGACTTTATGGGCCTGTTCCAAAGGTGAGGCAGGCAGAAAGAAGGGATTTCTAGACCAATGCTGTCAACTTGCTGCAGAGAAAAGATGAGTGCCTCTGAAAAATATAGCTCCCTCCTGGCCGTGCTATTTAGGCAGACATGGAGTTTAACTCCTAAACTCCTAAACTCATATCAAAGGTCTCAGTTCCGTCTCTGATGCTGTGATAAATACCTCAACAAAAGCAACTTAAAGGAGAAAGGACTTACTGGGCTTAAATTCCAGGTTACAATTCATCATGGCAGGTAAGTCAGAGCAGGAATTTGAGAGAACTGGCCACATGACATCCACAGCTAAGAGCAGAGGGAAATAAACTAATACATACCTGCCAGTACTCTGCCTTCTCTAATCATATGATTCAGGATGCCCTGAATGAGAGTAGTCACACTCACAATGAAGATGGGTCTTCCTGGGGCAGAAGAGATGGCCCAGCAGTTAAGAGCACTGGTTGCTCTTTCAGAGGTCTTGGGTTCAATTCCCAGTACCCACATGGTGGCTCACAACTGTCTGAAACTCTAGTTCCAGGGGATCCAGTGCCTTCTTCTGACTTTCTTGGCCCTAGGCATGTGTATAGTGTAAAGATATACATGCAGATCTGCTAGGTATTAAGCTGACAATTATTTTCACCATCACAGAAACAGGATCCTGACTCTGAGGGTTGGCAGTAAACTCAACTGCTCCAGTGCCAGGAAGACTTGGGGTCTAGGACTCATGAATGTCTCATTCCAGGGAATGAATACACTTACAGCATGACTCCTGGCTTGGTGGATAGCTAGGGGAATTGAGGCAAAACCTGACAGGTCCCTTCCCAATAAACATCATCTGATGGATTTTATTCTTCTCCAAACTGCTTTCGTTCCAGATATTCCTCACCTTCAAGTTTTCTCAAAAGAGGGAAGAAAGACAGCAGACACTCCTTCATCCCTAATTTTGTCTAATTTCATTGTTTAAGGTCCAAAACTGCTGCGGTGAACGGCCATCCTCTGTGCAGGACTCACCTTCCTTATGCTCACCAGAGCAAGCGATCCCATCTTGCTAAGCAAAGTGGCTTCCCTCTTCTCCCCCACAGTGTTTAAAATGACACCTTGGACAACTGTGCCAGTTCACAGCACAACCTCTTTGGGAGGTTGAAAGACCCTTTCACAGGGATCACCTAAGACCACTAGAAAACAGATATTTACATCATGATTCTTAACAGTAGCAAAATTATAGTTATGGAGTTGGAACAAAAAAAAATTATGGTTGAGGATCACCATGGCATGAGGAACTGTATCAAAGAGTCACCGCGTTAGGAAGGTTGAGAACCACTGGACAGCTGGGTACCTATTGACTCTATCTTTTCCACTGAAAGGCAAACAATGGTCTGCAAACACGGTAAATCTTAACTTCTAATAGAAGCTACAACAACAACAACAACAACAGCAACAACAAAACTTCATAGTCTAGTCTAGACCAGAGTAAATGCGATGGTCAGAAGGTAAAGTGTGGAATGCTGAAGAGTGACACCATTAGAGAAGTGACCTGGGGGCCACCTGGCTGGTTGGGTGTCTCCTTGTCTCCCCTTGTAGCAAGCTGGCCTTTGTGGGAAAGCAGTTATTGTAAACCACAGACAGCGAGGCAGGGAAATCCAAGCGGGCATTCTTACGTGTTTAGAAATCCATTCATAAACAGAACCAGGGATTTTGAACGCCCTTCTGTTTTTACTATTCCTATGTAGCCAAGCCAACACCACACTTTTTCCTATGCCCTCTGTCTGAATTACTCTTAGCCTGTGATTTTCTTTTTGCTGTTGTTCCCCACTCTGATATCAAATACATTCTTCTCCCACCAGAACATTTAGAAGAATTTAGTTCAAGTTACCCGTTGAGTACAGAAGCCTGGATGGGTGGCCTTCGGGCATACACCATCTGCTAGTCTACAGTATCAATCCCTTGCCTGTCAGTCAAAGCCCTTCCCAGTCCCACCCAATGAAGGTGGCCAGCCACTGCATCCACTCCACACTTTCTCTGCCCTTCCTCTCTCATCTCGTGCCCAGCCCATTTCATATACACTGAGAAGTCTGCTTTTAATTTCCCCAGACTGGGAAAGTTAGGGTCCTGTTCTGGACATTCCACGATCATTAGGAAGTCAGGGAAGTCCGTCTTTGCAAGGATGTGCACAGCAGCACTGTTACAACAGCAGGGGACAGAAGCAGAACAAATGTCCATCAAGAGTGGCAGGTAAATATGTCACTGTGTTCTTATGCCTTCTGAAGAACAAGGCAGCAATTTAATGTCCCACCAGGTTCATGAGTTGAATGTTTGGCTCTCCATCCATGGTACAGTTTTGGGTTCCTAGCACCAAAAACAAAGAAAAAAGAAAAACTTCCCTTTCCTTAAATCCCTGGCAACTACTGCTTTTTTTATCTGCCTCTGTGAATCTTGTTTTCCAAGAATTCCATGTAACAAGAATGACAAGGTACATGGCCCTTTTTGATTGGCTTCTTCACTTAGCAATATAATTTAAAGTTCTTCAGTGCCTTTTTATGGCTTGACATCTCTCTTCTAGTACCAAGTACTATTCCATTGCCTGGATATGGCAGAGCCTATCCAATAAAAATGACCCACTGAAGGTCATTTTTATTGTTTCCATCTTTTAGCAATTGTGAATAAAGCTTCTACCAACATCCATGTGCAGGCTTGTATGTGGACATGTTTCTGACTTCTTTGGATATGTACTAAAAAGTTCTGCTGTTGGAACATGTAGTCATATGATATTTATTTTTATTTTTGTCAGTAAAACTGCCTTCAGAAGTATCCGTACCATTGTGCATTCCCAGCAGTGCAAGGGCAGAGTCCCTCTTGTTCTGCTGGTGTCATTGTTTTGAGTTTCATCTGTGCAGATCCATGTTTAGGTAACTATATTTTTAAAAAGTAGGCATTACCCAATAATGAATATGGTGCGTGACTCCAATTACATTACTATTACTCCCTCACCATACTTTTCTGGAGCGTTGTGTATGTGTGTGTGTGTGGGCACACATGGATGTGTGCGTAAGCCGAGGTGGAAGTCTGGCATCTTCCTCCATCACGCTCTACCATATTTTATGAGGTGAGGTCTCTCATTGACCCTAGAGTTCACTGACTTGGCTAGGCTGGCTGGACAAGGCACGCCAGATATCTGCTTGTCTCTGCCTCCACAGGGCTGTGATTACAGGTCCATGTCTTTGTAGCTGGCTTTTTTTATGTGGATGCTAAAGATTCAAACTCATGTCTTCGTGCTTGCCCAGCAAACGCTTTACTGACACGTCCTATCCTGAGACTGAAACAAAGAATTTAAGAAAACAAAAAATTCTTAAATGTCAAACCCCACAATGTTCTGGAGCCACATCTAATTAGCTTACAGCCTCTGATGTCATTACCCCAGCCCTTCTCCATTCTTTAGCAGATGTGTTGTAACTTCTGAAGTCCCTTAGTTTTAGCCTATGTTTGGCTTCCTGTAGGTAGGTAATAAATTTTTACTAGTTGCATGGATTTTGGTGGCCCATTTTCCCCTGCTTTGGAGAAACTCACACCAGTACTAAGGTATTGCTACATATACATATTCATGTGTGCAATACAGAAACACAGGTACTAGTTTTCTCCTTCCTGGAATAGTATCATTGAATCTCTCAGAGGTATTTCCTGTCCCAGTGTATACTATACTGAACCCACACTATGTGCCTAGCACAGAGTAGGTTGTAACTAATATCTGTTGACTAATGTGCTTTGGCCAATGCAGAAGTCTAGAGTTGGCTATTAATGAAGTATCTAACATCCCTTGGTTCATTGTCTGGAGTCATTAACTGAGGCTGCTTCATGACCACAGAAATCATTACAAGTTTTCCCTCAGGAGATCATACCCACGGCCAATGTCCCCCAGCCTCTCACCTCCTGCTCACTGTCAGAAACACAGTGCACTGTAGCCATCATACGCCAAAGCTTTATGACATCCATAAATTGAAAACTACTGCCTCTAACAGTTATGAGCCTGTGTCAACACCAGATCATGTTGACATGTGAAAGTACTATACCAGCCTGGAAGCTGTTGACATCAGACGCTGTAAGTTAATTAGATGTGGCCCCAGAGCATTGTGGGGTTTGACATTTAGGAACTTTTTTTCTCTTTAACTCTTTGATTCAATCTCAGGGTAGGAACTACTTGGCTGTCATGTTTGACAGCAATTTAGAGCAAATGATGTCTGAACATCACTGCGTCCTTCCCTTTCCACAGATTGCTCCGAGAATGGCTGCAGACAATGAAAGATGGCAAAGCCTGCTGGGAAGATGCCCAACCTGTGTGTACCAAGCAGGTGTGATTCTGCCAGCAACATTTCCTGGATATGGCATTGCTGCGAACTCTGTGGTCCTGTTCTGGTGGCCGTGCAAACTGTGGGCTCCCTACCCTTGTGCCTGTGTGTGTTTAATGTGTCTGAAAGACCACCTTGACTCCTTGGAGCTTCCCTTGCTTTTTGCTCTCTGCTATGATGTGCTGTCTGTCATTGTGGGAAGCAGGGTATTTCACTTCCAGAATATGCATAGATGTGCCTATGCAGCTTCTTCTTGGAACAAGTCAAGGGAAGCAGAGAGATCTGACTGCTTCTATCCGGCTGCAGGGAAATGTCTATTCCATAACATTCAAGACTTGAGCTCCTTGTCTTGTGACTGATTCTCTGGTACTGACATTATCCTAAGCCGGAAGATAGCCATGAGTGCTTCAGCTTCCAGGGACCAGCCAGAATGACAGAAGGAAATGGACATCTTGGGAATTAGAAAGGGAATCCATGAGATCCAGGAGGGGCCCACAGGGCTGTTTGTAGTTAATTGGCTTTCCTCTGCTTATTTGTATCTCCTGGGTTCCAGATCCCAGTGGAGTAGAATATGCAGAATCAGGATTTTGTTATTTGTTTTGGTTTTGCAGTGCTAGGGATTGAACCCATGGCCTCATGTGCACAAATAATTCACTACTACTAACTGACCTATATCTGCAGTCTCAAAGGGACAGTACTGAGACGGGTAATCTTCTGGGTTTGTAGATCTCTGTGACTTTGTAAGTAGTAAGTAAACTCTGATGTGTCTTCCTCTTGGTAAAATTTGATTGAGGACAAGTCAGAACAAACATGGACATAATGGAAAAGGATTCTCTTGCTTTGAGGGGTGAACATTTGTCATTTTTGGCCACTCAGTTGTCCAACTCTTTTGATTTCTCCTTTGGAAATGACATTCCTACCCCATGCTCTGTAAAGTCAGTGTGTTCCTGCCAATCAAACTAAGCCAATATGGTCAGCTTTGCCTGGGTCACTTGATGTAAATATAGCCAATTAGATTTAGGTTTACCAGGAATTCTGAGTGTCTTGATATTGGGATGGAAAATTATCTGGAATTTAAAGAAATCAATCTCCACTCTGTCACTAGTCTTCTTGATCCCAAACTGTTGTGAGGTAACAGAGAGAACACAGAGACTCTTCAAGCCAATAGTCTTTATTTGCTGGCCAGAGGGAGACATGGAGAACTTGGCTACATAGTGTAGTCATGAGCCTTACTGGTTTTTGGCTTTTTGTGTACAGAACCCACACCCTGGTTGACATACTGTAATTGGCAATAAGAGCAATGAGTGAGGCTACAGAACTTACAAAGGGTAGTGCACGTAGGGATTGCTTTCAGAGCTATGGACTATTACGGAGTAGGTCTTTGTTTTTGTTGTGGCAGTGTTTAGGGTCTACATGGTCGGCTCTTAAGTCAGAATGATGCCTTGCTGGCTCTAAGATGGCTTAGGTTGTGCTAAGGGCAGATTACAGCCTCTTCCTGTTTCAGAGGAGTGTTAAGGCTAAAGTGTTAGGCCTTTCTTTTTATTGTTTTCAGTTACCCTGGACCCTTTCAGTACATAATTTTTCCCCTAAATGTACTTGCTTCCTAGTGCTTGCAGCTAAGTCACTCTAGCTGAGGCCCAAGAAGATGGCAGGAAAGCCCCAGTACATACAGGTAGCTTTGGCTCACCTTGGGCTTCAGGAGTAGATGCAAGGTGACTCCTACTGCCACATGAAGGACACCCCATGATCTGTGCAGGTCTCAGTGCTCATTTAGAGCAAACAAATAGGTTGCATCTCCTCAATATCAAGCCATCTTCCTCCATGCTGGCATTAGTTGAGAATTCTTATGGCCCACTGTCCAACTAAAAGTGGAGGAAGTACTTTTCCACTAAGGGCTCAGAAAAGATATCAAAGACTCTGACTTCTAAAGAGAAAAAGAAAATGGAAAGCCATAAAGAGAGGTAGAGACAGATGGAGGTGGCCTCAGGTGAGCTTTGTCAACATGGCATTAGGTTTCCTCACATTGCGTTTAGAGATGCCATTCTTGGCTCTACTGACAGAGCTTTTCTGAAGCACTAGGCCTGAGTGCCAGGGCAAGCTGTAAAGTCTCTCAGCCAGAGTTGTAGGTGCCAGGAGATCACAAACAGCCTCTAATAGCAGCTGGCCCAGTAGCTCCTGTCCTTTCATTCCTGACAGATGGATGTGACCATCAGAGTCATCTTCCAGGCCTGAAGGGGTGGCAGGCCAGTGGGGTAGACCCAGTCTGGAGCCTTGGAGCTGGCTCTGGCAATGGTTTGGGACTGTAACAAATGATCTTACCTGTCACATTTAGGAAGGTTGGTAGCCACTTAAGAACTTTAGCTCTGTCAGTATCCCTGGCAGCCAGGAGCGACGGTAGAACATCTGTTGGTAGTTGGATCAGATCTTACCTCTTTGCTTTTCTCTTTCTCTCCTTCCCTCTCTTCTTTTAAGCTTTAAAGAATCAGACTTCTCAGCTCCTTTAAGACTACCTGTTCCCATAGTCTGTGATCTAAGGCATTAATATAGTGTTTTGAGGGGCTACAGAGATGGCTCAGTGGTGAAGAGTATTGGCTGTTCTTCCAGAGGATCCAGTTTTAAGTGCCAGCACCTGTACGGCAGATCACAACTGTCTGTAACTCCAGTTCCAGGGGACCCCCACACCCTCACACAGACATACTGCAGGCAAAGCACCAATGCACATAAAAAAATAAATTATTAAAAAATATAGTGTTGTGAATTTGAAGCAATGTCTTGAAGCAATGTCAAATACAACAATAGCAATAGCATAAGATGTGCCTGGAGCAGACACCTGCTATGCATATCTGATCTAAAACAGCGGACAACTGATACCTTATCATTGGTTAGCATCTATTATGTCCCAAGTTTTGCATTAGGTGCCTTTGGAAGGTTCCTGAATAATGTGCCATAAATAACCGAACCTCAGAGTCTAACATTTAGCTCTGGTTCAGCTCAGAACAGCAAAGTCATGTTCCAGAATACATTCTTGGCTATCAAGGAAATGCCTGGGCCATTTCTTGTCAGCAATTACAGACGTCCTCGATGGTCAACTATCCTCATAGGTAAGTGCATGTCTCCATTTACAGGGGAGGCTCCTATGAGTCTCACCTTTGACCCCATCCCTCAAATAATTCCTGTTGATTGATAGTCAGGCAAAGTCAGGGGTGTTTAGTGGTCATGTTAAGGCTCCTTATGGCTTAAAAATTCAAGACATTACATAATAACTGTCACCCCATCTAGCATGTGTTTACCTAATCCTTATAAGTTTGACCAGCGCCGCTGAATCATTTCTGTACAAAATGAAAATATATGAAACCATAAGACCTGGTGCTGTGTTTTAGCCCCTGCCCGCTGTTAGAGCACACACAGGTGTCTTCTCTCTACTCGATTATGTACATTGTAAGAGTGGTGAGGGGTTTTGTTAACTTAGATTAGAAGCCTGTTTTAAAGAGAAAGCAGATATATAGGAACTAATCCAAGTATAATCTGTCATTATACTACGCCTAACCCTGAGAACTATCATGTACATTAGGGATCATCTGTGTTTATGGATATGAAAGAGTGGCTCAGAGAAGCTGAGGTCTTGCTGCTGCTGCTGCTGCTGTTATTGTTAAGAAAGGGTCCAACCATGTAGCCTAGGCTGCCTCTGGCCTCCCTTTCTTGAGTGCTTGCTACACTGTGCACCTTGGATCTAGAAGCTCAGTTCTTGATGAAAGCCGTGAGTCTAAATTGAGATATAAATTCCTTTGTGCCTGATCCCTTCCTGAGTTTTCTCTCCATCACAGTGTCCTGCTATGGAAAGCTGACAATGTCGATAATGAACATTTTCACAAGTGTCAGCTGGATGCAGAAAGAATGTTCCAGATACCAGTTCCCTTCACTCCTGAGGGTCTTTGTGTAACATGGATTGGGTAGTGAACAGAGGCAGTTTAAATCATTTCTTGGAATGGGTGGAGAGCCCACTCCTGCTGGTAACAAATCTGCATGTTAGCTGCTTGGCTAGGGAGATGTCATGTAGGGACGGTATGGGGAGCTATGGAGCCGGGAGGCACACCTGTGAGAAGACTGATGGTGACTTCTGTGAAGTCCCCCTCAGCAGATCTTCCCTCTGCAGGGCCTCTGAGAAGGCTGAGGCTCTTGGGAGATTTCCAGGGTACATTGCACTCTGGTTAGGTGAGAGGCTTCGTCCTTAGTGAGCCCCAGGGAAGGGTTGGAGTACAGCTACAGTCTGAAGGTTTAAGGTCCTGTGGGCTCCTGCCTCATGGGGAATGAAACTGTATTCTTTTACACTGAGTAGTCAGGGTCAGCTGCTACTCAGCAGGAGCCAAGCCTCAAACTGATCTCTGCAGTAGCAGCTCAGAAGGTGTTAGCATAATTCAATTCCCCCAAAACTCTAGATTCTAGAGTTTAGAAGACTCACTGTTGAACCGAAGGAACAATGTATGGGTCCCAAGTTCTACTTAATTAAGACATCTTTGGCCTAAACTTCCCTTGGGGCTGGGGGTGGGGGGAAGAAAACAGTTTATAGACTCCTTAAGACAATAATGATCCTGTAGCTCAGGTTTATTCAAAACGAACTTGTGAGATTTTGGAGGCTGTAGGATCAGATATGTCTCAGATGGTCACAGAATATTTTACCCTGTTTCTCCCCTCTCCCTGTGTTGTCTGCTCAAAGACCCTGCATGAAGAAGAGTGTGGAAGTCACAGTCACCTACTCTCTTACTTGAAGGGTGAGGGAAGGTCATTCAAAAGCCAGACTGTAGGGCTGGTCTGGAAGAATGTTTGAGTGATTTATAATGGAGTGATCATTCTAGGGTCTAACAGGATGTACTGTGTATATCACTTGCTTGGTCATTTATAATTAATTAATTTCATTCAAAAGTGTTTACTAATGATGTATTTATAATATGGATTTGAAAAGTACATCTGTGGAACACACCACTGTTTTGTAAAAAATGACACACACTACATGAGTGCATGTCAGTGCAGGCACACTTCCCAAGGATAGCTAAGAAATTATGAGCTGTGGTTCTCTTCAGGGAGGAATGACACAGAGCCACACAGGAAGGAGACACTTTCTTACTTTTGTGTGCCTTTCTGTTCTCTTTGAGTTTTTGTTACATACCCTTTTGTCTGGGTAAAATTGTCGCTGGTTTGCATGGTAGCATTCAATATATCCCTTTTTGTGAAACTTGAAGCACCAGAGCTTAATTTTCTTTTATTGTTTAAAAAATTATGTGGATATGTGTCTGTGGGTAGGTATGTGCACATGAGTGCAGTGCCCATGGAGTCCAGTAGAGGGCGTTGGATCCCCTGGTGTTACCGATAATTGCAAGCTGCCATTGTGGGTGCTGGGGGTTAAGTTTGGGTCCTCTGCAGGAACAGTAAGCACTCTTAACTACAGAGTGGTCTCTTTAGCCCTAAAGCAGCTACTGTTAATGTGTTTGCAGAAAGCACTGTGATGGTTGTGGGGGCCTTAGCTAGACCCGAAAGCCAGATGTCTTGATACTTTATGACAGTAAAAGCAGATACTGGCAGTTAGGCTTTGTTTATTGTGATAAACAACCATTAAAGGGACACATCTGGACAGCTACAAGTCCTAGAATGCTCTTTCCTGCTGGACACCCTTATTGCCACCCCCTGAATGGGCAAGGGATGGAGCCCTTTAATTTTTTCTGGGTCATACATATCCTGAGACAGCAAAACACCTAATGGAATGCATTTCCTTTACTGTGTTATTACTTTAGGTTTGTTGAAAAATTTGCATCAGACTTTCTCTCTGTTAAGTGAAGATTTGGACTAAAGTGCTGTACTACACTTCAGAAGATTAGGCTAAAAATCAAAACAGAGTCCCTCATGCAAAGTTCCATGCCCTCTACCCAAGATAAACATTCCCCTTTGAATCTAGGCAGAAATCAGGAAATCAATATTTGAGAAATAACGACAAATTCCCACCCAGGCCAGTTTCAGTGGCATGACAAGGACCGACCCACTGCTTTAACCCTTACAGAAGGTGACTTGGGGGAATGTGCTTCCCTGTGCTAGGCACCTGCTTGCTGACTCCCGGCAGTGTCATGCTGCCACAGAGTATCAGTCATGTATCAACTCTGCTCACACCCGTCTTCACCACATCCAAATAAAGCAGGGGATGGGTGGTCACACTTATCTTTATTTTAAGTAAACAATCACATTTAATTCAAAACAAGGTAATACCAGGATTGGGCTATTTATTTCTTGTAAGCAGATTTCTTGAAGTTATTTTAATAAAGCATGCTGTTAAGCATTTGAAAACTTCAGTTTAAAAAAAAATGCAGTGTTTTATATATGAGAAATGGACAAGCACATTTAAGTGTCATACAAAACCAAAAAAACCATAAAAATTCAAATGGCAAGTGAATGCTATTTGTCTGACATAAACTCTTCCCTGCTCCTGGCTTCGCTGTTTACTGTTGGCGAGTCCCTGTTCCACCCATACTTCCCTTGATATTGTTCCTTGAAGTGACCCCCATACACATCAGCCCCTCCTACCTACCTTTTTTGGTCCCTTTGGGTGAAACTTTCAAGAAACTATGTCTACAATACTCCATGGTCTGTAACTCTCAGATATTCCAATATGATTTCTGCCCACTGACCAAAGGAGATAGCTCATCAGGGGTCTACCCTTTCACAGCAGGGAGATATGGTTCCCTTATCAACTCTTGTTTAACTACTGGGTTTGGGGGTAGGAGTTACAAAAACTGAGTCATTATACTGAGGTGCTGAGAAGGCTGGTGGGGGATGGTTTTAGTGACAGGAGTGGAGGGCAGGTAAGGAATATCTAAGATTGGAATTAGAGAGTAGGCCAGTTTACTGGTGACCAAAATATTACAGTACAGTAAAGAAAATAGTAGAATTTCTAGACATGAAGAAGCTTGTAATACCAGACACAGGCAAACTAAAAACTGGTATTTCAATTGATCACTCACTGGCTTCCTATGAACACTAATTTTAGTAGTTTTTCCACTGTTTTAGATGATGGGATAAACTCCTAAGCCATGTCTCCTATTGTGTCTCTCCTTCTAGTCTTCAAGATTTCTAATCCAGACTCCTGCTTTCAAGGAAAAAAGCTAACCCAAGAAAGGGGAGGAAGCAGAAAAGGTGACAGGAAGGAAGATTTTTGAGGATGTGGCTCCCAGAACTGAGGGTCATCTGGATGGTCATGACAATATGCATGGGTGTCTCTGGGGCCGTGGCTATCTGTCCTTTATGCCAGTATAGGACAATCTGGATGAAGAGGGGTGCCGACCTTTTGGCTGATGTTTTTGCTTCTTGGCAGTCTATTTCTGAAGGTGCAGTCAAAGATGGACTTGCTGTCATTCGCAGTGGTTTTTTCTGTGATGACATTGGTCCAGCAGACTGGGAATAAGTTAGTTTCATCAGCTTCCTGGCCTCATTTCTCTGAGCATGATTCCTTTAAGTTATTGTAGTTTCCAGAGACCTGGTCTTCAGCTTTACAGGGTACAAAATCATCTGGGGCCAAAGCAACAACAACACCTCCAAAACCAAAACCAAAACCAAACAAACAGATGAAAAAACAAGACAAAACAACAACAAAAACCTTCCAGCAGCATATGACTATGCTGAAATGGATATGCTTCTCTCCATCCAATTATCCACACACATGCCTGTGTCATGAATTTGAAATACTCTGCTCAGATAAAGACTTCGCACCATTTCCAATTACTCCCAACGGTCCGAAGCATTTAAGCTCTCTCTTTTTGTACGAATGACAGAGCTACACTAAGCCACTGTAATCAGCTTTCAGTGGTCATTGTCATGATGCAGTCTGCCAACTGTGAGGCCAAGATGAGAACGCTGGTCCAGCTGACTCTGAATTCGAATGTTTCAGCACTTATTTAAAGCACAGTCGCACAGCGACACGCCTTTATGGAAGCACACGGATGTCATTACGGCTCTCATATTTTGGCTTGGAAGGAAACATAGCCATTAACCACCTGAGATCTCAGTGGACAAAGAACATCGTAAAGTTTTATGACAGTGAGACAGAAGGTTGACAGAAGGAACTAAGCTACGTTACATACGGGAGAAGTTCTGTCAGAGCTGATTAATACCAGTAAGTTACTACCTGTGAGAGAAGATTCTGTTTCTTCTGAGAAATCTAGTAGGATCTGTGCAAACACCAGGTGCTGCATCTTTGGTCTTCATCCCACTGTATTCAGACAATGCCAACAGGACTTCGTACACACTTTCTCTGCAATCACAGTGCACTACGTTATCTGTATTTTAGATCTCTGTGGCCAGCAGCAAAAAGGATCTTTTAGTTATTGCTGTCTTGTTTTGAGACAGGGTCTTTGTAACCTCGGTTCACCTTGAACAGGCCAGGTTTATAGGTGTGTGCCACTATGCCAAGCAAAACTAGTTACTGCGAAGACATTTATCAGTGTCTCTTATGTTCAGACTTACGTTTATGGGACAAATCCCACTCAGGTGCTGAGGAGAGGAAATGTGGAGATCCAGAAGTCCTGAATGAATCCAAATGTTTTGGGTGACAATTTTGGGTTGTTTTTTTTATTAAAGCTTGCTCTCCTGGGGGCTGTAGACACCACAGATGAAACCTTCTCTGTCTGCTCTGTTAAGCTGCTGTTACTCAAAGTACTGAGTAGTATCTTTTTATGTTTTCAGAGTTTCCTAAACAGCCTAGAAACAAAGGTAACAGAAGAGGGCAATATATTTCCCTTTATTAATGTAGCTGCATTTCCAGAGATATTTCTTTTCAAATAGCTCATGAAAGGACTTGTCCAAGATTTTCATGGCAATAAAGCGTCTTGAACATGAATCCATTAGCTACCCTCTAGGTGTCCAGCCCTTGACTGATGCTATCACCTTCACAGGTCTGTGTTTCTTCTGGACAAAACAAAAGGCACAAAGTCACCACTCTCCTCTGACAAGTTGGGAAAACTCTGCAGAGAGTCAGCGCTCTTACATCGGGAAGTGCTCAATGTCATATATTTTCCTTAATAAAGACTAAGCTGGCCATCCACTAAACCAATCTAAGAATGTGACCTGTAACTCAACAGTCTTAATTACAAAGAGGCAACGTCAATAGGTTCATTAATGTGGTGAAAAGGAGCAGTGACCCTACCTGCCAAGTGACAAGGTGGGAATAATTAATCTGGTCAATTAAAAAGAAATAGATAATTTAAAATGCAAAGGCATCCATGTGGCGCAATGCATTCTGCTCTCTGGAATTCCAGATTCCTGCCATCAATTCTGCTCTGCTTCCTGCATTCCCTTCATCTTTTGCTTTTGAAAAATTTGTTGGGCCATGCTTGAATCAAATAGAAAACTCCTTCTGTGCTTAAATTTACTACCCGTTTCTGTCTTGTATTCTAAAATATTTATCCATTCTAGCATGTATTTTAGAAGTGCCCAGTAGCATCATAGCAGTGGTTTTCCCCCCTCTTGTAGGGCTATTATACTTTAAGTTCCTTTCAAGATTGTTTGCCTATTTTTCTGTGGGATTTTCATACTTTAAACTTGCTAGAGTCTGAGCCACACTGTCTGGCTTATCTAATCCCACTTATGATCCTATAACCTTGAAGCTTGCCACAACCTGGCTTGTCAACAGCAGATCCTAAATACACAGGGTGGTGTGTTTGCTTTGGGGAACAGGAAATTAGTCAAACGGTTACTGTTCCACAAATGTTCATAATTCCTCTTGACATTTACAAGCCCAGGAGTAGTGCTTAGACACAAAACAATTTTGGAACCTCTCAGGGAGAATAGAGCGGTTATCAACAGCAAGGCCGACGCACTTTGGTGTTTGTGAGCACCCGTAGTGGGCTTGGCTGTAGCGCCAAGGAGAATCCACAGGCGCCAACGGGGCTGCCAGTGTGGGTTAATATGACCTTGCTGCGTGAGGTCCAAAGAGAAAAGAACATATCAGTCTTAATCCTTCTCAGCTGGTGCAAGCCCAGGCACTGGGCGGACATGTATATCACTGCTATTGTGATCACAGCAAAACTAAAAAAAAAAAAAAAAAAAAAAAAAGGAGCAACATCTGGAGTTTTCAGTCCGCTCAAAGGAAGGCTTTTTATGGTGAGAATCTGAGTTCCAGTCGCTAAGGAAGGGAAATTCTCATGCAAAAGAACAACAAAAACCGAACTCAAACGCTTTGGTGGTGAAGTACAAGGCGATAAGGTCTCTGTTTCCTAGGTGTGAGGCTTGGCAAGCCAGACAGAGTGGGGGTGGAGTGGAGACTTTGCGCTGGCCGAGCTTAGACTCAGTGGTGCATATTGTCAGCTCCGCAGGAGGCCCGCAGCGGCCATATGTGCGGAGCTGAGTGAAATGGGATAAACAGCTGCTGCCAGGAGCCTGACGCCTGGCAAGCAGGCTGGCCCAAGCTCTCCTGTTTCCAAATTCAAAATCTCCAGAGGGATTCCCCTTCCTGCAGTTCCAGCCAGTAGTTTTACAAAATCATAAAGCACCGCTGTATTGTGGTTTATAATAATCCCTTACATTTGTAAAGCATTTTACAGTTTACTAAGCACTTTACAGACGTTATTTCATTTGAGCCTTCTAACAGCCCTGGAGAGCAGCAAGGCGAAGATACAGCGATTGGCTTTCCAAAGATTGGCTTTCCAAAGGGAGTCCCAGACAATGATACCACAAACTGGGTGTGCCACTTTGGCCTTTGTCTCCTCATACCTAGCCTGGAGCTACCCATGGATACGTCCTCCTCCCTCGGAATTCTTTTGGGAACTTGGAGGTGCGGGAAGTGACCATAGCCGAAGTTATTGTGTGACTCCATTTGGTTTTCTTTTGGGCAATCATCAGAGGCTCAGCCATGGGCCTTTCTTTCCTTTTAAGACAGCAGGAGAAGGAAGAAAGTTCTAAGGAGAAAGCATGGAGTCAAGAGGCGCGGGGCATGCTGGGTGCAGGATCTGCTCTGCGAGGGCCATCAGAGCCACCCCGTTCACAGTCAGCATGCACCGCAAAGATCAGCCAAGGTCACCTTCGCACAGAGGAAATGAGTCATTGTCCCTTTGTTCTCCAAGTCTGTCACCATGGCACACTGCAGAGAAACAGGCCCTTCACCTGGACTTTCTGGGCTTGCTTTCATGTGTCACCAGACTTTACGGAAAAACTCCACAGGGACATGTACCGAAATCCACTCGGACCCAGGGAACGAACAAGTGAGAATCTAAGCACGCTTGTTCAAGCCTGCGAGATGGAAGAAGGCATGGTAGATGCTGCAGATCTTAGCTGCCATGATCCTTTGTAAAGCGATCAGGGGGTGAGGAACACAACACATTTTGGCTTTAGTGTATTTACATTATTGATGCCAGCATAAGACTTGTACCAGGCAAAGTTAAGTATCCGTGAGGATTTTATTCAAGGCTGTTGCAGTTGGTGAGAGGCCAGAACTCAGTCTGAATTTAACTCTGCTGAAGCCGGGTATAGGATTTTTAAGCAGTGGGGTGAGAGGGAGATTGAGCCATCTGTTTGTTAAGTGGCTTCAGCCAAAGGAAGCCACCTTCTTATGTCTTCTCAACAGATGGTAGTCTCACCATTTTGATGCCAGCAAAGTTGGGCTCCCTTCCCATACCACAGAATAGGGTATGTGGTTAAGATGGAAGAAGGATGGCCTCTCCTTTGATGATTGTGTTTCAAGCTATCATGCCTATGTCCTTGAAGACATTCTTGGGTTATAAAAACAAGCAAGAGACTTTAAAAATGATTTAAATATTTCTCAGGTGTGGGTATAGCCCAGTGTCCTGTATTTGATCCATAGTACCAGAAAAAAAAAAACAAACCAGAAACTTTATGTGTGTGTGTGTGTGTGTGTGTGTGTGTGTATTTTACAGTTTTGGGGGAAGGGACACGTGCCACAGCACAACTGTGGGTGTGTCCGAGAACAGCTTACAGGAATCCGTTCTCTCCTACCATGTGGGTTCCAAGGATTGAACTCAGGTCATTAGCCTTGGCAGCAAGCTCCTTTACCTGCTGATCCATCTCACTGGTCCCCAGAAACATGAACATAAAGGAGCAGAGAAAAAAAAAAAATCACAATTTATTGTCTCCTTTAAAAAGGTTCCAGAAAAGAGAAGTCAGGATTTAGAATGGGAACAACCAACCAACCAACCAACCTGTGTGAAGTTTAGCCATGATGAGGTGTTTCAGAACATGGATGTAGATTTGAAGAGTGCCCGAGAAGCTGGAGAGATGGTTTAGTGGTTAAGAACACTGGCTGCTCTTCCAGCTGCATTCCCAGAATCCACATGGCAGCTAATATCTGTCTGTAGTCCCAGTTCCAGGGGATCCGACACCCTTTTATGGCCTTTGACTGCATTTCATACATGTGGTGTACAGACATACATGCAGACAAAACATCTAAACACGTCAAAATAAGTATCTACTAAAAAAAAAAAAGAAAAGAAAAAAAAAAAAAAGAACATCTTTTCATAGAACTCCTCATAGAAGCAATGCAGTGTCCGCCCAAGGGACCTTTGTCTTTGGAAAGAACTACATAGCAGAGGCAAAGTCAGGACTCTAAGTAATTTAGACTTTTCCCTAAAGCCCAAGAGAGATAAACTGAAAGGTGCAGATATTTCCACAGGGAGAAGACCCCTTGTGAATTTCCACACCTCACTTAGGTTACAACTAGTGCATCAACTCAGGTGCACACCACATTCTGCCAGAAAACTCTACTTCCCCAAATTTCTAGTCCTCTGCTCTGCGGAAGTCGCTCAGGACTTTGACAAAATGGTTAGTGACAGCCATCAAGCTTCATAAAACAGAAGAGGGAGGGCCTGAAATCTTCTGGTCGGATCCACTTGCCCATATTTCCACCAGGTGAGCAGGCATGACACACGCTCCCCTCTTGTCCCGCCCCTGCCACCCCATTCACTGACCGCAGTGATTTTCAGCAATGATGGACTTTTGACTGTTGTTTAGAAATATTTCCCAAGTTCACAAGGAACCTTTCTCCTTTCGCTCTTTATTTTCTGTCACTCCCCTCCCCGCTCCCACTTGAAGCAATCAGTCCTGTCTTTGTGTAGAACCGTGTTTGGTTTCTTGTCTGCTCTGTCTTGACAGGTAGCGTTAGGAGAGGAAGGGCCGTTCCAACCTTTCTCTTGTGTGAGGAAACATGTCGGCCAAGTTGCCCGTTCTTGCTGTGGTCCATAGGCCTGGGACTTGAGAAATGACTTCTTGTTACTGTTAAATTGTGTATGGTGTGAAGTAAAAACACCAGAGATCACTTTGTCGGCCACATATAATGCTTCCTGAGGCAAACGTGTGCACAAGCAGTGTGAGATTATGCTTAGCTTTGTTCCAGGCAATCTTTTCAGAACAATTCGATTGCTTTTTGTGTTAATTCTAAAATGAATTAGTTCTTAGAACACCGAGAATAGAAAGAACCTAGGATTCTGAACATGCTGGAATATCCGTAAGACACAGACTCTGACCTGGAGTTCAAAAGAGGCCAAAGGACCCAGACCTGAACAAGCTCACAGGGGAAAACAGCTTGGTCAGCATGGCCAGGCATTTTGAAAGGATTCACCATGGGCCAACAAGCTCTGCAGGATGGCAAACGGACTTATAGAAATGTCTAACTGCATAACTGTTGAAATCCCACACAAAGTATAAAGGCAGAGTTGCCTGTTCATAAATTATTAGTGATTTACCAGCACAGCTAGGAGAGGATTAAGCCAAGCAGGTGTGGCCTTGTGTGGCGATACAGGCCCCACAGCCACAGGGTGCACAGCCACAAGGTGCATAGTACCTCCTAATACAATTAACTCAAAATGCACAGGTCTATCTACATCAATTCCCCATAGAAAGGAGGAGAAGCTCACTGGCCTCATCACAGATCAAGCAGGTGGACAGAAGAAACGGGAGGGGATCCTTGCTAGGCTACTCTGAATAAGGCTCTCTTCCTGGCCGCTCTCCTTTCCTTCAGAGGGTCATTTCCTTAGAGGACAGTCCAGCCATTGTCTGTGCTCACCCTGGGGACACTTGACCTTGTGCAGATACTTCTCCAATGTTCCATTGCTCTCTCATCTCCTACCTTCTTTCAAGCACAGGGCTTTATAAATGATTTTTAAAAAAAAAAAAAAAAAATGGCAAGTTTGTGGGCTTTTATTAGATGCTGTAATTCCAAACTGCGATTACATGATGTCTGGCTTTCCCTGAACCCAAATTCAATAATCTGCAGCTCAGGGAGTCTTGTTGCATGGCTTCAGTGTGCACCTGGGGTGGGGCCCTGGCTGGGTTGGTGCCCATCCAGCCTCTTAAATCTTCAGCTGTGGATGTTAGTGTATCCCAGCTTCCTTCTCTTTATTCTCATGAATTATGTTTACAGCCACTGTTATGGAGCCTCTGTGTGCTTTGTGTGCTCAGGTTTGCTTTGAGACAGGGTCGTCCACCCTACTCACTATGTAGCTCAGCCTGGCCTCAGAGTCTCAGTAATCCTCCTGCCACAGCGTCTTGAGTGCTGGGCTTATTGGCATAAACTAGCGCTCTCTCTCTCTCTCTCTCTTTCTCTCCTCCCTCCTCCCTCACACAGTGTGTGGGAGTGTGGGATACAAGTTTTGGAAGTCAGTTCTCTCCTTCTACCTTGGTTATGGGCCTTGAACTCAGGTCTTTAGGCATGCATGGGAAGCCATTTACTTGCTGAGCTACCTCACCAGCTCTATAAGGTAACAGCTCCCTCAGGCTCCTGCTGCTGTGAGTTCTCTGTCATGACAACTGTAACCTCCACCCATGAGCCAAAATAAACTCTTAAAGAAAAAAAAAAAAAGAAAGAAAAGAAAGAGAAGACAAATTCAAGCATGTTCACTTTCACAGTCTCTGACTTGCCTAGGCTGTCTTTTTCATTGCAGTGCTCGTGATAGAGTTCTACCTTTGTGTTCTGGTACAGCTGAGCTGTAATCTGTTCCGTACTCATAAATGTGAGCCACGCTTGTAAATGTAAAGAAAGCGAAGGTAGAATGAAGCAAGAAACCTTAGACCTGACTGCAAGGAGAGGGCAAAACATCATCATTTACATGTGACAAGCTCCTCAAACCAGGCAGCACGAGGCAATCTTTTACTCTGCTTTTATTTATGGGAAAGGGGACCCTTAAAGTTGAGATGACCTCCTCAAAGTTATGTGGCTCCCAGGGCATACTAACCTGGCTGCAGATGGCATTTCCACACAGACAGCCACTCCCATCTCCATGTTAGTAACATGACAGATTTCTCAGAGTTTACCATTCATTTGTGGAAGGTGGGAGCTGGGACTCATGCTCTTTAAGATCCAGCTTTCCAAATGCGCCTAGTCAGCCCACAACTGCCACATAGATTAAAAAAATAAAAATGTGTTGGTCATTGGACATCGTTGTTTTATCAAGACATTTACCAAAGCCAACCAGAGCCTCGGGAAAGCTGAACGCTGAATTTCACAGACTTGTGACTACCACACCCTCTGTCACACTGATGCCAAGGCTTGCCGGTTCATTTTAAAGCTACTCAGAGAGATGGCTAGGGTGCCAAACAAGCAGATGATTCTGCCCCCTGTAGCAACCGTGAGTTTTGAAGCGCTGAGGCTCCCCCTACTGGTGGAACTTGTACTCCATCAAATAGTTCAGCTTGGTGAACTGGGTAAGGAGGCCCCCATCCCCAAGCCAAGCCAAGCCAAGCCAAACCACTCACACTGGATCAGCAAAGATTAGAACTGTAACAAAATGTTAACAACACCCCGCCAACTCTCAAGTTTGTAGATCAGAAATAGAAGTTTAGAAGGTTTCAAACCATTCTCTCATAAATCTGGTGGGGGACACTCAAGGACGTTCGGTGGTTGTGTGCGGGTATATACAGCTTCCAGAGTCAGTTCACTACTTTCGCTGTGAGTCCTGGGTGTTGAACTCAGGCTGTCAGGGTGCCTTTGCCCACTGAGCCATCTCACGGCCCACACCCTTAAAGGGGCAGCTGTCTCTCGCTTCTGTACTTGCTCTTTCTGGTGTTCCTTCTCTCCTTTCTCCAGGTCACTCTTCATTCTATCCCCACATCCCTTTGCTTTAATCTTCATATTTTCTTTATGCCAATGTGCTCAGGAAAACTCTCCCTGGGCGCTATGTCTCAGTTCAGACTCAGCTCCGGGAAACTGCACTGAAGTCAACGCACATTTGGTGAATAAAAAGACCTTTGTATTCCTGTCTTTCTCTGGGACTTGAAGTGAGGTTTTTGTTGTTCTTTTGTTTTTTGTTTTATCCAATTTCATCCTTACAGCCAGCCTTCTCTGAGGAATTGATACATGAAAACAAAAGCTAAATAATAATAATAATAATAATAATAATAATAATAATAATAATAACAACGAAACCTTTAATTCATTACCCCCGAGGAGCAGGATAGAGGGTATGTCCCTGCTCTGGTGCCCTGACAGCAGCCATACCTGTAGGAGGCGTGGCTTATGAAGTCTTTGCTCTTTTTCAACTATCCTGGGAAACTAACACGAGCTTCATTTCTCCAGTAATAAAGGTGACCATTGTTCATTTACTGCTGGACGCATACACTCAGTTTCCAGTTAGTTATAACTTACAGTGTGCTACCACTGTGAAACCCCAGCTATTCGCAGTTGAGTATGTGTTTAAATCTGCCCCACAGAAGGTCAGTGTGGAAACCACTCATCGTGATGTGTACTCCCTGCTTATCTTATGGTGTCATTTCTGTGGACCCTCAGTGAGTAGTGAATAAATGGTCTTTGGGTGCCCTTGTAAAAATTAAATGAACAAAACAAAGCAAAACATTTTGTGGTTATAAGAGCTCAGAAATATTTGCTTTAAATGTAAATTTTATAATAATGAGCCCAGTGCATAAGTTATAAGCTCTTCTCCCAAAGAGAAGGACTTTACTAATTAAATTTTCATTTGGTAATATTTGCATAGTACTTTAGAATATATATTTTTTCGAAAATAACACAATGACCCAGACACGGATAGAAACTCAACTCAACAGCAGCTCTGTAATTCTCCAAACCTTTTTACTCTGTAGAAAATTAAGCATGTTCAATCTTAACAGCTAATCCTAAAAAAGACTAATATAAAAACCTCTGGGCCCCATGGGGAGCAGAGGGTGCTAGACATTTACTGTAGCTCCCCAAAGGGGCTCTCTCTGATGGCAAGCAGATGGAAACCCCACGGAGTGGCAGGTTCCCACTGTGCCTATCACAGGCTGCATGGTGCCTTGGCAATGACATCAGCTAGGAGATCAGCAACTGGAATTTTAGATTTCATAGAAGGGTTTTTGCTTTGGGGTGTGTGTGTGTGTGTGTGTGTGTGTGTGTGTGTGTGTGTGAGAGAGAGAGAGAGAGAGAGAGAGAGGGACAAGGTGGCAGTAGCAGTCAATGAAGTCTATCTAAGGACAGACACTCTTTCCTGGGAATCATACGAGTAGGTCAGGTGACTGGGCAAGGACCACCTGCTTTGAATTTGCGTGGCCAACAGTTCAGGATAAGTTGGGCTGGGTCAGTGGGGGTACAGCACTGAGGGATTATTGGAACTGAAGCTTTATTCTTATGTGAAGCTTTCGGTATGGCCAGGTTATCACTTGTTAAGGCTGAAGCTGAAATAGCACGTTAGGTAGATTATTTATCTGGGTATCTATTGTGGGGAAGGCTGGGTCGATTCACAGGCACATGGCAGGTTTTACTGCATGTGAGTTAGTGTCCTGGCTGTCTTCATTTTCCTTCTGTTATTTCTGAGGTTTAAAAGCTGTGGAGGAAATGTAACATTTGCAGCATATGTTTTCTATACAATCCTCTGACTATAGGGTGCTAATATTTATCTTGTGTTTTGGACAAATAAAGTAGGCAAACTTTAGATTTAGGGATCTTTCCAGTAGGTAAGCTTAACTTTCTTTCTTAAAAATATAATTTTTATTAGTCCTTGAGTATGTCACATGTCTTGATCACATTTACCTTCACTCTTGCCCAGACTCTTCACAATCCAGCAACTGGCCCAGGCTAATCTGTGCTGCTCATATACTCATAGGTGTGGAAACATCTCATTGAAGGTGGTTGACTTACTAAGCACCACACCCTGTGTTTAATTTTCTGTTTACATCTATTTAAGTGAATGTTATTCCAAGAAACTAGGGCTGGAAAGACAGCTCAGGAAAGTTCTTAGTGTCCGAGCATGCAGGTCTGAATGTCATTCCCAGATCCTCGTGTGAAGGCACACTTGGAATCCCAGGGCTGGGGAGGTAGAGACACAAATCCTTGGGACCAACCAGCCTCATATGTGAGTTCCAGGCCAGGGAGAGGCCCTGTCTAAACAAAACAAAACAAAACAAGGTGACTGACATCTGAGGAAGAATGACACCCAAGGCTGTTCTCTGTCTTTCACATATGTGTGAAACATACTCACTCGGCATGTGTACATTCCACATATACACAAATGCATTCTCTCTCTCTCTCTCTCTCTCTCTCTCTCTCTCTCTCTCTCTCACACACACACACACACACACACACACAGAGAGAGAGAGAGAGAATAAATGCAAATACAATCTATTGAATTTCAAAAGATCATATGATCAGTATTAATGGGGTCAAGTTTTCAGGCAATGTCTTTACAAAGGTTTATTAATTTTATTCTATATACCTGATAATGACTCTAGCTCTCAAGGAAGAGTAAATTACAAGAGTATTTAGAAATATGCACAAAAATTCATCGATACCTGGACAATACCTCAAATGTACTAAAGAAAAGTTATTCTGCTGAGTGTGGTGGTGAATACCTGTAATGCCAGCGCTCAGGAGGCAGATGCAGGCAGACCTCTGTGAATTCAAGACTAGCTTGGTCTACAAAGTGAGTTTCAGGCTAGCCAGGGCTATATATTCAGACCATGTCAGAAAAGAAAAGAAAAAAAAAAGAAAGAAAAAGAAAAAAAGAAACAGAAAGAAAGAAAAGAGCAGAAATTATTTTATAGTGCCTGCTAAAGGTGGTATGACACACTTTATTCTAGATGAGGCGAGAGCACAATCTTCACAGTCTGTAGATCACTGTGATAGAAGTTTGCATTTGGGGAGAGAGATTGGGCTCAACTCCAAATCTAGTCTGGATAAGTAAGAATTTAGGTAATGGATGAGGGTAAAGGTCATTAGCTGGGTAATTACTAAGAGCAAACAACAGTGGAAGGGAGACTTTGGCTAAACTAGCTGGGCAGGTTTCCTCTGAGGCAGGCCGGGTGATCCTACATCCAGGGGGCGGTTGGAGAGATGGAGCCATTATACTCTGGAAATAATTAGCTATGAAAGAGGGAAGTTCTAGCTGAATAAACTCATTGGAAATTATTAAAACTGGACAAGACAGAAACAGGCACAGCCATCCAAAGAACAAGGCCTACTGGAAAAGTCTGGGGGAGTCTGTAAAAATGACGGTCAAAGAACACAACTCTGTCTGTTGCTGTGTGTGGTCTGAGTGCTTTCGGACACCAAAAAGTCTGGCTTGAACAATTTAAACCGTGAGATAATTCATTCCATTCTGCTCAGAGGTTGAGTCTAGCCCCAGCGTGGAATTATAGTAACTCAAAGATGTCACCAAAGACCCATGATATTTTTATTTCTCCAGTATCTTCAGAATATGGGTCTGGTGTCTGTCCTGGTCATAAGATGGTGACAGAAGATTCAGATCCACAGCACTGGCACTCTTATATCTCCCCTTTTAATGGGGGAAGGTATCTTTCCCAGCAACTTCTAGGATGCTTCCTGGATCTTAGCAGGGAATGGCTATTATATGCCTATTTCTACACAAATAAGAAAAAGGTGGATTACCATGTGTCTGGCTTAGACCAGCCGTTCTCAACCTTGGCCACATGTTGGGAGCTGAAGAAAATGTTACGTGGATTCTACCATCAGAAATGCTGCTTTCATTGTTCTGGAAGGCAGTATGGACCAATTTTAATGGCTTCCCAAGTGATCATAACATAAGCCAATGGTTCTGAGAGCCATTGGATTAGACCCAATCAACACCCGAAACAGTGTAAGGAATATGTACTGGGCCTGCAGTCTCCATAACTGTTGAGTAGTGCTTGTCAGTGCAAAATTTAAATACGCATGAACACATATGAGTTCACACGTAGGATTGTGGTGTGGTTAGAGAGACCCTATTTGTAAAAAGACCAAGTGAGTGTGGTCTGTATTCAGAAGTCAAACTGTTGTATTCAAAACCACTTGTTAGGGACAGTTCTGACAATGCATGTCTAGGGCAGTGATGGCAGTGAAGGGTTTTAGGATGTGATCCTATAATACGTGCCACTTTGTCGTTGTTCTTTAGTAGAGGTGCTTAAAACACAGAAGGCATGGTAGAAGAATCTTCTTTTCTTTCTGTAAGCTAGAGATGAAACTCCTATGTGGAAAATACCCTCTCTCAGATGGAGAGTCAAAGCTGAGGAAAATTTGTACAAGCAAACCTTATCAAACTGCTATCTTTCTAGATTTTTTTTTTTAAATCACAACTGCTACTCTTTGTTCAAGCCATGTAAAAGCACTTAGGCCTAGCTATTTCTTGAGTCTTCATTTGCCCTGTTAATCTGTTTGAAATCTGTTCCTGTTGAAAATCTGGGTGCATAGAGAAAGTTTTCTCTTCCCTGTAGTAGTAGATTATATTAATGAGTCTTTAAAAGGGAATGAGCATACTTGCAAATTCTGGAACCCTTCTTTAGGAAAATGATCTGTGCGTGCGTGCGTGCGTGCGTGCGTGTGTGCGCACGTGTGCGTGTTGGCATATGCTCACAAGTACAGTTGCGAGGTCAGAAGAGGACATTGAGTCCCTAGTAGCTGGCATTATTAGTGTTTGTAAGCCACCAAACTGGGGCCTCTGCACTCCACCTTAACCACTGAGCTGTCTCCCCAGCCCCACAGAAGCCACCTTTAAAGAGTTTCTGATAGCATCTACCAGGTTGAAAATCTTCAGATTCTTTCCATGAAAGCCAAAAGGATTGCTGAAGAATCCTGGAAGGCATGCTAGTGAAGAAACATAAAATTTTACTGATTTTAAAGATGTACAAAGATGGTTCAGATACCTTGGATGGAATAGCTTAAGTTCTCTATTTTGCTCTGTATTTTTGGTATGAGTAATTTTATCCTCAACAATTTTCCCCCGCCACCTTGCATAGGACACCCATGTGGGCACTCTGGAGTTTGTATAGAACAATGGTTCTCAGTCTCACATTAGAATCATCTGGGCAGGCTTGATAGTGACCCCTCCCCCATTCTCATCTCTAAACCTGAAACAATCAGAAGCGAGGTCCTAGGCATCTCTGCACTTTTTGGTTTACCACTTGGTTTTGATGCAGAAGCCATGGATTACTAAACAGAAGTGTGTGTGTCTGGGGGGAGTAAAATTACCAGGGAACTCATCTTTAAACTTGTTCTTGGTTTTTTGCTTATTTGATTTCGTCTGAAAAAAATCCAAGATAAAACTAGCAACTGACCTACTGAGAAAGAGTGAGCATCGAAGAGCTTGGCTCAAATGGTTTTTGCAGGCAAAAGGGAAGGTTTACAGAGTCCCAGACTTCTGTAGTGATGTAAACTCTGTGGGGTCAGCTACTCTGTGTTATCTTTTCCTCCCTCCCCCCTCCCTCCCTTCCTCCCCCCTCCCTCTCTCCCTCCCTCCCTCCCTCCCTCCTTCTCTCCCTCCCTCCCTCCCTCCCTCCCGCTTTCTCTTCCATCCTTCCTAGAAGCGAAGAGGTTTATTGTGTCCACTGCAAAGTGCAGTGGTCTGGCAAGCGCTCAAATAGAGTTCAAGGACTCTGCTCTGGAGCCTCTCAGTCTGTGCACCTGAGGTGCAGTGAGCCTCCTGACTGTTGTTTGAATATTTGGTGACTGGAAACTATGACAACAATCACCGACCTAAGGATCATAAAAAGGATTTTAAAGAAAAGAGAAAAAGCTGGGACTTTTTCCACCTGGTACTGGGTGGAATATAAAATAAAACAAGAAGGGAAGTGATGTGATTGTGTTGCAGTTAACATAGTGCCCACCTCCAGTACATGTGGTGCCCACTGAACACCTTTGGAAAGTACGGTATAACCGAGAGCAGCTCAGGAATGGAGTGTATATCGAATAATTTTATTAAGCCACCGGTTACATAATCAGCAACGATGCAGTGGAAGTCCTAGCTCTGGGAAAGTAACAGTAGACACTGATAGGATGATCTGAAGGAAAAAAGAAAGAAAAAAACCTGAAGGGAAAACTACATCAGCATTGAGGGAGCATAGACTGTAAGCCAGGAGCCCCGGATTTCCATTCTCATTCCTCACTACTGTGGACAAGCCAAGTTTATGTCTGAGACTCAGTTGTATTGTTAAAGAGGTGAGCTAGTCCAAGCCCTCCATGTTCTGGCTCTGCCATAAAATGCCTTCTACGTGCTCAATACCAAATTTGTATTAAAAGATTTAGGTCTGATCTGTAAACATGTGTAAAAGATTAAAAGACTAAAAGACTCCCCAGTTTATACTCCCCATGATTATTTCTAGAATATTTTGATACTTTTGCGGGCCATCCCATCATCTATCCCATGTTCATGATCAGGAGGAGTCTCTTTAGTCTCTGAAGCGGCGGGCAGCGTCCGTCTTTGAAGTGGGCAGCAGCATCCCATCCAAACCATGTACTTTTCTGGTCTTCTGTATTCTTTCAGAAACAGTTTAATAACAATGACTCGGTATGAGAATAAAAATTCCAGAAACAAAGATGCTGTATTAGCTGCAGAAGGAGGCTTGTCTTTTCTAGGACACACACATACACCACTGGCATGCGCCTGTGCTATGCAACCAGGTTTTTCAGCGTGCTGTCTCCTGAGGGTTTCTTTCCATAGTGTTAGGGTGTGGCTGCCTCTTGCTGTAGCATGTCCTGGCTTAGACATGGAATGGATGGCTTACACTTTTCTCAGACTACATTATTTTTGTATGTGAAAGGCATTAGCTATAAGGATATAACTTTGGTGAACCAGGAATAATAGGAATTAAGAGGCTTTGTTTTCATAAGACAAATCCTGACCAGGAAATTCAAACAGCCAGTAACTTACTGCTACATTGTAACATCATACAAGCATATGGACACTTTAAAAAAGTTAGCAGTTGCCATGATTGCTGGTGAAACTTTTAGTCCCATTTCCTTTTGCTTAAGCACTTACCTCTCCTAATAAAATAGTTAAGAACAAAAGACTGGCAGATGCTGTTCTCTGCGTCTTGCAGGTGTCCTATGTGCACAGCACACTTTGAGCCAGCCATTACCTTGAGCTAACTTATCCACCCACTTCATTGCATTTAATTCCAGGCTGGCAAACTTCACTTCAGGGCTTTTGGTGAGTCCTCTGAAAATCAACTTTTTTTTTTTCTCTAAAAATGTTAGCTCAATTTACAAAAATGCATTGTTCAACAACTTTCAGAGTCACCTTGGAATCATAAGGTGTATCTCCTCAGCATTTACTGCTCAAGGTTAGTATGCATTCTTTATACCTGGCTGTTCTTTGAGCTGCTATTAGGACAGTGTCCCTATAATTGACAAACAGGCAAAGATAAAAGAGGAAAAGAAGGCTGGTAAGGAAGACAGACTTTCCATTTATCTTGTGATACATTCTGCAGCATGAAACACCTCTATCTCTTAAATAAACCTTTTGAAGGCAGGAAAAGAAAACATTCCAAGAGAAAACTTTATGAGCGGGAGCCTGGCCTCCTGCTGTAGGTGACTCTGTCTTTTTGGTGAGCCTGCGTGCCCTTTCTTTGTATTAAATAAGAGGAGAGTGTAAGGAGTGATGATTTGATTTGGTGTGTTGGTTACAGAAACGGCTCTGGCATCTGTTACTTCCCTCTGTGATCCATTACTTCTCTTCAGCTAATGGCAGGAGACATTTGATTAACTGCTGAGATGCGGACATGCAGGGGATCTGAGGTGGGTTTTGAAGTATTTCACACAGCTAAATCTCTATTACATCTTCACTTCACCTGTTTCTCTAGTTCCAGATATCTGGTGGACTGGCAGCTGGAGGCCTCACCTCAGGGGCAGGAGAGGCTCCGTGTATTGTAAGAATAACTGAGTGTTTGTGCATGTGTGGGTATCCACATTATAATAACCCATCAATAAAAGTTCTGAACCAAAAGGTAGTTTTTCATTTTAGGAACTAATTAAGAATAAATCTCTCCTCCAATGAGAAAACATGCATTTTCAGATAAACTGAGAAAGGAAATTAAGAAATTTCCTCTCTTAATTAAAAGAAATTATTAAAATAACTTTACCACTTTTAAATATTAATACAATACATAGTATACACACAGTGTAGCAGGAAAAAAAAAAGGACTGCCTTGAATACATTCACAGCTAAAGTTGTAAACAACAATACCAGGTTAAAACATACTTCAAATTTCTTAGTAATGAGTAAGTTATTAGATAGCATTCCTCTAAGTAGTTAACATTTTCTCTAAGCAAAAATGCTAGAAAGCATTAATTTGGACTATGGTTATGTATTTCATTTTGGCCAGGCTTACCATTCCAGATTATAAAAGAAGGTAACTTTTCTTTGTATGGGTTTTACTGAAATAGATGTTATTACCAAAAGTAACTGTAGAAAGGGTCCAGAGGCTGGAAGGACCAGAAGACCCTGAGGAGTAAGTGGATTGCTTAAGACCTACAGGCTGTACAATATCTGCCACTTAGCTCTTTTTCCATTTTCAGTTCAACACTTTTCTCTAAGCTTAAAACATTCAAAAGTTTCCAAACGTGAGTTTTCAAGATGGCTCAGCAGATAAGAGCACTTGCTGGCAAGGCTGAGGGCTTGAGTTCAATCCAAGAGTTCACAACAGAAAGGGGAAACCTACTTCCTAAAGTTGTTTTCTGACCTCTGCAAATACATCATAGCACCTGCTTAACACACACGCATGTGCACATCTTTTTTAAAAAAAACTTCCACACTTGATGAGGTACAATCAACTATGGAAAAACCAAAGCAGAAGGAGAAATGAAATGTTGATTATACCAACCATCATCATCAGGGGAGAAAAATGGAACTATTTTCTAAAGAAAACCTAGAAAGAACCTAGGAAAATAAATACTTGTACCTTTAAAAAGTTTAGGCCAGGTCCAAACTAGACTTTGGTTTTTGAAGGGGTCCAGAGAGTGGAAGATATCAGACAACAGTAACAGAAAAGGCCCCAAACGAAAGCAACAGTCAACCAAAAGAAGTGAAAAGCCTTGAGCCATATGGTTAAGAATATTTATTGAATAGCACAGTCTATCAAGAGAAGGAAGTCTGTGTTCTGTTTCTCTTTGCTAATGGAGAGATGGTCTGCTTTGGTCCAGTAACTGGGTCTGCTAGGCAGTTGCAGCAGAACTATATACTAGTAACTGACTAATGCTTAGTCCTCTTTACAGCACAAAGCAGAAACTCTGGGAGCTGCTCAGTGCTTTTGAGTCCACAGAGATACCACTGCAGCATCTGCGGACTGTGTCAAGTAGTAAACATGCAGGAACCTATAATTCACACATATCAGGGCTACCAAGGTAGAAAGACTGTAATAGGGTTAAGTATACAGAGTAAACCAGAAACAAACAAACAAAAAATAAAAATATGTGCAGGAAAATACAGAAAAAGAGAGAAATATAGAATCTAAAAAGCCATTCTAATGACCTTTTTACAAGTAACTACATGTTCCACCCTATGATCTCATAAATCAAAGCTTTCAACTGTCTGGACTCATATGTGACTGTATTCTTCCCAGTGT
>JADRCH010000029.1:935776-1046261 GCA_019843965.1 Rhynchomys soricoides | reverse complement strand
AGGCGGGATTGTCCAGGAGGAAGGCGACCCTGGTGGCCTCTGGATACAGGCAGGCCTTGTACAGTGCCTGGGCCTGGTACAGGCGGTACTGCTCGAGTTCCGGATGCATCTGGCTCAGTTGTTCATAGCACTCTGCAGCGAGCTCGAACTCCTGCAGGCGGTAGTAGCAGTAGGCTAGCAGCGACAGCCCTGCGCGGCTGCGGGTGCTCCTCTGCAGCTCTGCGCTCAGCAGCTGCACCGCCTCTGAGTAGCGGGAGTCGCGGATGAGCCTGTACACCACCGCGGTGAACTCACCGTCGGGAACTTTAGAGCTGCTTTGCCACGCCATAGCCGCGGAATTGGAGCGCGTGCTAGTTTCCATGGCAACTAGTTAGCCGGAAACGGAAGTTCATCTAGGGGGCAGGCGTTAGCTCTGAAGTAGAAAGGATCTGTTCGGCATGACTAAGAACCACTGAAATAATCTCTCAGTTTTTTATTATGTGTTATAAGACTACAAACTTTGTAGAGACAGAAGTCTGAGAAGGGATAGAAAACTGTTGCAAGAAGTCCAGACATATTTTTGGTTTCTGCCGGCATGCACCGTTGTTACTTCCCCATGGGACGTATCCACTTTGCATTCTGGGAGTTGTAGTCTTAATTCACGACGACTTAACCCTGGGGACTTTGTTCTATTTTTGTTTGTTTGTTTGTGTATTCAGATAGGAAAAGGCCATAAGAAGCCATTTAGGCCTGTAGGCTCCCTTTACTCGTTAAAATGAGTAATCGTTGCTTGTTTGCTGGCTAGATATTGTGAACTCTCTTTGGAAGGGCCTGGGGTCCCTGGAGGCTTGTGCTCCCCCCCCCCCCCCCCCGAAATCTCCTGAATTATCTTTCAGTGCTGAGCTAAGTGTGTACTTCTTAATAGAACAGTACAGTGACCAAGCATTCTATACCAAGTAGAAGATGATCTGCAAATGGCGGTTTTGTGGGTTTTTTTTGTTGTTGTTGTTGTGTTTTGTTTTTTAAAGCAGTTTCCCCTCCTTTTTTCTTTGTTTTTAAATTGGATATTTTCTTTATTTACATTTCAAATGTTATTCCCTTTCTCGGTTTCCCTTCCAGAAACTCCCTATCCCACCCCCTCCCTGTGCTTCTATGAGGGTGCTCACCCAACCACTCCTGCCTCCCCTCCCTGGTATTCCCCTACACTGGGTCATTGAGCCTTCCCAGGACCAAGGGCTTCTTCTCCCATTGATTCTTGATGAGGCTATCCTCTGCTACATATGGGGCTGGAGCTATGGGTCCCTCCATGTGTACTCTTTGGTTGGTGGTTTAGTCCCTGGGAGCTGGGCGGTGGGGTCTGGTGGGTTGATATGGTTGTTCTTCCTATGGGTTCCAAACCCATTCAGCTCCTCCAGTCCTTTCTCTAACTCCTCCATTGGGGAACCCACACTCAGTCCAATGGTTGGCTGGGAGCATCTGCCTCTGTATATGTCAGGCTCTGGCAGAGCCTCTCAGGAGACAGCCTTATCAGGTTTCTGTCAGCAAGCATTTCTTGACATTCACAATAGTTTCTGGGTTTGGTGTCTGTATATGGAATGGATCCCCAGGTGGGGCAGTCTCTGGATGGCCTTTCCTTCAGTCTCTGCTCCACACTTTGTCTCCGTATTTCCTCCCATGAGTATTTTGTTCTGCCTTCTAAGAAGGACTGAAGCATCCACACTTTGGGCTTCCTTCTTCTTGAGCTTCATGTGGTCTGTGGATTGTATCTTGTATATTCTGAGCTTTTGGGCTAATAGCCACTAATCTGTGAGTGCATACCATGTGTGTTCTTTTATGACTGGGTTACCTCACTCAGGATGATATTTTCAAGTTCCATCCATTTGTCTATGAATTTCATGAAGTCATTGTTTTTAATAGCTGAGTAGTATTCCATTGTGTAAATGTACCATATTTTCTGTATCCATTCTTCTGTTGAAGGACATGTGGGTTCTTTCCAGCTTCTGGCTATTATAAATAAGGCTGCTATGAACATAGTGGAGTATGTGTCCTTGTTATATGTTGGAACATCTTTTGGGTATATGCCCAGGAGTGGTATAGCTGAATGGCAGTTTATTAAGAATATAGCAAGCAAAAGCAAAATAGTAGGAAGTAGCAGATAGCAACATCAGACCGATAATTCAATATAAACAAATTGGAGGCTTACAAATATTTAGTTGAAATCAACTAGGGAAGCTGTTGAGGAGGTTAGCTAGAATTCCCATTGAGAATCCCAGGCAGAGCACAGTGTCTATTTGGGTAAGTGCTAAGTAAAATAACACAAGTCAAAGAGCAGATAGGTAAGAGCATCAAATCAGGCTTTCTCAAGTATTCCCCAGAAACGACTAAAGCAAACCTTTTGAAAGAGTCATAGTTGAGTTCCTGACCTGGATTCTGGGCAGAAGAAGCTCTCTCTAATCTCCATTGAGTCATCTTGATCTCCAAGATGGAGGTAGATAGTGTGATACTGGGACGGTGGAAACCTTTTAAAATCTCAGTGATATATCTCTTCCAACAATGCCACATCTTCCCCAACAGCGCCACCAGCAGGGGAGTAAGTGTTCAAACTTCTCAATCTATGCGGTACATTCTCATTCAAACACCACAGAAGCTCAACCATGAAAACCAAGAACTAGGTTCCATGAGAAACAGTGAGTGGCAAATCATTCTGTCCACATGTCTCCAGTAATCTGTAAAGGCCTGCCAAATGTGGGCACCAAGTGTGTATGAGGAAATAGTACAATCTTTTTCCTATAGAAATAACTAAATTGGTGTGGGCAGTAGGCTTTGGACTTCCATGAGTCAACTGCAGCTTCAAATGGATATACAATGTCCAGTGGGGTTGTATATCTCCTTGTTCCTAGTATTACAAGGAAAAGGCTGAAATGGGTGTACAGTTGCTCCCATCATAAAACAGCTGACTTATGTGCTTTCAGCCTTCCCTCACGCTGAGAATTAGCAGCCATGTGACCTCTTGAAAGTCATCATACAAGGGACATTCATGCAACCAATAAGAAGGAAGGAACGAATCACACTCATTTCATGTGTGTAGTGGGTCTTTGGTCCACCAAAAGTCTCCACAGAAAGCAAGTAAGGACTAATTCTATATCCCCACTCTGAGTTTACTTTTATTCTGATTTTTTGGTACCCTTTTAGGTGAAGTCTGTGGTGGGGCTATGTGACCACTGATGATCAAATATTAAGGAATATGTTATGTCTCCTTTACAGCTGCTGGCTTGACATTTGTTCCTTGGAAATTCACAATCAGTATTTAAAAATCTTTATGCATAGACTGTTACTGTGAAAGAGCTGGTCTTAAGTTCTGATGAGTGAACATGGAAACAAGAAATGACCTTTTACCCTTCAGTCTCTGTTTTCAAAGCTGAACTTTCATGATGAAAACATCCCACCTTCAAATGACTTTTCAAAACACACACACACACACACACACACACACACACACACACACACACAATGAAGGGATTGTCTGCTTTCTCCCAAATGTCTTGGCTACCTGAAGGGGATCATTTGGGGTTTCTCCTCTCTGTGTTGGTGCCTATCTATGAGCACAGTGGCTGAAGTACACAAGAAGGTAGCCATTTTGTGTCCTCCTCCTTATTTCATGGGAAGCTGCTCCAAAGGCCTGGCTGGAAAAGAGCAGGGCATTTGGCTTAGACAGATGGAGGGCAGGGTCATTTTCAAAACGCAATGAGTGCACCAATCCCACTGTGAAATTGGCATGACCACAACCACTGCTGTGATAGGCTGACTTTTATTTGGTCTCTGATAGGCATTTGGGGAGTCGTTTCATTGTTTCTTGGATGGGAGAGATGAAAGGAGATCTTTTAATTAATGATGGAAGGTCTAGAAAAAAAACTGAATATTATGAAGTATAAAAGATCATTTTTGTTTACATTAGGGTCTTGAAGAGCTGAAGTATATGTCAAAAGCAAATCGGCAATATTATCCTCAGCAATAGGACAGCATGCAGTGGTTCTTGTAAAGTGCGTTAGAGAAATGTAGAAACGAGTTAATGACTGAGAAAGTGGTATGTCACTCATGGCTAGCTTTGTTGGACTAGGGGAGGGATGATTACCAGGAAGACTATGCAAAACATAGCAGGGCAAAAGCATATTTGGTTCTTAGCATCCTTCTGCTCTTCCTGCTAAAATATGAAACAATCAAATGTATAATGGATTGAGATTCCCTTTTACAATTAGCTTGGAATGTTATGAATGTGACCATTTGTGGCTGGCACATTTCTAATTCCTGAGTGTCTCATGCACAATCACGTGTAAGCATCTTCCTTGATAAAAGAGGTCATCTGCAAAGTTACTGTTTTCTTTCCCCACTATGGCTCCTGACCATTTTTTCCAAGATGGTCCGTTTGGGAGCTCAGTCCCATTGAACTTTCATCATCTCAAACACATCTCTACTATGAACAGGGAAGCACTGAATAAATTAGGGCCAAATCTGTAATGTCTTTGACTGTGTTTTAGGAGCCGGAGTTCAGTCTTTGGAACCGTTGGGGCCATCTGTATGCTGAATCATCAAGATCACTCAGGATTAGTTGGAGAGCCATTTCATCTCACGTGGGTCTTACCTTTCTTTCTTTTCTTTAACTTTACAGTGTTATTAAATCAACTTATCTCCTAATTGTGCAGGAGCATTATGGTTTACAAAGGGATTAGCGGAGAGGGCAAAACTGTGGATCCTAATTTGTAAAACAGTCTGGCAGCCTTTCAAAGAAAGAGCTACTCCAAGCCCCAGTAAGGACGCACCATGGTCATCGCCAGGCCCACTTTGCCCTCATTCATCCCCACAGACCTTTTGTGAGTTAGAAATCCTCATTTCCATCTCACTCTAGAACTGCAGGTTGCAATACACAAATAAGCCAGTGGCTGCAGCAGGCAGCGCTGGCATTTGCTTATACTGTACAGTAGAGGGCCACACTGCACCTCCTCCCTCTCTCCCTGGGTGCCTCCTCACCCGAGCCATTTGAATCTGCTCTAGATTATTTGTTGCAGTTCATTCTGATAGAAGAGGCACAATGGTGTAAGAATTTTAAGGTTTAAGTACAGAAGCCATTGCGTAACTCTATCAGGTCCCTGTGGCTGTCAGCCCTGTGTAGATGTGACCCCACCTTGTGTAACTGTGCATGCAGATGTAAACAATGCATAATGGATACAGGGCCGCCTTTGGCTGCAGAATTCTTCTACCTCCAGACAACCTTCAGTAACTCGAAGAATCTTTTGTCATTTTAAAAATGAGGTCCTGGGACTCCTCTCACACAATCAGACAGCACTGGCCAAAGTTAATGAGCTAACCGGTCCCAATTTAAATGTTAGGTATTAGAAAGCATGCCTCTTTCTCCCAGCCCTCAAGACAACAACTATGCCAGAGTGTTAGTTAAACATTAAGCATTTTATTAAAAACAAGACGTCTCCCCCCTCTTAAGTAGCCTGTTTCAAAGCCATGCATAGATGCTTCTGAAATGGCCAAGCAGCATTAAACCAAGTGTTTTTACAATACAGTTTTAGCCTAGAAAGTACACAAAGAGAGGAGCTTCACGAAACCCAAATGGCAACATCTTTCCCGTCTGTGTAAAACAACAATAATTAGGAAACAAGTCAGTAGGGGATCCTTTTTAAATTGTTGTAAATCAAAAGAAAATGGCAAAAGCAACAGCCCTCCAAGGGAACAGGACTCAATAACTAGACTTCTATCTCCACCCTGCGCTATGCTTTAAAACTGCTGTAAATATGATTTCATCTAAATCTACACTAAAGCAAAAGAAAAACAAGCTCTCTAATATACACACAGACACAGAAATGAATGCAGGCAAATGACAGCCCCCAAGAACACACTTGTTTATTCATAGCAAGCAGTTCATTTACCTCCTAAAACAAACACTTTCGCACCGGTGTGTACATTTAGAAACATTGGTTGGTACAGACTGACACAGACAAACTGTTTGCCCTTAGTGATGCTGAGAGATGCACAGACATGCAAGGGCATTCAAAAATCAAAGTATGTACAACCCAAAACCACTAGACGGGGAGGGGGGGCATGGACAAAGAGAGCACCACACTGGGTGCCACTAAATCGAACGACCCCCATGAAACTCTCCAGACGCATCCTGGTTCATTTCTGCCCTCCGTGTTGTAGTGTTGTTCAGTTAGCACAGTGGCTCTCGACTTTCCTCACATGGCAAGCCTTTAACACAGTTCCTCACGGTGTGGTGAGCCCCATCCATGCAATTGTTCCTATTGCCACTCCAGCACTGTAACTTTTCTCCTGCTAAGAATTTTAATGTAAATATCTGATATGCAGGACATCTGATATGTGACCCCCAAAGGGATGTTGAGAGCTGCTGACTTAGGAAGCATGTGATACTTTGGCCGCTAATAGCTGGATTTAACCTCTAAATTCCTAGTATAATTGGGGTTTAGGAGCTCTTGACAGTATATGGCAGAATAACAATTCCAGTTTGTTGCTATGAAACATACAGAATTCACTAAAGGAGGCGTGGCAGAGCTTTTAGGGTCCCAAATCAGGTTACATTCAGTTGCTTTTGTTAATCTTTTTGTCTTCCCCTGGCCCACACTAATGCATTTTTCTTTATATTTGAATTTATTCCAAATATGTTTAGATTTCTGCTGCACTTGTTTCTATTACTGGAAGTGATGATTGGTTATGTGTGTGTGCGTGTGCGTGTGCGTGTGTGTGTGTGTGTTTCTGTAACTCACCAGGGTCAGTAAGAGAAATGGGTTTAAAAACAATTGTACTGCAAAGTAGATTGAGTAGAGTCAGTCTAATGGCTTGAGTCACTACAATAAGCTAAACTTCGAAATGCAGAATAGGCAATGGAATTCCAGGAACATATTACTGTCACTGCACTAATAAAAAATTTCTAAGATCATTTTAAATCCAAGATACTTGTAAGCATGTAGGCCTTCAGGTTTCAGAAACAGGAAATGCATGTGCAATTTTTACTTTTCTTGGCTTTCTTTATAAATTCCCTTCTAAACTAATGATTCCCTTATGGGATGCAAAGCTACATGATAACTGTTCTCTATGAACTAAGAGAGCACTGGTGGCCACAACATTCACAATCATTAGAAGCAGGCTCAGACACTCTGTAGGAAGGTTGTTCTGCATCTGCTCCCTCGATGCGTACAGTTGGCATCGTTCAGTGAGAAGATGACCCTCAGGTTTGCTTCTATTTTATTAGAGAAGTAGAAAGAAAATGACCTGGATGAATTTTTCCCAAAGCAGAGTATAGCTTGGTCTTTTGAAGCAGAAACTGAATAAAAGTTGGTACTTTTATTTAACAGATAGAAACTTGCAGGGTTACAGAATTCCAAAACCAGAGGCCCATCGGCAGCCAGCTAGGATGGAGTCCTGTTCAGCTGTGGTTGCTCCGCTGCCCTCACTCCCCCACCACTGAGCGCCAGCTGTGTTGTAGCTTCTGCACGGATTAGCTACATACTCACTAGTATGAATAAATATAAATCCTGAAAAAATACATCTCATACAAAAGTAGGATGGACTCATCTCAGCTGTTCATGCCTAAAGACCCAAGGAAGGAGACAATCTTGTCTGTTCAAGTCTTATTTTGAAGAAGGCTCATATTTCAAATGCCTTCCTTCAGCAAGAAACAACAGTGATAAATAAAGATTGGGAAGATCCCTCTTTCCGTGCTTTGGAGAAGCTGACTATAGAGATGGCACATGACTCAGGTTCAGGGGAAGGAAACTGCTTTGCAGGGGATTTAAAAATACCTCCAAGTCCTAGAATTCCAACCTCTAAGCTCCAGGGTTTGATACCAAGCAGGCTACCAACCTCTCTCGCACTTCTCTATAGTCATAGAGGGACAGACCGGGGATATTAGTCAGCAGTTTCTGAATCTTGACCCACAATGGGAAAGATACCCCGGGACAGGAGAAATAGATGGAGGCAATTACAAACAGCTATTTGATTGATGGTTGACATTGTCAAGCCTCCACTGTCTGGCAGGTTGCAATGGTGTTGAACTCCCTTTGCTACCAGTGGATGTTGCTATTGGCAACCGTGCAGCAAAGCCAATAAAAAGGCAAGAAGAGGAGAGGAAAACTCAACCTTAGTGGAAGCCCTAGGGTTTGTGCTATAAATTATGTCCCCCTCAGCACTATGTAGCATCGACATTCAGGGTGGAGGGGACCCTGTCTCGTTGCTGCAGTCTCTGGAAGACACTGGGTCCAATATTATCATAAAGCACATGCTTGAAATTTTTTGCTGTAGATGGACTGGCATCCGCTTTTTCTTGTTATTTATTAATTTATTTATTGTTCGGAAGGGTAACAGATGCATGCTCACTGCAACCTCATATGGACTGATTCTTGATTCCCATCTTTGATATAAACATGATGAGGTGATGCAGTACAGTACCCAAAAGCACCTGGGCTGCAGACACAATGATCTTGCAGACAACCCCCTCCCACCCCACCCCCGTCTGTTCCTCGCTCCGCCCATCCTTTGTTCCTCACCTGAAAGAGGGGAGACAGCTCTGCAGAAGCTATTTTCCTTTATAGCAGAGTGATTCAGAAAACTGGCTTAATAAAATCCATAAATCTGAACAGCCTCCTCTTACCTGCTCTGCGGAGGCTTTTTTTTTTTTTTTCTTTCTCTTTTTCTGGCCTCATCTCCCCCTGCAGTCTCTCCAGTCTTCCCTGCAGACACAGCTGTAAAGGGCACCTAGCAACATTGTTTCTTAGTGCACGCACCTCTTTCTTCTCTCCTTTGTCAAGCCCCTCCCTGTATGATGTCTCTTTTTCCTGCTCAATTGATGACATGATTCTGCACCCTCTTTTTTTTTTTTTTTTTTTCTTTTCTGGAAGTGCAATGATTTTTCTTTGTTTGGATTGACTTTCACCTCTCCTTAGCCTGTTTTGTCTTAACCAGCTGCCTTTGCGTTTATTTCTCCCGGAGTCTTCTCTCTACTCTCTTTTTCTAGTCCCACTCTTTGCATGGTTTATAATTTTGTTTCTTGCCATACAAAGCTGCCGTCCTTGGATGATTTTCAGCTCACTCCTCTCCTGTTTTGGTGCCTTCATTTAACTCTTCCCATCTTCAAACATCTCCTGAATACCCAGAAGGCAACGACCCTGTGAAACTAGATCCCTGTTTCTTTCGGATTTGAGTAAAGTTAAAAACTGATACTGATCAGTAAAAGTAAGAAAAAATGTTTTGTAAGTTGAGAAAAAGAAAGTTTTGTTAAGTTTTTGATTGTTCAGAGCTGGGTCGACTCTCAGGTTTCCCATGGACTTTAGGATTCTCTGAGTCTCTCTGTGGAGCACCATGTATGTGAACAAAGAGATGTTTGTCTGGGTCTGGATGCCCAAAACCTGCTTCACACAGAAAATTTCAGATTCCAGCTATTTTGTGCCCTGGGGAATCCTTGAAAGTTTATTTGGACAAAGGATTTTAATGTTAGGATTTCTGCAAACAAATCTCTAGTGTAATGTCACTTAACACTTTGGGAAACAGAGAAGTCTAGTCCAAACTCACTCAGCTAATGTGAGGGACAGCAAGCCCAGTGTTCTTTGGGTAAGACAGATCCTGTCTTTAGTGTCTCAGGTGAACTGGGCACCAAAGCAGCTTTCTAGTGACCACATCTATTTAAAACTGTTTGTTTTTACCTAGTGGATATAGACTGTACAGATGTTATTTCCTGGCCTTTCTAGAATATTCTTTTTTACATGTAAGGAAAAATGTAAAATCATGGTTCCTTAGATTTTATCCCTAAACCCCCATCCACCTTCACCTCAAGCCAGTCCACGCTTAGTCACTGGGCTCCTCTGCACCTATGGACTATCTCTCACTGTCGGAAGCGGTTCTGGTGTTCATTCATACATGTCACTCGTGGTACAAGTGGCCTTAGATTCCCTCTCACCTTTGCTTTAATAAAATTATCAATCTGTTCCTCCTAGGGAAAGACTTTGTTTACAACAAAGGCTGAATTAAAAAACTGAAAAAAGTGATCCATGATCTATCTCACTGCAGTTACAGATACCTGTGTAACACCGAATAGACAAACACACTTACTCTACTACTACTGTGGGAATCAAGACTGGGGTTACCCGACACTAATAAGGGAGTAGGTTTATCCATTAGGCAAATGAGACCAAGGGTCTGGTGCATCACTAAGAAGCAGTAGGATTAGAAATAAAACATCTAGAACACAAATCTGCATTCCTGGGACCATCTTGTGTGAAAGCCTACTCCAGGAGAGGCTGAAAAGAAAGGAAGTGCTCATAACAGAACTGTGCCATACAGGAAGCAGCACTTTTACCACGGTGTGCTCTCAACTCAGCAGGAGTGGGGGTGATGGCCTTCAGGTCCATGGATCTAAATCCAGCAGTATGGGTTCATGACGGAAAGTTGAGGGTCAGATTCTCTGTCCCCCTCCGTCCTTCATCCTTCCATTCCTCTGCTGCCAAGCACACTTTCTTGTGTGCTTCCTGATACAGTCAAAGCTTTAGGACTGCCCGAGCTGAATGAATAGGATGATGCGTTCAACCAAAGCAGGTAGTTCAGGATGCAGAGGACCCTCCAGGCCACGGGGTGGCGCAGAAGCTCTGGGTGGCTTACGGTCTGTCCTCCCCGGCCACCACAAGACTGGCAGGAACTGGGGAGGCCGCAGAGACCTGTAGTCTTTTTTGGTGCAACTCTTCCCACTTCCTTCGGTTGGCAGCCACTGAATCCAGCATCGGCTTCAGTTTTCCATTGACTTTTACCAAGGCCTAAAACAAACAGGAAACAGGTGGAGAGAGGAACCTGGGTCATGGATGTGTACAGTCTTTCTCCTTCTGTTTAAAAGGGGAATGGGAACCAGTTATATGAAAGGAAATGATTACATTGGTGAATACGAACTAATGCGGAGAATATGCAGATATCCAACACTATTGTGTTGTATTCACAGAGCCCATGCAGAGAATGAACAAGACAAGAGGGCTGGGTATTATTTAAGGAGATCTTGTAGGCCTTAAGTCTACAAGCACACCAAACAAAACAAGACAACACAGCTCACCTGTATCTATTAACATGAATGTCTTTGCCTGCCGGGAGAGAGCTCTGCCTATCAGTCTATCAGGCTGGGAACTTAAATTAAAAAACAAACAAACAAAACAAAACAAAAACCCAACCAAACAAAACTTACAATGACTCTGCCCAAGATGCCCAGGTGAATTTTCCCACATTAAAAAAAGATCAGGTGAATTCCTAAGACAAGAGGAAGGATTCATTTTCCTCCGAAAACAAAATGTGAGGTGGTCATGCTGAACATACAGATTAACATGGAGTGACGTAGCTCACGCGTGGACGGGTCACAGTGCCCGAGTATTCCTGTGTGTGTGTGAGAGAGAGGGTCTTCATGGGAGCCTGCTGACAGGACTCTGTGGCTCTCCCACAGCCCTGTCCTTTTCGTATCTGGTCTGCTTGGCTGCAAAACCTCTTACTTTCTCCGTGTTGCTAACTTCACACTTTAAAAACCTTAGATTCTTTCTAACTCAAACATCTGTTTCCACTCTAGTAACCTGTATGGAAACAGATGTGATGTGAAGGGGTTGGGGCGTGGGAGAGAGGGGTGGAGAGGCCTGGTGAGCTGGGGAGAGAGAAGATCTGAGCAGTGCCATTCAGGACAGATGGATCACCAGGCTCATGAAACTGATGCTTCATCGTCCTTAACTGCACAAGAGCCATGGATCCTTCTAAATACTTCTTTTTGCACTTAAGTTTTTCTTTTTAAGAGAAGAGGTTCCTGCTTCCAAGTTTGAGCAACATCTGGCCTCAGAAGCCCTGGATGGCCCCTGGCCCTGGCATCCTGATTGTAAGCTGTCTCATTTGAATTGGATGTTAATGAGCCTTTGGCAGTGTTTGAATCGATCAGCCCAGAGATGGGATACTATGGGGTGGGCTGAGGATATCACCTGTGAACTGGGGTTAGAACCCATTGGGAAGGCTAAGCATCCCAGTTAGAACCCAGGCTAAGCATCAGTAAACATCTTAAAGATGGCAGGATGTCCGTCCCCTAAGCACAGCTCAAAACACCTGTCAGCAAACCTGACAGATTCCCCTGAGTAAATAGACTCCTGCTGCTTGAGGTAATTCTTCCCATTGATGCCCTGTAATACTTATTCTGAACCTTCCTCCATCCTGCCTCTGTGCATGTGCGTGTGCGTGCGTGTGTGCGTGTGTGCATGTGTGCGTGGGTGTGTGTCTTCGTTCCAGTGATCTTTGTCACATTGACTAGAAACATCTCATTTAAAATCAGATATTGCATTTATTTCATATATGGAAAGAGCAAAGCAACATAATAACCTAGGGATCAAAAATTCCCTTTATTTCCACGTGAAAAATGCATATGCCCAAATCCTGCTCAATGCTCAGAGTTTGTTTGTTTGTTTGTCGGTTTATTTATTTTTGACAATAGTGTGAGGTAGCAATGACTGCCATGGTTTTATCTAGCATGCCTTGGCACTGGCTCCTCTTTACTCTGATCAAGCCTTTTAATTAAACTGACTACTGTAATTCCTATGGAAATTAGTGTATATGTTATTTTCCTGCTACAAAAGCATTTCTCTAGAAATTATTATTTTTTTTAATCCCAGGAGCATGAATTGGAATTTTTTTCTGCCGAAATGTAATTAAAAACTCATTTGATCACACTATTTCTGGCTCTGTTTTACTTATTAAATTCCTGTAATCAGTTTTCTTTTATGGAGCTGCTGGGAAATGATCTCAAAAGCAACACATTTTTCTCTTCTTTGGCAGGTTCCCGAGCATTTACTAAATTACATTCCTAGCACCTGCCCATGATTCGAATTACCCCACCAATTTATTCTTTAAAGCAGTTAAGTTTGTTTGGCTTAGCCCCAAATAGCTTTTCCCTTATATCTTTCTTCTTTTCTTTTTTCTCTTCCTTCCTTTGTGTGGAATAAAACTCGGGGCGGGGAGGGGGGGGAGGTTAGAGGGCAAAATACTGATTTCTCAAAATTCCCTCTTGTTCTTTGTTTTCTCCAGAGATAGGATTACCAGAGGAAGAATCATTTTTCTTAGGACAAGTGTTGGTTCTGGACAAAGGTAGCAAAATCCCCCATCTTGAGGAATTGCCCTGATGTTATAAGTTTGAAGTGAAATGCAGTTGGCTGCAAGGGGAAGGAACTAGAATATTTGAGAGTGTAAAGTCGTAAAGAAAGGCAGTAGAACACCCCCTTCCCAGCGACCAGCTGTCAGAAACTCATTCAAGTAGACAAAGAATGCAAGCTGTGCACTTTCTATGAGAAACTCAGGGCCACAGAAGTAGCTGCTGATGTTTTGGGTAAAGAATGAAAGGATTATGTGGTCCGAATCAGAGGTGGGAATACAACAAGGTTTTCCCACGAAGAGAGGCATATCTGCAAACCTAAGCCCCAAGGTTCATGGCGACTACTAGCCAGGTGCTGTGGGCAAGAGAACTGCTTCTAGCACATACAAAGATGTGTACGTTCTCGAAGGCTGGCCACCAGCAGGTAATCCCTGATGGTTCTGTGAATGTGAATCCCTCCTCATGGAGAGAGAGAGAGAGAGAGAGAGGTAGAGTACCCACTGTCACCTATGAGGGACTCATAGATGGTAGGCCACAGGGTGCCCAGCTTCTCTGTGGCATTCTTGTGCATGGTCATTTAGCCACCATGTAAATGCCCCCAGGAACAATGAACACACTACCTCCCAAGGAGTTCTGGTTTTGGAATAGTGTTTCCTGCTCTGAGCTCAAGTCTATGGCTCTGTAACTTATTCCCAGGGGGTTGACCAGATTCCTGCAGAGCAATGTGGGACTCATGACTCTTGTGTTGAGCCTGTGAGAACCCAATTGGACCTAAAAGTTGGATACCACTAGCACTCTCTTGACCCATCTGGAGTAGCAGGGATACTTTTTGTATGAGGGGACATACCTTATACCTAGCCATCTGGGTGGCTGAGGGACTCCCCCTTCCTGGTTTGGAAAGTTACACTCCATCGGTGAGCTCTCTGGTGACTAGCACAATATTTTATTTTTATTTTCAAGAAGTAACATTCACGTAGCTCAAGGGATACCCGACGGTACAGAATGTACAGTGTAAAGTCTCCTTCTACACTGCCCCAACCATTGCATTTCCATCCCAAGAGACAATAGGTGTGATCAGCTGTTAGTGTGGCCTGCAAGAATCATTTTTACCTGTATAAATTAAAAGTGAGATTTTTGTATGGCTACCTAGTGTTCTACAGCTGTCAAACCAGGTCTCTGTTGTGAATGGAAATTAGTGTTGTTTATATATGCCTATCCTAAGTAACGGTGTCAGGGATATCCTGTATATAGCCGTTTTGTAGATGAAGAATAGCAGAAGGTCCAAGGATAGAATTAGTATTTCTAGGTCAAATGGTATGTGAATTTGCATTTTGATAGATTCTGCTAAATCAATACAGATAAGCAGTGTCTAAGATATAGAGCAAGAGGCTTATACTAAGCATGCTAACAAGAGAATGAAAATACAGTCTCAAGGCCTTGAAAAGAGTGAGAGTGGATAAAGCTAAGAACAACACACAGATCTGGCACTTGGACCTCTCTCCCCTGTATGATCTAGATGCTGGTGTGTACACAGAGGACACCATCTCTCTCAAGCATCTCAACACATTGCTTTAGAATGTTTCTGGCGCCCCCCCCCCCCAAGCCCAATCCCTGAAAGAAACTCTCCACCTGGTGAATGACTCCATCGAGATCACTTGCAGCTGATTCACTCTCTTGGTCCTATGCATCTGGCTCGGCCATGGGCCACTCTGTTCATCTCACGAGTTACTGCCGTTATCACCATGTGTTATGGGATGCTTACTTACTTAGTGCCAGGCTGTGCTATTTCAGGCACGCTGATGGCTAACTTTCTCAAGAACCTCACAAGGTTCATATTATTGTTATCCGTATTGCTGTTAGTTTGTAATGGAGAAAAACCAAGACCTAAATGAAAGGCTTGTTCACAGCAACTCAGTGGGTAATGAAAGAGGTTGCCTGTCTACTGCAGTGTCTCCACCTCAGTACTACTGATGTTATAGGTCAGATAAATGTTTTCTGTGGTGGCTGTACATTAAATGTTTTCTGTGGTGGCTGTACATTTGGAAGCTGGGAACAGTACTCCCTATTACCCAAGTTGTGGTAACCCAAAGTATCTTTATCTTTGAAAAAATACATGTATTGCGAGGTCTGCGGACTCATCCCAGCCACGATCCACAGTGCTTAATTGAACCTAGCTTTCTGGCCATGTGGTACGAGCCCATATCTATAGTACAGTAACTTCCCTAGCAGAGAAGGGAGGTTACCTTCCTTTGACCAGATGATGTTACCCCTTTCCTGTTTCTGATGACATTTTAGAAAAAGAGATGAGGATTTATATAATGAACATGCACTGCACTAGGCCGGGGCTAGGGGCTTGATGCCATTACCCCACAGAAACATCATGGCGGTTCTACATGGTGGGTCTCTTTAGCTTCTTTTGATAGGCAAGGAAATTGAGGTTCAATAAGGTCACATGACTTGGCTGTCATCATATAGTGAGAGACTGAGCTGGAGTTTTGCTGAAGTCTTGCTTGTTTTAAGAACTATGTGTCAACTCCCTCCCTCGACAGCTAGTCCTGCTTGACTACCCTCTCCATGCTCTGCCTTCTCTCTGAAGCCTCCTGTCGTCGTTTTGCATATGCAGACCCAAAGCACACCAGTGATCTCTCCAATTATAGTTTCCATATTGAAAATGTTTTGTATTTTATTTTTAGTACTTTAAAGATATGACCCCACCCCATTTTTTGTGGAGTCTCCTAGGTGGTTGGCCCTGTGCGGATGAAGTAGAATATCCCCTTCCCAGCCACCAGCTGTCAGAAACTCATTGAAATGGACAATGAATGCAAGCTGTGCGTGCTCTATGAGAAGCTCACGACCACAGAAGTAGCTGATGATGCTCTGGGTGAGGAATGGAAGGGTTATGTGGTCTGAATCAGAGGTGGGCATGACAGACAAGGCTATCCCATGAGGCAAGGTGTCCTGACCCACTGCAGGATGCACCTGCTGTTGGGTAAGGGGCACTCTTGTTACAGACCAAGGAGAACCGGAAGTACAAGTGTGCTTGGGATGCACTTCAGATGCCAACCTGAGTGCTCTCAACTCAGGCTTGCTCAGCCATGTTCTCTATCTGGCACCCCCATTAGATACCCAAGGCAATGGTCCATCTACTCATAGGCTGGAGTCTCCAAAACTGTAAGCTTTTAAGAATATTTTTCTTCTTCTTAAAGTGCATTGATTGAGTCTTCTCATTATTATGTACCAGAATTTTCTTGTGTCTTTGAATGCCTGGTAATTCTGGGGACAGATATTAGACATTGTAGATTTTATGTGCATATCAGTTACTTTTGTCATTGCACAACAAAATATGTGGAAAGAAGCAACTTAGGTAGGGTTTATTCTGTTGCAGAGCTGAGCTCTCTGCTTCCTGACCATGGTCACATTATGACCAGATAGCTGTGTTCCCGCTACGGCCCTCCTTGTCACAATGGTGGGTGCTTTGCTAGAGCAATAGGAAAGCGACAGATGGCTGTGCCACTCCATGAGCTCTGCACAGAATAGAAGCAGACCCTTTCTACTTTATTATTTATTTAGCTGTAAATCTCTAATTCCTATTACAGTGGCCTCAGGAGGTAGGGGCCTTTCCTTTCTCCCTGTCATAGACCAGTGGCTGGTTAAGGCTTCCTAACCTTATCCTAAGAGTGGCTAAAAGTGAGGCTGCCATGTTCTGACCTGCTACCCAATCCAGCCATACAAACAAACCTAGAACCCCACCTCCAGATGAGCACAGAGCTCTCTTGGTGCTATCATTCCTGAGGCCATGTTTCCTTCATCTCACTGAGCTGCTAACAGCCTGAGTTTGGCCTCTTCTTCCCTCAGTCATGACCCACACCTGCTACCATGTGGCGTGGTGTACATCTACCGTTGACCGCAGTCATTTCTGGGATCACGCCATCAAGCCGTGGGACAAAAGAGTAAGTAAGAGCCTGGCTTGCTCCTAGAGGCAACAACAGCCTCTCTGCTTAATGGCTATTGTAACAGCACAAGAGAAACGAAATTCACACCAGACTGGGCTTCGAACCTGAATGTGTCCAAATACATCATCAATACTTTAATAACACCTGAGGAAGCTATCTGAGCTAGATATTCATTTTTATGGATAAAGATTATTATTGTTGAATTATAGTTCCAAATTGCTAGAAACACGACTTAGCATTTACTGTCTCTTACCAGTATTTTATAAAAGAGTAACATGAGAAACTCAGAGACTATTTATGTCACAGAAAGGATTCAGAACACTTGTTGAAATGATCCCCCTCTTTAATTGCCCAGGGTTGACCCCGGGGTACGCTAGACAAGGCTATGTCTCTGCCTCCTTGGGTTTTGATAACATGGACAATGGAGTTGGAGTCCTCTCAGGCAAGTTTCCTAGCACCTTTCTATTACCATGTTTGTCTCCTTTCTGAGTGAAATGGCAGGAGTCCTCTGGGAATTAGCATTTTGAAATGGAAAGGCACAGATACTATGTGCAGCTGACATTGCCACCCAGACCTCCAGCAGAAGGAGCAAGGGGCATGCCAGCCAGACTCACATGACTGATGAGTCACAGGGGCAAGAGTGTCTTTGAGAAACGTGGGAGGTTTCTATTTATGGCGTGTGACTTCCGGATGAAGCAACCAAGTGTGGTAGCTGGTCTTTGCTTACAAATTAGTGAACTGCTGAACTTCTAGGTTCCGAAAGGCAAAGGTTATTGATGAGTTAACAGATAATAGCCCCAGATTGGACATGCTACTTTGCAGTGATACAGCTGCCCCTGAGTCACGTCCAAGCTCCTCCTCTCCACATGCTGTCATGGCTGGAGACACAGTGACTTGACCAAGTATAGCTGAACTCCTTCCGCCCTTCAGACCTCCGTCTGTTCACAGGGCCTCTCTCCCAGGAGCCAAGCCTTGCCATCATCCGTGCAGCGATTCCTCTCTGGAATTCATAGCACGGCCACAGTCATCTCCTTCTACAGGGTTTCTGTACTTGTGTCTGTTGCTGGTGCTACAGTTTCCCCTTAGGCTATCACACTCCTCCACCTGAATTCTGGGACAGCATCCTTACTAGTCTCCTGCCTTCCCTTGGCTCTGGTCCAACGGGCCCTTACAGGCTCAAGCTCACTATTCCCTCCTGAACCATTCAGTGGTTCCCATTGTTTGCTGAAATACTCAGTAGAACAAGTTCAAAACCCTCACATGCAGCCGGAGAAACCCTATCAGAGAGTAAGACTCGAGATCTCAAGAGAGAAGGAAACTGAGAGATAAAACTAACTAGAAACCTGATGTCTGACTTGGGTGACAGTTCAAAATCAGAACGCTGAAATGCCCTAGTAATCTCCCCACGTTCCCTAGAAAACTTAAAGCATCCGTCTTTCCGGGCGCTCAAGCATGCTGTTGAGTTTAAAGGCTCCACATGCTGTTTGGCAGGGGAGCTGCTGGGAACTGGTGGGACCCACGAGAGCAGATGGGGCCGCTCCAGGGTCCAGATGGAGAGAGCAAACAGCCTCCTAAACCCCACTCTTCCCCTCCCCAGTCCAATGGCTTTTGAAACTCAAGGTTGTGTAAAAATTAATTTGCATTAAATTGCTTAAGATAATGTATTAACTACCATATGAGGCTCCCAGCAGTTTTTAAACCGTACTTGGAAAAACAAATAATCACGCGATAGCAGTGAACTCAGAAGCAAGCCCAGACTTCTTGAAAGAAGTGTTTCCACATTAGTGGTAGGTAGCTTTTGAGTGTCTAGTTGTGTAATTTTCAGAAGCCTGGAAATAAAGAATAAATATTTACATCTGTTACACATGCACGTCTGTCAGGTCTTGTATCCGTACTTTATTTTGCCTTAGTAAGTCCTTGATGCAACCAGCAGGAGATATACCTTTATTCTCCCGTTTTATGAATGAACCCAAAAAACAAACTAAACAAACCAAACCAACCAGACAATAAACACTAAAAACAAAAGCCCCAAACCCCTGGCAGAGAAATGTTATGGAATTTGCCTGAGGAAGACAGTATTGGGGTTTGAACATGGATTTTTGAATCCCGAGTCCACACTAGTCACCAGTTAACATATTTGTGATATTAGTATATAATTTTGTATGGGGCAATGCTGAAAATGAGAGTTAAGAAAAGAAAAAATGAATTTCTAGGCAGGTCTTGTTTGTCCATACTAAAAAAATATAATTTCTCCACAAATAAACACCAATCCTACAGTGGTTTCAGATTCGTGTGAGGAAAGCCGGCAGAAGAAGACAGGCCACCCTGCAAACCGTGAACAGGGTGCAAAGGTTGTCAAGCTCGAGCTGACATTCGGGAATAGAAACAAGGGTGAAATGAGAAGCCCCTGCAGAGGCCCCGATGCTCGCCCCTGACACAGTGGGCTTTTAGCAGCTGGGGGTGTGAACTATTCATACTGCTTGTTCTTCTTTGGCCACAGCGAAGGGGTTGAGAGTCTCTGGTCCTATAACCTTTGCCCTATCTGGGGATGTGGTCGTTTATTCTGTTGACACTGGCATTTCTAGCAGTTTGCAAGCTGCCTGTTTGGTATGCAGTTCAGCCTTCTTCGAACTTATCAATGGCTGGTGAAATGTAAGAATTCATAAGGCAGGATTTCAGGTACAGTGCTTAAAAGAACCACCTCAGCCCTGAGTTGCTTTCTCCCTCCTTTATCCTTTTCTCCTTGCTGTGGTGGGATTTCAACTTAAGGGCTGCAGTGGCTATCTTGGGATGGTGAGGCAAACTTTAACAAGGCAGCCATGTGCTAAATCAAAAAGATAAAGAAGGTCTAGGTCTCTTCGTGCCTGTGTGGGTGCCATAGCATAGCAGTCCAGAATTGGCTAGTCTAGGTTATTTTTATCTGGTACTAGTGGTGGCATATAAATGATGTCCTAGTTAGGTCTCTGTTTTCTGACTGTCTGTGAAGGTGGCAGGATATTCTAATTGCCTTGATCCTTGAACAAACTGATCTCCCTCAGAGAGGAGGAAGGGAGGGAGGGAACAAAGGAGGGAGGAATAGTAGTGGGTTGTAAATGAACTCTCCTGGACAGTAATTCTTCCTGTTCCATGAACCCCATCCTCCCCCTCCCCCCCCCACACCTCTAGGCTAGCCTCAGGACATCCCAAGGATTTATTTAAGAATGTGCCTGAGGCTAGTGGGATTTAACCTGGAAGTTCCTCCTCTTTTTCTTTGTGGTGCAGTAACAGCTATAATGATAGAGCTGTGACTTCAGAGTCTGGGCCTCTACTTCCATTCAAAACTAGTCACTGAGCCACTCTTTACCCAGGCCCAAATTGTGTGTAGAGCCAGCTACAATGGTTGGACTAGGCTCTCTTCTCAAAGGACTGGTGACTGGTCAGTGTGTAACCCCCACCACCCAGTAGGAAAGTTCACAGAAGCTGACTTGTCACTCGTGCAAACACCCCAATAGATGGAAGACATGGTCATTCAAGAATCCCAATGTCTCTACCAGGGCAAACTGGGAAGAGGATGTGTGTCTCTGCACCCCCCATCCCCTACATCCCCTCTCTACATCCCCTCTCTGCTCCCTAGCCACATGAGCCACTAAATCCCATCACTGTTAGAACTCAGCTGAGCACCCCTATTTCTGCTCCTTGTGCTCTTCCATCCTAGGTCTCATTTGGATTTGCTGAGGCCTCTCCAAAAAGCTTTGAATTGGTGTCCAGCTCATGGGTTTTTCACCTTCCTCAGTGTAGAAATACAGTACTAGTACTGACACTCACCCAACAGCCTTCCCACTTCAAGGTAGAGTCAAGACTAAGCAGTATGTGTTTCCCTTTCCCTGAGCCTCAGCCTGTCCAGTAGAGAGGGCCAGGTTTTCAGGCACTGGAGGAGGACATCAGCTTCCTCTGCTGGCAGAGTTAATGAGACAGCACACTTGTAGCTCTTTAGGGAAGGGGAGACAAGGGGTTGGTCAGCTAGCCCTCTGCAATCATTTAGCCTGGGGATGATCCAGGCCAACCCAGAAAAGAAAACCCACAGCCAATTATTTCCTCCTTGTGTGAATTCAGTATTATACTGTGTTTACCACACAGGGTGGATTGCTCTGCCCATCTTGGAAAATGATTTTTCTGCACGTGGTGTTACTGCTGAGCAATGACAAGCTGGCTGTGTGAGAGGTTTGCAGAGACCAAAACATATTGTCGTGTGTGTGTGTGTGTGTGTGTGTGTGTGTGTGTGTGTGTGAGAGAGAGAGAGAGAGAGAGAGAGAGAGAGAGAGAGAGAGAGATAGAGATAGATACTGGAGATCTTAAGTCTAAGTAATGGGAGATAGTCACCAAAGAACAGTAAAGATGATAAAGTCACAGTGGCAATGCTTTGCACAAAAGCAGGCAGGCTCATTAGAATCCATAGCAAGCATGATTCAGTTCTGCAGTTGAGTCTTAAGAGCATCATCAACCTAAGGTATACCTGAAGATGATGCTCATGGTATCATGTTTAATATTCTGGAGGCTAATTCCAGTACCAGCAATAACTTACAAGGAGATTATTTCTTTCCAAGGCTGGAGCGGACTACTGGTGCATGTGAAAGTTTACAACAAAGCCTGTTCTTTCCATTTCTGTCTTGACCCCACAGTTTTGCTCTCTTCTTTCTATGCTCCAGGGATTTCTTTGTGGGACAAGCTAGTCACGATGACATTAACATTCTGAATTAATGAGGCAAGACATTTAGACTTCCAGGATTAAAGCATTGCTAGTTCCGTAATGTCAGGCTGTATGATACAGCTGGGCATGGTGGAGGCTGTACAGTGTCTAGCTGAATGAACCACATCTTTGGGCACAGCCTGTTCTGGGGACTGCCCATTGCTTGCTTTTCGAGAAAGCAGATGCTGAACCACTGAGTAATTGGTGGATCTTGGTTTCCAGTGGGGAGCACTGCATCTTCTCTGATCTAACCTCACAACCATGCAGGGAGCTGGTCTAACCTGGTCTGTTTACATAGATCATGCACGAAGGTTCATAGACCTTAAGTTGGCGTGGTTAAATGTAAAGCAGGGTTAGCCGGTCAGCCCAGTCTTGCTTGGGTATAAGCCGATGGTATCTTCTTCTCTGGGAACTTAGCCGGTGTGTTGGTCACAAAAGCTGCTTCCCATCTTATTGCAGGGCCAACAACAGACAGGCATCCTTTCTATTGCAGGGGGTTTGTTTCAGGATCCCTGATATTGGTGCATGGCTGGTTCAAAAAGGAAGGGCACCTCAACACCATCTCAAAAACTCCAAGTGTAGACAATGAGTCTTTTTATCTACAACTCAACGCCACCTTGCTTTGGGAAGATAAAACAGGGACTGTGGGAATAATTGACAGGCAAGCTGAAGGGACAGCTCCCATGAACGGACAGAGAACAGTGTCTTTGGCTCTAATGAGCCCCTCTAGGACGGTGTCCTGGGTTATCCTGGTGGCTGGGTTTTCAGAGCAGTCTGGTAACTCATCAATCATGTTCATTGTGAGGGCGACTCCTGACTTGGCAGGAATGGCTGCTGACCCAGAAGCTGCAGGCTTTGATGGATGGGGCTTCATAGAAGAGGTGCTTGGGACATGTAACTAAAATGTACCCACATGGTAAAAATCCACCTTTTTACACATCAGAGTGTTATCCAATAAAATTAGCCCACCCGAGGCTTTATAGAAATGCATAAAATACTCCCCCCCCCAAATTCTACGTGTAAAAAGAACCATTAAAAATTTAAGACATTCATTTTCTTACTTAAAAATGTTCCTCTGATGTGCCTTGAGTCAGAGAAACCCTGAGCCTAATGCATAGGGTGTCTGTGTAGCAGAGGGTCCTGTAAACACAGTTGCAAATCAATACCTTTAGTCTGAATATGTTTTGAGGACAGTGCTGTGGGCCCTCCAAGATTCAGAATTCTGGATTTCAGAATTCTTTTTAAAAACATGTGTGTGAAAGTTTCTCTAACTGTCAGAGATTAATTGCAGGTAGAAATGAGTGGGCACAGTGCAAATCTGATGGTGACTGAGTGCACATGGGTGCCTGTGCATGCATGCATGTGTGCATATGCGTGTGTGTGTGTGTGTGTGCCCGCATGTATGTGCATGTGTGTGTGTGTGCACACATGCAGGTGTGTGTGCGCACGTGCAGGCGTGTGTGCACGAATGTGTGTGTGTGTGTGCATGCCTGAATGTGTTTGCATGTGTGCACATGCATGCGCATGTGCGTGTGGTACGGGTGTGCGTACTTATGTGAGTTTAAAAGAGGCCCTCACTTTTAGCAGCGAGTAATGCTCATATTTCAGCCTGGGAGTCATTAAACACTCGCATCCCAAATGCTCCAGACATAGGGAGACCGAGACCCAAAGTATCCAGGTCGAATGCCTTGTCTTTAGGACTTTGGGGACAAAAATCCCCCATTCTTTTAGTGGTCGTTTCCTGTAGAGTAGGGAAATTCTCCTCTTCTTAATCCTAGGATGGTGAAGACAGTGGGATTTTTTGAGAGAAAGAGTAAGAGGATGAATAAGGGCTTGCCTTCCATCACCACCGTGTCTAGATCATCTACATCTGTCTGCCCACATCTGCATGGAGGGTGCTGCATCAGTAGCTAGGCTCTTTGCCCATGGAAAGAGCTTCATCTGCCCATGGTAGCACCGTGCAGAGGGTGGATCACGTGGCTTTTCGTTTCTTACGTTGTAAATTCCTCCTAGGCTAAGATGCAGGGCTGTTTGAGTGTAAGGGGCCGTGGGACAATAACTCACTTTTTTTTTTTTTTTTTTGCATTTCTAAAGTGCAGTTTTGTTCTACATGAGCATAAACTTTAATAGATTAGACACTTCCTAGTAGGGCAGCACACCAGTCTTTTAAACGTCAGGAAGGCATGTCAACTTAATTCTTAGTGAGAGACCATTCAAAATACAAAAGTTTCCTAATGAAAGGACTCACTAGATTTGTTTTGAACTAGAGTTTAAAATTTATAGGGAAAAATAATAAGACCCAGAAAACATCAAAGACTATTGGGGATGGTGGAGTGGACATTAAAATCTATATTATAAAGTGTTATCAGTTAAAACAGTACAGTTCATGTACAGAGTTCAGGGCAAGTCAAGGCTATACAGTGATGCCCTGTCCAAAACGAAACGAAACAAAAAGAAGCTAAACCAAACCATGAAAACCAAAAAACTCCAAAAAAAAAAAAAAAATCTATTAACATTCGCACAGCATAAACAAAGTGAAAAGACAATCTAGGAAAAATGTAATATCCAGTGTATTCTTACTCAGTGGGAAGGAAGGCAAAAGATTTTACCGAAACCAACAGCCCTTGAGTAAGTAAATCTAAAACCACATCATAATATGGTGTGAAAACTACGGTGAGATACATTTTACATACATGATACTAACAAGAATTAAAGACACCTGATAACCCCCTTTGTCAAGCAGGGTACAGTGATTTGGCACTTGAGGCTTTACTGATGGGAATATAAAATAGTTCAAACTGCTCAGAGCAAACATTGGCCATAATCATCAGAGTGCTAACTCTCTACCTCAAAGTCCAGTGACCCCACTTCTGGCTATTCATCTACCAACAGAGTGTGGAAACAGTGTCTTTGTAAGGATAATTGTCTCCTGTTCACAACAGCAAACTTTTAGAAATATCAGTATCCGCTGATAATTAGCTATTGGTTAAATAACTTGATTTTTATCTTCAAAATCTAATAGTATGCAGTTATTAAAGCTCTGCCTACAAGTCAGAAACAGGCTCAAAATACATTACATTACCTTCACCTGAGTGAAGCAACAGCAAGTAAGCATTGTGGGTTGAAATCTGTGTCGATACACTGTATTCACCTTAGTTAACAGTCATTGATGTCAGAGAAAGGGAAACTGAGGCAAGCAGACAACCGGTGGGTGGGGGTGGTGGTGAGAATAATTTCCTTGATTGGCTTTGTTTTTCAAACATTTTAAATTGTGTGAAGTAGGCACGTGTTAACTATTCAATAATAAAATATTTAAAACCCTACCATGGATCTGGGGATATAGCTCAGTGGCAGAGTATTTACCCATCATGCATAAGGCCTGTGTTTAATCCCCAGCAATACAATAATAAATAAATAAACAAATCAATCAATCAATCAATCAATAAATACACTAGGGCTATTTTTGGCTATGTGAGACCTGTTAAATAAGTCAATAGTTAAAAACACTCCCCAGTCTGAGAATAGAAAAGACAAATGCTTATTTCATAAAGATCAAATTAAATTAGCATTTTCCCACTCTCCTTCAAAAATGATTTTAATACCTGTATGCTGCGATGGCGCTATGTATACACACTCACCTCTCTGGCTCACCTGTCCACATCAGGAAATAAAAGCTGACCACTTCACTGTGCCTCAACATTTCCTCTGAAAAGCGATCAATGTCCCCTGCCTGACCATTAAATAGATTCTGAAAAACTCTTCAATCCCTATCAGTCCCAAATCCTTATCCAGTTCCTCAGATCTGCCCTGGGCTGGCCTCTGAGATCCTGCAGGCCATCCATCATCATTTCTGGTCCTTTTCTGATGCAATGTAGCTTGCTCTTTGTCTTGCTTAAAAACTGAATGGCTGTTAAATTATCCATTTATCTTCCTTCGCTTTTCTATTCAGCTTCTGTGGCCCTCTCTGGGCTGTCTTTTCTACCTTGTTTGCTGACTTTTCATTCCATTTCCTGCTTCTTGGAGGTGTTTCATCTCACCACCCTGCCCTTCAAAACAAACTCTGGTCCAGTCAGCTTTCTGCTTGTTTGAAATCTACTTCACTCATTGTCCCTGCCCCCCACACCTCAGGACAGGGTCTTGCTATGCAGCCTAAGCTAACTTCAAAGTTCGGTCCTTCTTCAGCCTTTCAAGTGCTAGGACTGCAAGCAAGAGCCAAGATGCCCAGCTCAAGATTTCTTTTTCAGTGTAATCTCTTGGAAATACCTTTAAAAACTTTGAGATAGCTTCAAATTTTATACATAGATGGGAGGACATTGGGACAAGCCCTAAGCTAATGAGCAAAATATTGGGTCTCAAACCTAGTTTCACTCAATAGTGAACTCTTGGGTGAGGTTGGCTTCTAGAGGACCTGCAGACATGCTTCTAGACAGCTCAATGTCACAGCCGTGGCTGCTTCTGTGTAGGTGACTCCACAAAGGCTTTGAAGTGGTAATATTACCACTTGCGCACACATAGCCTCGGGCATTAGTGATTTGTAGTGGTTAAGGAGTCTGGGATCCAAGGACAGGAACAATCTAAGCTCTGCCACTTGCTGAGTCTTCTTGGGTTCATCTTGGAAACCCGAGCCTCAGTTTTCACACCTGGAGAAGGAGAGATTGTATGATCTAACCCAATACTGAATCAGAAAACTACGGAGTCAGATAACTCATGAAAAGCCAATACTGAGCACATAGTAGGTGCTCAGGATTTTTTTTTTTTTTTTCAGACCCACTGTATCTTTCGAGTCAGGCAGTTTGGCCATTACCCAAGTTTCCAGAGGAGACAATGACATTTAGAAATGCTGTTCATGGCATCAACAAGGACAGCCACATGGGAAGGCTTTACCATATACCATGTGCTCTGTAGCAGTGTGGGGCTGCTTTCTGTCAATCTACGAACCACTGGTGATGAGTATAAAGCCAGCGGGGATGCAGCTGATAACCCTGGAGGTCAGGTTTGAAAAGGGTTATGGAGAAGACATCGCTGCTGCCTCCCTTAGACTGTCTTGAGACGTTTTCCTTTTCTATTGGCTCTTCCTCTGTATGTCTCTCTTCCTTGGCTTCTCTTTTTCCATCTAAAAATGTCAGTTGTTCAAATCCCCTGTAGCACCAAGACCTATGCTGGTGGCACGCCAGGCCAAGCACTTGGAGAATAAGTCTCCTGTCTCTGTGATGTTACAGTTAGTCCTCCTGCTCACTCCTCCCTGTGATTTCAGGAGCTGTTGGTCCAGACATTGAATGGCCCCCAACTCTCAGGAGGTTCTGAGCAGCCAGAGCACCTTCCCTTTCATTTTATCCATGAAACGAAAGCAGAAATGCTAAAGCCCCACCCACCACAAGGCAACATAGGCATGCAAGGTGCTCAGAGACAGAAGAGCATATAAGCTGCAACTTGGTGACCTGTGCTTTCTGTTTCTGTCACACTCTGCACTTGCACTATTGAGCAGATCCTAGGAAGCCAGATAACAGCAAGCACAGAGCATCTCCTGAGGGTATGTGGAAGGACTGAAGTCCCAGTTAGTGTGTGTGACTACTGTTGGGCACACAGATCATTGTGATGTGCTACTAAGGGAAGCCACTGAGAGTCCACAGGCTATAATGTGTCTACCTTTCAGGGAAAAAGAAAGATTTATTTTGCAAGGAGCTTGTCGTCCGAGATTCAAAAGCCAAGGTGAGACTGGTTTGTCCTTCAGAGATGGCTGCTGGAGCAAGGGCACGTGGCAGAACTGTAGGCAGGTGGCATTGTAGAAATGACAGGTACCTGTCAGGCCATGCATGTTTAGATTCTTTTCCCTCTAGAAAAGAGGGACTGAAGGAAAGAGGCAGCCTCATCCACTTTAGAATGCTCATAGGATCATATGGGAAGTAGGGCTTGGAGCCCTAGCCAGTGGGGCTGACTCTACAGAGAGGCTGCCGAGCATGACAAGAGTCTAAGTCTAACTCATGATCGGGAAATTAAGACATTGTAGAAAAGGGGGAAGCCCTGGATTTTGTGACAAGTTTCTCATTCTTTTAACAGCTTAGGGTTTTTTTGTTTTTGTTTTTTTTTTCAAGTTCATACTTTAATGACAAGGTACTGATGGAGGCATTCAAGGCTGGCTGTAGGGGCGGATGGAGGGAGGGGGCTGGAGAGCCATGCTGGGAGATGGGCAGGCTTGATTTTAAGATCATTCTGCAAGGATCTGATTCATTGAGACTCCCTGTGCAAGTCTGTGCAGATCTCTCCCCTCTGGCTGTTCTGACTTCCTACAGAGACATATGACCTCTCATATGCTTTATAGGTTCAAACAGGGTAATGGATATAGGGGTCCAGCCAGTGATTCTACTGACACTTCAGTTCAGGTGTGGGGTTCCCATGTCAATGTTCTGGGAGAACTCTCTGATCTCCTAAGCTGGCAGCAGTACAGAGCTGCTTACCTGCCTAAGCACATCTGGGCAGATTCCTGGGACCCTGATGCTCAACTTCTAGACTTCTTTCATTTTTTCTAGTTTCAAGACAAGAGTTGTGCGAAGTGTGGTGCTCTCCCAACAGTGAGCTGACAGCCTATCCCCTAGTACCCATGAACGTAAACAGATATGGAAATGGAGTCTCTGAAGATGTTGCCAAGGTGATATAGGATTAGCGTGTGCCCAATATCCAGTGGTTGGTGTTTTCTTTTTTTAAATTATTTTACATTTACTTTATGTATATATGTATATGCCTGAGTGTGTGTAAGTGCATCATATGTATGCAGGAGTCTGAGGAGATCAAAAGAGGATGTTGCATCCTCTGGAACTGGAGTTAGAGGCAGTTGTAAGCCATGTGGGTGCTATGTTTCTGTAGGAGTGGTGTGTGCTCATAACCACGGAGACATATCTTTCCAGTTCCCATAATTTATTAACATAATTTGTTGTGTGCATGAGTGTGACGACGATGATGATGATGATGATGATGATGTGTGTGTGTGTGTGTGTGTGTGTGTAGAGGTCACCAATCTGTGGGAATTGGTTCTCTTCTATTATATGGGTGTCAAGGATTAAACCTAGTTCATCACACTTGGCCATGAGTGCCTTTACTAACTGAGCCATTTCATTGCCTGCCCCAGTCCCCAGTATTTATAACAAGATCAGGTAAAGACCTCTGCTTTTGTAGAGAGTGAAATGTCCACAAGCCAAGAAGGGCCAGAATTGCAAGCAACTACCAGAAGTCAGGAGAAGGGCCTGGAAAGTTCCTCCCTCACAGCCCCAGAAGGACCTCAGCCTGCTGTGTCCCTTCTCCAGCCTCTGCAAATGTGGGTGAGAAAAATCTGCTGTCTCATCATCGTAGGCCTTGGACACTGCTCTCGGCTGTGCTGGCTTTTCCTCATTCTGAGCCTCGCAGGATCTACTTCTGAAAGGCATCAGCATGCTGCCCCATCCTGTCTCAGCTGTTCTGAGAAGTCACACCTTTTCCACTTTCCAGTATTTGAGGAGATCATTTCTCTGTTCACATTATGTTTTCTTGAGAGATTCTTACTTTATACTAGGAAAGTCCATAGCATGTTGAACAAAGGTTGCTGTGATAAGGTTCTCAGGCCAAAAGCAACTTGGGTAGGAAAAGCTTTATGTGGTATACAGCTCCTTGCAACGGTCTGTCATTGAGGTTAGTCAGGGCAAGAACTGGGGCAGAAATCACAGAGAAGTGCTGCTTACTGTCTCAATCACTGGCTCTTATACAGCTAGTTTTCTCCTCTCTTGTCTCTCTTTCTATTTTTTTTTTTTTTGGAGACAGGGTCTCACCCTGTGGCCTTGCTAGTCTAAAACTCACTATGTAGACCAGGCTGTCCTCAAACTGACAGAGCTCTACCTGCCTCTGCTTCTTGAGTGCTAAGCTTAAAGGCGTGTGCCACAAGGCTCTCAGCTTAGCTTTCCTATAAAGCCCAGATCAACCTGCCTAGGGGAACTATCATTCGAAGTGGGCTGGGCTATCTCATGTTAATCTTCAGTCAAGACAACCTTTTACAGACATGGCAACAGACGTGGTCCCGGGCCAATCTGACAGAAATAATCCTTCAGTTGAGGTTCCCTCTTCCCAGGTGACTCAAGGCTGTGTCAAACTGACAGTGAAAAGTAACTGGGGCAGCCATGAAAGGACACTGAAGATCACAGTTGCGTAGGAATTGCGTAGGCACAAACCGTTCTGTGCCTGGGCCTGGGGTGGGGGAGCTGGTTTTGCTTGTGGACAGTGGTAGAAAGGGGCATAGGGGTGGTGGTGGGGTGGCGTGGGGTGGGGGTGGGGGTGGAGGGGAGGAAGGTGGCTTTTGTTCCTCCTATTGGTCAGCTTCCATGCTTTAGGCATTTGCAAAGGGACTCTGTTTATTTACTTTTCTCAATCCCCAATTGAGAGCTTGCAAACAGAGCTGTTAACATCCATATTGTTCAAAGCAATCTGGGACTTTCTATCAAGCTCCTTGAAGTTATTCTAGTCTCCTACCGTCACCTTACAGAAATCTCATTTTTAAAACACACCCCCTTCCTGTCAAAGTAATGGGATTCTCACAAAGTTGAGATCAACGTTTAAGGTCAGTATGCTATCTTTAACGGGCAGAATCAACTCATTTTAAGGTAAAGGTGTTACATCGAAGACAACACGACATACAGTTATCTATAGTGACCAGCTAAACTCTGGTCCCTGTATCCTCCCTCTGAAGGATTCAGAGTTCTAATTGCCCTGCTGGGCAAGATGGCATCACCTTTCCCATCCTCAGGGAAGGCGGTGGGCACAGCAAAGCTAGGGGTACTTGGCTTGGAGGTTATGCCTCTGCCTCGGATCTACTGCTTCATACTAAACCCTTCAGCTTCTGTGCATCTCATCTCATCTATAAGATTCAGACCATGAGATGCTTCTAGGATCCAGAATGAAATAGTTCTTTCTTCACAGGTGTAGGGTTAATTATGTATGTATGTATGTAAAGATGTCTTGAAAACCCTTCAGTTTGAACCTGACAGTAAGTACAGTCAGTACTGTGTTTGCTTACAAAGCATGCATAGGGACATCCAGCCTTTGTGGGGTTCTAGTCTCAACTTTCTTTTCAAATTTAGTCCAGAAGAAAGCTTTAAGCTTCACTTTAGACTCTGGGTACCATGCATTCTGATTCATGTTAATATTTACGAACTTGTAACTCTCTAAATAACCACAGCCAACGATCTAGGGTTGCCTTCTTGGATCCACTTGGGAAACCTCGAGAAGACTCTCTGCAGAGGATTCTGCATGGCACAAGCAGAGCAAGAATCCGTCACCTTTACCTTGCACTCCCCATGAGCTCCAATGATGGCGGCCCACTACACCCACTACACCGACATAAAACTGTGTAAAATCCCAAGCACTTACAATGCAGAAAGCAACCACATGCCATGGTTTTCCTCCTCTATCCCGTCTCCCTCCCTCTCTTCATTCCTTCCCTCTGAAAGCAGTAAACAAACAGAGGGTCATGGAAAAGAAATGTAAAAAAGCACTTTATGTATCTTCTCCAGAGTGGACAACCCCAAGCTTTGGATGGGCATAGAATTAAGTGCCTTTTTGAGGCAAGATTTCCAGCATACTTTTTAGAAGATTTAAATTGGCCAGGAGGGTATGGAGAAGGAGATCCTGTCTTCAGTTCTATCCTCAAAAGCCTTACTAGGGAGAAGATATTTTTTTTGCACAGATTCTAATATAGATTTATGATGGCAGTTTTTGAGCTTATAAAATACATATGAATAAACTAGATTAAGCATGGCTGTGGGAAGAGCCGTTTTTCTAAGTTGCACAACATAAAATAAACAAAAGACCCTCCTATTTACAAGCTTAGGTACACAGCGATGGTCCCTGTATCACCTGGTACTCCTATTTGAGGGTGGAAAAGTCTCTCCAGAACAATTGTCCTGACACATGAGGTGCTGAGGAGGAACTATGTGATGTAGGCTCGAGTGTGAGATGTCTTTATTGAGAGAGCACAAGGCAAGGGTGGGGCAGAGTAGGGGTCTGGTAAGGCCTTGTGCTAAGGATCGCCTGCCCTCAGCATGTCATCCTGAAGGCACACTAGTATGTGATGCCTGTGTCACTGACTCGGTTTGGAGAAAAGTCTTCTGAGTCGAATAGAGCTTGAGTTTTAATCCTGATATGTTAGGTATCTTTTATTACATTATAAATTTCTGAAATCATGAACACACAATATACCATACAGTCTTCTGCACCATCTGTACCGTGTATGTTAGCCCAAGTCAACTAACTTGAATACTAAAATAACTAGAAGATTGTATTTCCGGCACTGCAGTGTAAAAGAAAATTTAACATATTTCTTAGCTGAAAAAGTCCAAGTTCTGAAAACTTCATGGCTATAAACTGGTGCTTTACGGTGGAATTAAGAGTCAATTCAACCATGATGAGAACCAAACCACCTTCTATAAAGATACCATAGGCCATATACTTTAGATTATGGGCAGGGGTGTAATGGGTGCACATTCTGCTGAAAGGGTTTTTATGTCTTTTGATGATAACTTAAAATGACATTATAACCTTTCTTCCCACCCGTCACTGCTCATAATTATCCTGTGCTACTGTTTCTAGTCATTCCTTTTCCATCTCTTTATTCATTTGTTCAGCACTTACTGAGCAGCTCTGAGGTTCAAGGTATTGGGACAGAAACCAGTCTCATGGGGGAAAGGGAAAGGCCCAGAGCACACCCCCAGTGGCGTGCGGGGTGTGTGTGGGGGACAGTGGCAAGTGCTGTGGGGTGCTGGGGGAGGTGCAGCTTTATAGATGGTCCTTAGGGCAGAGAGGAGAGAGAAGGAAAGCTGGTAAAGGCAGGGAAGATTTGTTTTAAAAAAGGATTTAGGGAGTCCTGTGCTTTGGAGTAAGCTGTGCTTGGCCAAGCAAGAGGGCAAGTGATAGGCAGCATGGCCAAGAGAGGTTGAAGGTGGGAGAGGAGAGGCCTAGAATAGAATGAGATGCCATTAAGTCAGAGTATCTGGAAGAAACACTTGGCAATCGGAACCTGGCATTTTCAACTAGGGGCCTGTCATAATCAGACTCTCCCCTCCCTCCCTCCCTCCCTTCTTTTCTTCTCCCTCCCTTTCCTCTCCTTTCCCCTCACCTCCCTTTTCCACCCCCACCCCCCAATCTGATCATTGCAGCAAAGCTTAGGAGATAGCTCACAGCAGAAAGGCTTCTGAAGGTTCACGCAAACATCCACGTGAATGTTTGTATTGCCCTCTCAGCCCTGACCGGCTGAGAACATACGGGATATCTTGGAGGGGGCAGGCTTCACTCTGAGCACCTAGATTCGGGTGTGGCGCATGTATCAAGGACAGGGTTCTGAAAGAAGGGACGCAAGGCACTGTCCACTCTGAGCCAGGATGCCTTGGCTCCTCATTCCCGATGCTGGTTCCTCTTTCAGGTAAATGGTGGTTCCGAAATGCCAGCTGTCTCAGCTTTGAGAAGAGCCTGCCTGCCAGCGCTGCGTGAGGGGCCATCCACAGAAGGACAGAGCCGTGAGAAAAGCAAGAGGGTGCTGGGCAGTTTTTTTTTTACTGCGTGTGTTAGGAAAGGCAGGGAAAAGAAATACAGGAGAAAGAAAAGCAGGTAGAGAGGAGGGAGGACTGTATAGGAGGAGGGGGATGAGGTGCTCCCACCTTGGCGGTTCCTTCCTTGGTGGACTCTCTCTGGAAAGGGAGATGGCCTTTCTCTGGAACCTCAAGAGAAATCTAGAAAGGGAGCAGAATTATCCTCCAGCAAGTTGGCACCACCCAAGCAACATATCTGAGGGACGAGGGACTTAGTAGGGAGTATGGACAGGAAAGAAGCCTTGGGCCTGGGAGGGACTGAGCAAGTGTCCAAAGAACCAGTGACTGGAACTGACCAGGGAACTCGTGGGGTGGGGACAGAGGGTGAAGGACATGAGGTATGGTCACTAGGGCCAGTGGCCAGAGTCTTCACAGGTCGATCACATCCGTGCCCTTCATGGTGAGATACAACCCCATGCGTGTGCTCTTCTTTGGAAAGATAAGTAAGAAATCTTCCCCAACCATCTCTTCCTCTCATCCACAGGAATAGTAAATGCCAGAGAAAATATGTACAGGAACTGATCCTTCCCCTCTCCCTGACTTAGTTTTCAAACTATCTCATGGAAATGGCCTTTCTTAGCGGGCTTTTAAAGAACATACTATTTTATGCTCTGACCAGTCACTTTGCAGCTCATTAGTTCTTTTTTCTGGAAAAAAAACCAGACATGAGTCATGAAGCATCGGGGCCCACTGAGTTGTTATTTTTACAGACTTTCTTCAGTATCTAGAGAGGTTGTCTTTTATAACCTCTTTTCTAGTTTATTGGTCTCTAACTTGCAGTCTCCACAGTTTCAAGTATATTGTACTACATATATTTTTAAATTTATTTTATGTGTATGGGTGTGCTGGCTAGTTTTATGTCTACTTCACACACACTAGAGTCATTCAGGAAGAGGGAACCTCAGTTGAAAAAAAATGCCACTACCACATTGGCCTCTGGGCAACACCTTGATTGGTGGTGATGTGGGAGGGTCCAGCTCACTGTGGGTTGTCCTGGGTGCTATAAGAAAGCAGGCTGAGCAAGCCGTGAGGACCAAGTCAAGGTCCCCCATGACCTCTGCCTCAATTCCTGATTCCAGGTTCCTGTCCTGCTTGAGTTCCTGTCCTGACATCCCTCAGTGATGGGCTGGGATGCGGAACTATAACCCGGAACATACCTTCTCCTCCCCAAGATGCTTTTGCTATTGGTGTGTTGTCACATCAATAGAAACCCTCACGAGGACAATGGGTGTTTTGCCTGTATGTCTGAATACACCGTTTGAGTGCCTGGTTTCCTTGAAGGTCAGAAGAGGGTGTTTGATCCCTTGGAACCATAGTTATAGATGGTTGTGAGCCTCATGGGTGCTGGGATTTGAACATAGGTTCTCTGAAAGAGTAGACAGTGCTCCTAACAGCTGATTCATCTGGCCATTCCTCAAATATATTTTGAAGACCCCACCCCCCTCACTTTTCCTAGAGAGCACATTAATAGTTGTACCAGGTGGGCTGTATATTCAAGATGATCATTATGATCAAGGTTAAAATAATACATACATACACACATACATACACACACACATACACAGATACACACACACACATACATATATACACACACATACATACACACACACATACATACACACACACATACATACACACATACACACATAAACAAATTCCAAGTTAATTGTGTCTTAACATCAGAAGTCCTGTCATGATTTTTAAAGACAAGGTCTCATATAGCCCCGGACGGGCTCCAGCTCACTCTGTAGCAGAGGCTACCCTCAGGATGGGCTCCAGCTCACTCTGTAGCAGAGGCTACCCTCAGGCTTCTGGTTCTCCTGTCTCCATCTCCCTCCTGAAGGATTATAGGATTATAGGATTATAGTTGTTTGGGGGGCCAGGGCTGGTTTACAAGGTGCTGGCTACTAAATTCCAGGGTAACCCTTTTGCGGTGTTTATGAGAAAATCTATCCCCCCGAATCAAAAACCAATTTGAGATGAGCTGAAGCTCTGATAACCTTGAATAAACTGTCAATAATCAGATGTATCATACCTCTGTGCCTCACTGGCATTCTTAGGAACACTGAGGTTCAAGTTGAGAACAGAAATAAGTGGCAGAACTTTGTTTGCTCCCACAAACAGCAGCTCAGAAGAGAGTGTACGACAGGGGGTTCTGTTTACCCCTAAGGCTGCCTCTGCAGTGACTCCAAACTTTGATAGTGTCTTTTTTTCCTTCTTCTTTCTCACTTTTTTTTCTTCCAAAGATGTTGAGCAGCAGGCTAATGGCTCCCCAGCAGGGTGTAAAGACAGCAGAAAGCTCCAGAATCAGATGTCAATGTATTCCTCTAAGACATCCTGCTAGGACAGAGCTAACTAACCAGGGCTTTAGACTTCTCCTGGGGAACACGCTTTAATGCTTCCCGCCTGCTCTGAGCCTCCTAGATGTTTCCTGATTAAAATGCTGTCACAGATAAATCATGGCTTCTGCCTGTTTGCTGTCCCTTTCTCTCTCTCTCCCCTCCTCTTCTTTTTTGTTTTCCCCCTGAAAGTTTGGAACCCCAAGTTTTAAAACACAAATGTGTAGACAGTCCTGTCATGTCATGTCGTCTGTAAGGGTCCAGAGAGATGGGTGTGGTCCCCACTGTGCCCTCCCAGCTGGTCTACAGTAAGAGCTAAAGCAGTATCATGAGGGTTTGATCTTCATTCAGATAGAAACTGCCAGACTCATTTCTAAGATGCACAGGGTCCGAGTGTTATTGTTTGTTGGCTTTATTTTTATACAGGTATTTAATTATATAGTAAACTACTCTACCACAAGGTACACCCCAAGCCCTATATGTTTTTTCTGCCAGCCACTTTAGCCCAGTTATATAATCCTTCAGTAGCTTCCTAAGAATAGGTTTTAGAGTGAGACTTTCCCGTGGTTTTCCTTCTACATAGTTGCAGATTGCCTGGAGACTAACTCTATCCAATAGACAAGAGCTTTGACTTTCAGCAAATGGGCATCAGAATGTACTGGTGTGAGTTTCCACCGATGCATACAAGTACAGGCCTCTTCAGGCATCTGGGGGTAGTAACACTCTTTCCCTTTTGCTTGGAGGAAATCGGAATTCAACAACCAGGAACACAAGCAGAAAGTGCTTGATCAATTAGGATGTTTGACAAGAAGAATCTTTTTAAAGCTACAGAGTAAAACTGAATTACCCAGTGAAACTCAATGGAGTGAAGTTGCTGCCTTTAACCTATACTTACATCTCCTGCCCTGTGATCACCTCTCTATCCTGCAGCTCCCAGCTGTCCCAACCCTATACCGAGCAGCCTCCAGCCTCCAGCCTCCACCCATCACTCCATGGTCCAAGGACCATCCCAAGCCTTGCCACCACAGTCTCTTTGCTTGGACTCTACACACGTGTCCTGCACCCATGCCTGCCATCTTGGAGCCTGTGAGTTTGCGTGTTTTCTGTCTTTTGAGTACTATTCTTTGCCCTTTTGCCATGCCCCTAGGGGTCATCTTAGCAAGACCAAACTGGATTCTTCTGCTTTGTATTTCAGACCCTGTGATTCTGGCTTGTGCACAGCAGGGCTCTCCACTGGCTGCATACTCAAAACCTCATTATTGCACTCTGTTCTAAACCCAAATGGCCTTTCCAAAGCAACCCTACTGTCCCAGACACTTTTCCTTAGGGACCAGTGTCACATCAGTGACTTTCTTTGTAGCTGCATCAAGATTGTTGTCTTCCCAATGGCCGAAATTCCTGCCCAGGGACTGATTATTCCATTTCACATTGGGAGTACCATCAGTTAGTGTGAGATAGCCCACTGAACAGTACTGGGGGGAGTCAGTATTACACAACCGAGACCATGAGAGGTTCTTCGAACGCTGGCTGTGTTTTCAGTTTGCTAGCTCTTTGAACAGTTAGTTTCAAAACCTTATAAAGAATTTACAACTGAAATTGTGAAATAAAAAAAAAATAGAGGTGACAAGAAACCAAAAAAGAGCAAGCTCTTCATTGCCTGTTGCATGAGAAGGTGACAGCAGTGAGCTCTGAGCATTAGCTTTATGAGCAACTTTCTCCACGTTCCCTTTAGGGTGACATGGCTTTTTTTTTTTTTTTTTTTTTAAATGATTTATTTATTATGTATACAGCATTCTGCCTGCATGTAGGCCTGCTCTTAACCTCTGAGCCATCTCTCAAGCCCTGACATGGCTTTTGACAGAGCCAAGAAACGGAGAAATTTTCATCAGAAGTAGAATCGAGCAGCTGGAAAGCCGCCAAGCTAAAGCAAAGGTTGAAGCTGAAAAGGACAGGGAATAAATGTGCAGGTGTGTCACCTCACCTGTGTGTCCCACGTCCCGCAGATGAAGACACTTAACCTCAAAGCTGAGGAACAAACACATGGGGAAAAAAAAGGGCTGCTACGTCAACATTAATCTCTGCTGTTTAATTTCAAGTAACTTCCTTTTTAACCCGAAGATTTCAAGGTGTTCTGTAGCAAGACCATGGTAGGTTCAGAGAACTGCCCATCAGCAGTGACACTACGGACTCAGTATGGGAACTGCACGCAGACCCTTAGCAGCACGTGGAGTTCAAGTTTCACTTCCAGTAAGAGAAATTTATTAAGTAAAAGACTAACTTATCCATCCCACTAACACCTATGCACAGGGAATTGAGTACCATAAAACCATAACTTCCTGTGGGCAACCAAAGACAACCCAGCAAAGCAGAAGGCACTTGGCCCAGCACCTGTGGGCTCTACATGGGGGCCTGCTTATTCAATGTCAAGGGTTGGGGAGCAGACAGGAAGAAAAGAGAGGTTAGGATCCTCTATAATAAAGTACATCATTCTTATCCAATCTTTCATTATTAGATGAGAGAATATTATAGTCATTTGTAACCATAACAATTGATTTTCGATTATTTTAAAACTGTATCTGACTGGTTTTATGATATTGGGCATTTAATGGATGATATGAAACAAGCAAATTTACTTTTATCATTTGTGGTTATTAAAGTCACATTTCTGTCTCAGAGACACTATTCTAATTTGTTTGTTTTCAGGGAACTGTGACAGGTCTCTAAAAGTACTGAAAATGAAGTGGTGACTTAAGTCTGAGACTTAATGGCTGTGAGGTCCTTAAAAAACAATCCTGTGTTCTTAATGGAGTGGCAGATAGTGAGGCCCTAAAGAGGCTTTGCCTACCCTGCGTGCATCTCTCTTTGAAGTTAGGAACACGGCTCAGACTGATTGAGCTAGGTCGGGGGTAAAGAACTCACTAGGGTTTCCAGATGAAAGCAAACGCTTAGCAGCAGAATTAAAAGCCAATGCACACCAAACTCTTAGTGCAAATGGATGCCAGCCCCGATCCAAACTCAAAAAAGCAGAATGTGAACCATTCAGAGCTGACACATGTCTCCTTGCCCCGGGCGGGTTCTGCACCAGGCAGTGAAGCAACAGCTCATTAGTGCTCTCACTCCATATTCACTGCTTGGCACAGTTATGTTTGCTTAAAGAAGGAGGCAGATCTTGAAGATGGAAGATGCTTCCCACATAAAGCCCAGTGGTTCAGACCCTGGGGTTAGAGCAGAAAGACATGTTTGATAAAACTCTGGTGTTTCTCATGATATTAATAAAATTTAAAAGCAAAAAGATTTCCATTTGAGAAATGCAGAGTTAATCAAGGCTAAGTATACTTCTTCCTTACTAGACTTCTCCAAGACTTCAATACGTCAATGTATGTTTCCTTAGTTACTGGGCCTTCCAGGTTTTCCCTTTTTTTTTCCTTTGAGAGATGGTATCAACTACCATCTCTCAAAGGAGTTGAGTTGATGGTATCAACTACGGCTGCATCCTTGTGTTTCATGGGGCAGCATTTGGGGAGTGAAGAGACAAAATATTATAATCCCTGGCTTACAGACAAGGAAGGTAAAGCCATGGAGATTACAGTTTAGAAAGCGGTAGAGAACTGATGTCCCCATTTTCTAAGCAGCAGCTCTTGGGTCAGAAATTAGAAGCAACTTTACAGTTTGTAGCCTGTGATTGACTCCAAAATCACATTTCTGAACCGACCTTACCCAAGCTCTCCTTTACCTCAGGCAGGACAGACAGACACCCACAAGTCAGTAGTACCTGATACAAAGGCATGCAGATGCTATCAATCCACTCCAGTTGCAGCCGAGGCAGTTCATCTTTCCGGTTCCGGTCAAAAATAGCCTAGAGTGAGGAAGCAGAAACCTTGCTTTTATTCACTGGAGTATATTATAGTCATTTTGTCAGACAACAGTTCAGATTTTACCAATGGGATATTCCACAAATCCCAGTTCTCACACATAGCTTCTTCTCCTGTATCTGTGATAAGAAATAAAGTATCTTCACATCTTCTTATGAGATTTGTAAGTGAATTTATTTGAACTTTATGGCTTGCAACACCTTAGGGCCCAAATCTGTCTGCAGGTACAGGTAATTGTTACTAAATCAAGTCACCAGGTCACTGGGAACTGGGTACATACAAGTTAAGGGGAAGGGAGACACATTTTATTGCCGCAAAAATAATGTAGGCTTTCCTTTCTGTAGAAAGAAGTCAGATTTTTCCAATCCTGTTAAAAATCCTTAACAGTGATTTTCTCTTTTTTTTTTCTTCCTTTTTATTACACATAGATTCTTTTCCATTTATGATAAATTTAAAGGTTGGGTGCTATTGGTGATCATGTGTTTTCCGGTAAGGTTCTGTAATTAGTAGGTGACAGTGTTTGTCCTTGGATGGATGGTGGCAGCAGGCATCCTTCCTTTCTTCATGCTAGCCTTTAAATTTTATGACATTAAAATGCTTGATATAATTTATATGCATTTCTAAAAGCCACAGTGATTTATTTCTATTGGGGAGACTTCAGTCAACTGGAATTAGAGGGTTAAAATGTGGTTCTTAAGAAACAGCCACCTCTTTGTTCTTTGAGAGTGAGGCCAGCGTCCGTGACATGACCTTGTGTCAGTTGATCTGGAAGAGGGGCACTGCCCTTACTGAAAAGCTAGATGAGAGGTGGCACTCACATCATTCTGGTGCCCATAGCAGTCATGAGGGCAGGTCCAAGCCTCACCCTTAGTCCTGAGAGCTTGGAAAGGCTGCATTCTTGAGACTGAAAAGTCTCAGTGGGAGTATGTGTGGTGGACATCACTAGTGACCAAATCTGGGGAAAAATACCTACAGTAGGTAGAAAGCCAGTGACTCCCACGGGCTCTGCCTATCCTTTTCCAAAAATGACTGGAATTCAGAGAAGACCGTGGAATGTGTTGGAGAAAGTGACAGCTCTTCTGAAATACATAAAGCTTGCTTTAAATATGTTCCTTTAAAAATCTCTGCATGTCTACACCCGCTGTACCATTATAACAAAATACCAGAGACTGAGTAACTTTGTAAAGCAGAAGGTTTGTTTGGCTCGTAGTTGTGGAGGCTGGTGTGCCCACGTCTGTTGATGGCCTTCTTGCTGGAAGCCCCACGAGTCACAGGACATCATATGGCACTGGACAAGGAACGCCCATTTATGTCTTCTGGTGTCTCTTCTCTTCCTATAATCCATACTGATTTGGTCATGGGCTCCCTCCTAATGAACTTGTCTAGTTCGAATAAGCTCTTGAAGGCCATGCCTCTCCTCACCAGAGCTGGATTGAGTTCCCACGCTCTCAATACTCATACTGGGGATTACATTTTAGCACATGTAACCCCAGGGCTCAGACCACATCCAAACCACAAGCAGTCTGATTTATTTTCTCCATAGTCATTTTTCTTCCAGAGTTGTTTATTTAGTTGTCTGCTTCTGATGAGTATTCTATAGAGATATTTTTAAAAAAAATTTCAAGAAATTTCAGTATACACATAGAACTTTATAATTATCACCACACATAATGTTAAAATTTGTATTAATAATAGCAACTCCATCTTCTTGCAAACTTCTACCCTTATGCAAGCAGCAACTTATTTTCTGCATTCACAGATTTCCCTATTTTATTTGCACAATTTATTTAAATGGAACTATATGTACAAGTGTACATGGTCTTCATGGTCTTTCAGGACTGGCATTGGCTTCTGATCCTCCTCCTCCTCCTCCTCCTCCTCCTCCTCCTCCTCCTCCTCTTGATCCTCCTCTCCAACCTCCTCCTTCTGCTCCTCCTTCTTTTTGAGACAGGGTCTCTCTGTGTTGCCCTGGCTGTCCTAGAACTCACTCTGTAGACCAGGCTGGCCTCAAACTCACAGATTCCCCTGCCCCACCTCTGGGGTGCTGGGACTGAAGGTGTGTGCTACCACGCCCAGAAAGACTGGCTCTTTTAATTTAGCACCATTTTTTAAAGGTCTGCCCAGGTAGCATATATCAACACCTCATTCACTCACTTCCCTCATAATTTTCATATTATATTTCAGTGTAGAGAGAGAGACGATATTTTGTTTATTAATTTATCAGTTGATGGACATTTGAGTTATTTCCACTTTTTGGCTGCTATGATTTGCTGGTGTGAACAGTTGTGTGCAAGTTTTTTGTATGGGTGTGTGTCTTATTTTTCTTGGTGGATAAACCTAGAAGAGAATTCTGGGGTTATATGTTAACTCCATTTTGAACTTTTTATATTAGACTTTACTTTTAAAATTGATGACAGTGATGATGATGATGATGGTGGTGGTGATGATGATGATGATGATGATGATGATGCATGGTGTGTGTGGGCAGAGGTGAGGGGAGAACCTTCAGGAGTTGGATCTCTCCTTTCACAGTGGGATCCAGGGCTTGAACTCAGGTTCAGTCTGGTACAGCCAGTACTTTAACCTGCCGGGCTATCTTGCCAGCACTATGCCTAACTTTTTGAGGATTCTAGGCTGGTTTTCAAAGCAGCTGTACTAGCTCACATTTCTTTCCATATCTCATTAAGTCCCAGCTTCTCTGAAAACATACCAGTGTTTGTACTGCCTGTCTTTTAAAAAATGGTCCTCTTCATGAGTGTGAAGTGGTACATCCCCGTGGTTTCAATTTGCGTTTTCATGATGGTTAAAGATTCTTAACAATCTTTTTGTGTGCTTATTGACGATGTGCTTGTTCATGAGTATGCTCATAAAGTGAAATATATGCTATGTGTTTATTCATGAGTATTTCCCAACAGCTGACGAGGTTTTAGGGTTCCTGAAGACAGGAAAGATGGCGTCCTCTCATTTCTGGATACACAGTGTTGTGTTTCATGCTTGACACATAAAATGAGTTCAAGCTGATTTTATCAATCAGCTCACTGCTTCTAACATGAACCCTTTGACTGCAGTCCAGCCGGCTTCTGCTTGGTCTCAGAAAGTTCCTGGGATGATCTCTGGACCATGCACTGTGGGGATGATTTCTAAAAATGAAAGGATGAGGAAGCAAGCAGTGTCCGCTCTGGGTGCATTACAGACATTTCTGATGCTTGGTCCGTGAGGGAAAGCCAGACTCCCCTGAGGAGACAGCTGTGTTAAATAGCCTTTAGTGAGGAGAGAGTAGCATTTACAGCTATAGATCCAACATGAAATTAAGTTCATTTATGTCTCCAGAGAAAGCCTTAGCTGAGCCTACTTGATAAAGGCTCCTTAGTCCTGCAACACTGAGTCTGCCAGCTCCGGACACTGGCAATTTATTTATTTTCCCCATTTAACTAAATGACCTGTGCTGCTGCATTGCAAACAGTGCAGAGAGTGAGTGCCCAGGAACGGGTTTTAGAAGGAGGAAAACAGCTTTTATTTTAATGTAGCTATGCAGCCTAGAGAAATGTGGGTTATAGCTTATACAGATGAACCCCATGTATTATAAACTAATAGTTTTCATTTCAAAACAAAATCTGGTATGAGCATCAGAAAGAATAAAGTGTGTTTTCAACCCCATCTAAACTAAGATGGTTGGTGCGGTTCAACCTTTGGGGTTCTCTAGATTTTTACAGGTAAGCAACTGACAGAAGCGTCAACTTGAGCAAGGCTACTGGCTGTGGTTTCAGTCAAGTGAAACTGTTCAAGGTAGGGAAGGGTGCTGCTGCCTTCTCTAGTGTCTGAATTTCAGCAAGGTGGGGTGCGTGAAAATTCAAAGCTCTTACTAATATCGCTAAATATTCAAGACAGGGTGACCTGGAATCCTCAAAAAGAGACATTCTTGACAACTGATGCACACTGTATGCTTCGTTAAGCCTACTGTGTGTGCTGCAAGGTTAGGCTTTAAAATACTTCACCCTCCTTTCAGAGTAACCAGGGAAGATGTTTTAGCTGCTCATTAGGAATGAAGAGGCTGACCCCGCCCTAGGGTGGTGACCAGGGCTGCTGTACCTCGAAGGAAGAGACAGCAGCAACCCTAGCTTGTCATCAGCGTTCTCAAATAAGGATTGCTCAAGGGAATCCACCATAAAGATCATACTAGCCACCAGAATGTGATCCCCACATTCTGTTAGCAAGCAAGCAAGCAAGCAAGCAAGCAAGCAAATAAACAAACAATAGTTTGCAATGGTTCACTTTGGGGAGTTTAAAAGTTCAGAACTGAAAAATAAAACCCAGCTAGCTCCTCGAGGCTGGACAGCTTGATTTTAATTTTCTGCTGTTATTCCTGTTCCAAGTAGGCATGTGTGAAATGCCAGCACTGGCTCTGAGATGTTCAAACTCTGCCCTGCACACTCTCCTATGCCTGCTTGTTAAACAGTTTAGCAGTCTCAGTCAGAGACCCGAGAAGGTGGTGGTTAGCATTCCTGTTTAGCTAAAGTTTCAAGCTTCCAGAAGTTCTCCAGCCCCCTTCTCAGCCTTCCCCCATTTCAAGCTATGGTTTGGAGTAACCTTTGAAAAGTCTATTCAAAAGCATAATTAGTGCTATTGAAAGGACAGGCTTACAGAGGGAGTGAGCTTGAGTTCCGCCCTCTCCCGATCTCCTTGTTCAAAGAACTCGCTGGTTACAAGTTCAGCCACCTGAAACACAGAAGCATTTGAATTTATCAGTAGTGCAGTACATTAAGAGATGTGGAAGTTATTTCTGGCTTATGTGCATAATCATTATCTTAATTTAAAAAGCGTGGTCTTTCGGCTGCCTGAGACTGGTACGGAAGCACTGATTAAAGGCAGGCCCCAGTTGCTATTCGCTTAATTGTCTGCTTGCACTGGCATGTGTGCACTGCATGCTAATTGATGGCGCCACTGCAGTCCGTTACACCCATAACGCAACGGCTGTTTCACCCCAGCTGCAGGCACCTGCATTTTCTCCCCTTTTACTCATGAACACAGATGATCCACGGTCACACTACACAGGCTGTATTCTATCCCCTTCATTTGTGGTTCTAGGGATCATTTGAGGATAGAAAATTGATAGAGCAGATAAATACTGAGCAGGAGTTTCTGATGACACTAGGATGTGCAGCTAGCAAATCTGTGAATGAACTACCTGTGATTGGTGCATGTTGGAAGACTCGGGAGAAGAAGTTCTAGTCAGTTGACAGCGAGAAAGCCTGGATCACCAAACTATTTTTTTCTCTTTTTTATGCTCTTACAGAAAGTGAGATGGTTTGATTTGGTCAGGTACATGAAATAAAAAGATAATTTTTCTAAGTCAGGCCTGGTGTCACAGGTCCTTAGTTATAGCTACTCAGGGTTCTGAGGCCAGGCCTGCCTGGCTGTAGAGCGAGTTTGAAGATACCTACGGAATTTAGTGAAAATGTATCTCAAACAGTGAAAAGAGGTCTGAGGATAAAGCCGTGTGATAGAGAGCACGCTTAATGTGTGTAAGGCCCCAGCACTACAAGAAAAACAAAGGTAGTTCATTTGTATGTACCTGAAGGGAAGGATCATAAAATTTAAAGACAACATCAAACTTACACACACATACATACACACGATAAAGCTGAGAGTAACAATACACAATATTAAAAAACTCAAATATCCAGTAAGGTCTGATTTCTAACATTTCTGAGAAGAAGTGTGGGTCCCATTCAAGAATTCATCAGTATAGAAGTAGTAGGAAGCGATCAGAAACCCCCTCATGTGCCCCTGCACTTGCAAGTTCTGGGACCTGGGTCACATCTCCCCTCTCCAGCCTTGGCCACTACCTTTGATTTCCACACTCTGGACTTTTTTTTCCTCTGGCCTTGCTTTTAAAGAAGAAACAGTCCCTTGTAGTCTCATTAACCAGGTCCTGGACCCTCCCTCAGATGCCTCTGAAGCCTTGTCTTTTGCATTAATGTAAATGCACACAAGGAACCCAAGGCAGGAATTTTGTGTACTGGAAAGCAAAGATACTAATGGGAACTCCTGCTCTTCTCCTCCAGTGGCCCGCCCACCCCCCGCTGCTCCTTTCACAGTTTAACTGGAACCCGTTTTATTTGTACTTAAAAACCCCATCAGGATCATTAAGTGGCTCCCAATTGGAGTTTTCATTAAAGAAGGAAGCTGAGATGCTAATCAGGCCGTGGTGTGTGTGTGTGTGTGTGTGTGTAAACTCACATACTCATGTTTCTCAGGATAGATGTGTGCACTAATTTCAGTTAAGACACATTCTGAAGAGGATTTTTAAAAATAAAATCAACATCTAGGAAGTTAGCTATGCAGCTACAGAATCTCCGAATGATGCCTTGTCTGAGAAGCTGAGTCAGGAGGGTTGTCCTGGTGGTGGCCAGGTATCAGACAGATATGAGGTCGTACAGAGGATGGTCTGTTATGCAACCTTGTGCATAACACTGAAAGAGAACAGCCGCTATTCTTAAGGAATATAATTTTAGGAAATAGCACGCAGAGTAGCTATTGACTGTCTCCCCAGGCATTCTAAGTGAGCTCAGAAAAGACTAGCAGGTTTATAAGGAGGGATGAAAGAGAACAGAGCAATCCAGTGCTGTGGGAATGGAGATAGAGCTGTTTCTTAATTCCAAACTAGAAATATTAAAATTAAGGTATGCTTTAGATGAAAAATATTAAGACTCGGCTTTGAAATAAGAATGTAATTTACAGTATAGCCAGCACACTTATGGATAAAATAGCTGAATGAAATAGGTAACTTTCAGCAAATTCTTTAAAAAAATAAATTTAAATGACTTTAAAACATTGTGTTTGTGTGTGTGTGTGTGTGTGTGTGTGTGTGTGTGTATTGCCACACTTCCTGTAGAGGTCAGAGGACAACTTGCAGGAGTTGGTTCTCTCTTCCCACCTCATGGGTCTAGGGACTGAAACTCAGGTCTTCAGGTCTTGGCATCAAGCACCTTTACCTGATGAGCCATCTTGCTGACCCAGCGAAACATTTTTTTTTTTTTTTTAAATAGAAAAATGGCTCATAAAATAATGTAATGACATAGTTCTCCTAGGAAAGTCTTCAAGGTCTCAGATCCTCAAACGAGGACACAAGAAAGGAATAGATTTACCACATTTGTCTATTCCTGAATCTCAGAAAGCAAAAAAGAATCTAAGATGTTCCTATGGAGAAGAACCACTTTGTCCAATGTTTAAGAATACTTTAGTGCTTAAGAAACCATAAGTCTGTGACTGTATAAAAACCAGCTTGCAATCTTCTTCAGGTAAGAAGTAGGCTGAGAAAGCTGCTTAACCTTCAGATAATGTCAGGGGGCACAGTGGAAGAGGAATCCTTTTCCTAGGGGAACTAAAAGGCCCTGGAAAGAAAGCCATGATCAGGGTGGGTGGTGGGTGGGGATTGGGATGGAGGTGGGGGTGGGGTTTGATGGGGTAGGGTGGGAAGCATCTCACAGGGAGCCAAGCTCACTGTTGGTGGAGACTTCATGGTGAATGCCTGGTGGAGGGCTTGGAATCTCCAGGGACCATTGGTTACAAATGTCCTTTATCTCGTCCCTTGCTCAACGGGAATACTGTGGTGGTGTTCTGCGTGTGAAGGTGGTTGTCTGATGCTGTATTTTGGGAACATTTAGGTCCTTGGCTTACATTTAGACCTGTTGTCAGGCACATATCATCTGGAGATTTTAGACTTTGAGTCAGATGCCCTGACTAATGGGCCATCCAGTTTGTCTTCCCTGGGGAGAGGATGCTTGTCTGTAAGGACAGTGAATGACATTTCTGATGATTTGAAGGTTAAACTGTGCTAGACATTCTCCAAACTGTTTCTGACTTTCTATTTGCTAGGCACAGGAATGATTGTACTTCTTGGTAGAATGGGGTCATGCAACATGTCTGGACCAATGGACTGATGAAGGCATTTAGTTTCTACTGCCAGACTGTCATGGTCCAGCATCCCAGCCCAGAATGAAAACAGAGGTGCCGGCTACTATGAGTGCAGTCTAACAAAAATTTGAAAATTCACTTAAAATATGAGATGTTGGTTGCTGCTATTGAAACTTCGTTGCCTGGTTCCTAAGCATGAGCTTTGCAAATGACACTGTCATGTCATCATGCCAAAAGGTTAGACCCGTCTAAACCACAGTGTTTAAAACTGCAGATGGAGAAAAGCTTGGCCTTTTATGAATGAGGGTTTGGTGCTAATCTGCTGGGATCTATTTTGTTCTAAGTTTCAGCTAATGAGTCTCTCTTCAGGAGTCCGAGCCATCCCAGCAGATCAAGCCAGCGTAGAACCCTTCCCCTGGGCTGTTCACCACTCTCCAAGACCAACAATGACCTTCACAGCCCCATAGCCTTCTTCCTTCTCTTCTTTCATTCCTGCTGGTGTTTCCTGAAGGTCTTCTGTGTCTTCTTCATTCATTCTTATTGTAACCCACAGAATCATGAGTCACAATCAGTGCCCTGGTCTCAGAAGTTACTGTGTCGGTCAATGGCAGTGATCCTCCAGAAGCCAACAGGGAGAAGTGCGAATCTATTTTTAATCCACTAGCTACCATCTATGGAAGACCTCGGGCTACTTATCCAAAGCCCTGTCCTTCCTGTGGGTGAAGTGAATGTAATAACTAAATCAATTTCCTAAAACTCCAAACCATCACTCCAAACTCTGGCTAAGATACCTGGGGGTTATTCTTGCAGAATTCTTGGGCAGTGGTTCGGATCAGGGTGATGGGCAGAAGTCCAGGGGTTGGCGGAGTGCTCTTTTGAAGGCTTCTTCTGTTCTTTGCCTCTTTCTGGTGTTTGGTAGCCTACAGGCACTCCTTGGTTTGTAGACATTATCAGACACTATCTGTCTGACTCTCACATCGCCTGCTCTTCTGTATCCTGAGCTTTCTGTTCGCTCCGCTCTCTTACAAGGGCAGTGGTGACTGGAGTTGGGACTTTCTGGATAATCCACGCTCTTCTTCCTCAACAAATCCTTATTACATCTACTCTCTCAAATAGAAAACTGTCCTTTTCTTTTCTGGTAATGGTTATAGGCTTCTGGGATTATGACTTGATATGTTTATGTGGCGATTCTTCAGCCTACTGTATACCCACCATAAAGGTTTTTAAAAACAAGGTTAAATAAACCAACATACACACAAACCAGTCATTTATTGATATATGAATATATCTTATTTCCCTCTGAATGTCATTTTAAGATCCCAAGTTACTGTTTTGGAACCTACAGTCTATATAAGAGGTGTCTACTAAAAGTTAGTGAGTTTGCTGCTAGCTAGTTCCATACTCAGGAGGCTGAGGCAGGGGCAGCACTTGAGCCAAAGAATTCGAGAGCAACCTAGAGACTATAAAGTTACCCTGTCTCAAGAAAATAAAATAAAATTAAGTTAAAGAGAGGGACAAAACCTAAAGAGCTATTATTAAATCCTCTTAGTAATCAAGGATCTTGAGTTAAGGAGCTGCTTCATTGAGAACTACTGTTGCTTAAAAATAATGCTTGGGAAGGGGGAAACATTTGAAATATAAATAAAGTGTGAAAATAAATAAATAATAAAAAATACTCAAAAAGTATAATGTTTGGGAGCATTGAGGAATTATAAGATCACTATTAGTCTTGATAAAAATTAAACGGGACACTGCACACGTTGGCAATAGGGCTCCCTGACACTTAAATAGTACCTGAAAACAAAAACAGAATTTCACTTTTCCTATTTTATTTTTCATAAGTGATAAGCAGGATCTTGGGCTAATACATGATTACTTATTCAAAAAACAGTATTGTAAACTGTTTGGCTTAAGGCGTTATTCAGATTTAGCACATCAGAAAGATGCCTATGACTTAGCTGGCTGTGGCTCTATGCCAGACCAGTACCTTGCAAAGACCCTGGTCTCAGTGCGGGAGGCCAGTGCTCAGTCCCCCCTTCCATCCCTCCTCTGCTGAGCTCTGCCATTAATCACCACTTGCCTGTCTGGAGATCTCCCACGGTTTGGTCACAGCTCCAAGGTCACAGGCTGTCATTAACATTGATCTGAGAAACAGAACAGAACAAACAGTCTGAATAATGTTCTGTTGCATTCCTAAGCAAACTCACCCCAGATCCATATAAAAATAAGGAGCTGGGGCCATCTTCTTCCCTCAACAAGGGACCACACTGTTTATAGTCCCCCTGTTCTGCTTTTCCATCATGAAACAGACACTGCCTAGAAGACAAAGGCTTCTCACACCCTCCCTGTTTGCACTTTTGTTTTGTCTGCGGCAAATCCAGGAAAGCAGGGCAGCCCTCTTTCTACACACGAGTCAAGCAGGCTCTGGTTAAAATAAAGTGCAGGGAGTTTTTCCCTTTTTTAACTATAAGCAAGGTGATCTCGATATATAACACTGTGTGGCCAATAAATCTGCTTAACTGACTTAGCACAGATGACAAAGGACAGAAACCCAAAGAGGTGAGGGACACACTGTGGAGGGAACTCTTTTGTGTTCACAGCTCCACACAGCCACGATTTAGCAGATAGCCACACTGTGTCACCTGGGTTACTGCCCAGAGTCCACTATATTTTATATGCATTCTCAAAAAATGTATCCGGCTATAGTTTTCCTTCATCTGTGCATACATAAAACACAGGTACAACATGAACCAGGTTTTCAAGGGCAGATTTAACTAGGATTTATGCTGAACCATGGAAACGCTGGAAATAGCTCAAATTGTTGTGAGAGTATTATCAGATGTGGTAAAAGGGCAAAAATTAAGGTATATCTTTCATCTCCTGTTTGCCATTTCTTTTTCAGCTGTTCCGGAAGTATACGATGAAAAGTAGCCCAGGACTGGATCCAGGAGGTGCCCTGGCTGACACTCTCAGAAGAAAGGGTACGTTGTGAAAGGTCAGAAGGCTGTCCTGCTGTCAGCTAGCATTTTAAACCCTGCTAGATCTCAACATCTTGGAAACATGTCTGCTGCCCAGATGGCAGAGCAGGATTGGAGTGGGCAGAGTCCCAGCTAACAATGGGTCATTCACAGTGAGCCAGGCTGCGCCAGCATCAGCCACCCCCTTGGACTAGAGCAGCATTTAAGAAGCAGCACCAAACAACATACGCTAAGTTCTGTGCAAACGGAGACAACCCAGTCTATTGTTGGGTTCTGATCCTCCGTAGGGAGCATCGTGCAGTGCTCACTTTCCCCCCAACTAAAGGCCCAACTGCTGGCTGGCAGAACCCTCACTTCAGCCACAGAGTTGGATGCTATTATTCTTACAGGCAAAAGTACAGAGACATTAAGTAACTGTCTCAAGGTAAATAAAGGGTTCAAGATTCTGTGTCTATTGCAGAGCTACCAGATTATCAACATACTCCAAGGATTCTCATTTTAGGTTTTGTGAGTTCAAGAGGGAACATGACTGTGGGTAGCACATGGTGGTGTCTCCTGCACAGGAAATCATCTCTGTGTGGTTGCCTACTCAGATCACACTTTGGATGATTACTTAGGTTCTATTTGATTGACAATCTGAAACTTTCACCATAGTACACAGAAAGGTGTGGTTAAATGTCCAGTAACGGAAAGCCCGCGCAAATGCATGCCTTTCCTCACCGAAACACATCTCGGTGGCTGGTGATACTCCAATCATAGTCTCCTTTACTGACAAGCTCGAAGAACTCAGTTCTTCTCCTGCAGGAAAATCAAATGAAGAAAGGGGGGAAAACCATGGAATGAAATTTCTCAGTCTATGGAGTGACACAAACACAGTTATGGGGAGAATATAAGGCGACCCAAACTCAGTAACTTAATATTTGAAATCATGACGCTAAGAAGTATCAAAATAAATCACCTAAAAGTGTTGAGACATCAAGAGAAAGTGGCAATCATTTCTAAATGTATTTACAATGAAGGATATTACAAATCCATAAAACATATACAGTGTAGTCAGGGCAGTGTGTTATGAAGTCTCTAGGACACTGAAAGTCAGAGAAAAGCAAGGACAGACAGGAAGCAGGGACAACTTCAGGGTACCTTTTCATTACTCAACATGGGAGATTTAAGACAAGATAAACTCCCTGGCAGTAAATTCAAGATAAAGATTTGTTTTCCATCTGAGAAAATAACAATTGTACCACCTTTACACTTAAATTCATGGCTGTCCCCAGGTTGGGAAGTAGCCGTGTCTAAACTGTAGCTCCTTCGGCTACTTGCTGTACACCTATAGGAAGTTTCTAAAACCTTCTGAGCCTCAATTTCCCAAGATACAAGTTGGGCTTTTAATTTGCTAACTCACTGATTTACTAGGAGGGTTAAATGAGATGGTTGGCATATGTAAGCAAATAGCATAATACCTGAATATTTTAATTGTTACACACACACACACACACACACACACACACACACACACACACACAATGCTATGCCTTTGCTTATACACCCCCAGATTGATGGAAAAGACAAATGAGGTATATCTTAACATTATAAAATGTAAGGTAATTATTTCCTAGTTTTGAAACTTTACACAACTTGTCATTTTTTGTCACAACAAAGAGAAAAAAGAGTATGAACATTTGTTTTTGAGTATGAACATTTTTAAAGAGTCATTTCCCAAGTTTCCCCTTCTTGGCATTTATTAATGAGAGAGCACTTTAAAGACTGTGATGAATCTCTTTCCAAAGTGTATTCCACCACACACCTAATTTAAGAGTTGCTCATTAAACAAACTCCCTGGTTCCAGCAACGCTGGCTGTAACACAGTTCTCTTGGACACAACACCCACATCAGCTGTTTGAAGATTCTGGAAACGATAAAGTGGAAAAGCTTGCTTACACTTATTTTAATCATAGAATTCTGTATAGTGGGGATGTTTTAAGAAATAGACCCTGAGAAATAGCATCGTGGTGTGCTAACCATGCCAGCAACCAGAGCACAGTTTTAGAAAGCTGTGGAGGTCTGAGTGAGACATGTGATGCTGCTGAGGACCAGCTTCCCTGTATCTGACCGGAGATGCTCAGAGCAGTTGACCACCTTTGGGTGAACAAATATGAACAAATTCTCCAATAATAAATTCAGCTGGTTGGTGTGATGAGTCAATTTACCTGGACAGGAGCAAGTCAGGAAGACAACATGGAGCTCACTTCCTTATTCTACACAACAGAGGTTCTGAATCTCTCTCTTCAAGTGCAAACAAGACAAAGCCATACTACAGACTGGGATAATCTCCAAGACACGCCCACAACTATGATTAGAGATGATATTGCACAAGGAAGAACCAGGCTTTTCCGTCCTCTCATGCTGGACAGGTACCTGTAGTCCGCTGCTTTGCATAACTCACCATCTTTCTCATTTGGCCTGCTTCTTTCCAAAACAGAAAGGGAAGTAGCTGACTGGGAAGGGCGCAGGTTTGGACTCACATTGACCTGGACTTAACGGGGACTGACTTGCTGGCTGTCATTCCACATTGTGAAGACTGAGGGTCCAGCTTTCTAGGGAGGATTTGAAGTGAGGTGTGCTAAATGTTGGCACTGGTGGTTTCTATCTGATTGCCATGGTTAAGATATAAACAACAAGAACCATCTTCCTGCCAGCAGCCACGTATAGTGGACCAATGGGTCCCATGGAGACTGAGAGTGTATCTGTTGCTTTCCTCTCACAGGACAGAAATTAATCTTCTTAATTTTCTGGAGCAGAAAGTTGAGTCCAACAGATATTTGTGAAGTATTTACTCACTTTTATCCTAGGGATTTGTTCAGCCTTAGGGACATAAGACAAAGTGCTACTTTTTAAGTGTTTTAAAGTTAGCTGGGGCAGCTGATAAAGAAACAGGTAATTCCTCTTTAAATGTGGTACTGCAGTAGTGCCAGTAATCTTGAGACTAGCTAGAGTGAGGGGAGGGAGGCGCTCCACGGTACTTAAATGGGTGTCAGAAAAGCTGAGTAACAGGTGGATGGAGAGATGGCTCAGAGGTTAAGAGCTCTTATAGAGGATTCATGTCGACTGGTTCATAGCTACCTGCAACTCCATCTTCAGGGGATCCAATATCCTTTTCTGGAGTCTGTGGGCATTTGAATTTGTGTGTGTGTATGTGTGTATGCGTGTGTGTGTGTGTATGCGCATGTGTGAGAGTGTGTGCACACATACATACAGACAGACACAAACATACAGTCTTAAAATTAAAAACAAACCAAACTTCTTTAAACAAAGCTCAGAAATCAAAATAAATAATATTTTAATATGGTATTATAAAATCAAAATAAATGCAGAAACCATGGTGTATAAAGTAGTAAATTATAAATATGAATAAGCTCTGGTCCTTTGTGCAACTCAGGTGACTTGTCTGGCCATAGTCCCTCCATCAATAAAGATGATGATTGTTGGGCCCTTCTTTGTGTTCCTAGGGGGCTTTCTTCACCTACCCCCTACACGGTTGGCCTTGGAAGAAGTTACCTAATCTCATTGGGCTTCATTTTTCTGTTCAGAAAAGAATAAGCATGGTGAGCTCCAGTTTGTAAGTTTGTGGTGGGTTTCATACCCTGATTTGACAAGCAGTGTGCTGGTCAAAAGTAGACACTTAGGAAGGACAGGTTCCTACTCTAGAGCCCATGAGCACCTGGCTAGCTCCCATAGCTGGCATGTCAGCTGGGACACAGAAGTACAGGTTGGAACAACAGCTGTCCCAGCAGATAAGATCATCCCCCGGGAGCACAGATAGAGACACTCAGCCTGGAGGACTGTGAAGGATCATGGGAGTTTTTTCTGGAAGAGCTTGTTGGTCATTGTCTTGGCCAGCATACTCCATATGGGTCTCCATTTCAATCTACGAGTTATCACAAGAAATCATCAGAATACAGCCTCCCCAAAAACAGAAACCAGGCCCATTTTCTCTTACCCCTGTTTCCAGTGTTTGCAACAGCGCCTTAAATAAATATTTATTACACTGGTGAATAAATGAAAAAATATTATCTCAGAAATATACTCTTGTTTTAAAATAATTCTCCATCTACTGGTTTTACCCAGACTCTAGTTGCTGTCCTAGAGCTTCATGGTTTCTCTTTAGAGCTTCAAAATCCATGTAAGGGAAGCCCACTCGCGATCTTATTGACTAGACTCTATCGAAATTGGACAGCACAGTAAGTTGTGTGAAATAAGAGCACAATAGGCCTGGGGTCACAGGCCTGTCAACCCAGCCACATGGAGGCTAAAGTGGAAGGATGGGGACTTCCTTAGGTTACAGAGCAAGTTCTATGTCACCCTGGAAAACTTAGAATTTTTTTCAAAAAATGCAAAGGAGAAAGGGCTTCGGACCTAGCTCACTAAGAGAGGAGTTGCTTAGCTCGTGCAAGGCTTTGGAGTTCTTTCTGTAGTACTATGGGGAATGAAACTTCTGTGGGAGGGATCTGTCATCTTTGATACAGAGTGGTGGTGTAGCTGGCTAAATTGCAGCAAAAAAAAAAAAAAAATCCCCTTTTAATTTGTTTTTTATCATCTGAGAATTTCATATGAGCATATAATGTGTTTTGACAGACTCCACCCCTACATCCCTCTGCAATTCTACCTCTATCAGGTGAGCAGGATGGCTCAGTGGATAATGAAGTTTGCTGCCAAGCATGGTAAGCTGGATTGGATCCCCCGAACCTACTTGGTAGAAGGAGAAAACCAACTCTTGCAAGTTGTCCTCTGATCTCCACGGCATGCCATGCCATCTGTACTGTGACACACGCTTAAATGTGTAAATGTTAACAGCCCCAAATCTCGGATGTGCATTTGAGTAGCATCCTATGAACAAATTCTCCAATAATAAAAATGGTAACAACTGGAATTTCGAGTTCCCTGAACTCAGACTCAGTCATGGGTTTGACATGACATCCACAGAGCTAGATTCCATCACACTGAGAAGAAAAGGAACTTTTATTATCCCCAAGGATGGTAGATGGAAGAGGATGTGAAGAATCTTTTTACAAGACATAAGATGTAGTGAATTAATTCAGTGTTTCCTCCATGGCCGAAGTGGGACTATTTCTTGATAGACTATATTTCCTCTGTCCTCCCAAGCTTTGGCTCTGCCCTTCAAAGATAAAAGAAATATTCTTGCAGACGATCACTTTTGAGTGTTAAACTTGAGATGTCAAGGGTTGTGCTGGACTGGATGCCTAGTATGCACAGGGCCCTAAGTTGGAGAACTTTGGCTTGGTTCTCAGCACCACAACCACACCACAACAGAACAAAGCAAAAGAAAATGCTGAAGTCCAATCACTGGTGGATCTATATGCACCATGCAACTGGCAATGACCTTCCTGCCTGTGAGATGGCTACCTTCTCAGTTTTATAACAACCAACTTCCTGTGTCTCCTTAGAACTTTTCTGTAAAAGTGATGAGAATAGTATACATTTTAAAACATAAGATGATAATATGAACGAAGTATATGTCTTTTTTGGCCACTTGCTGTTCAATGTTGAATGTTGAGTGAATTACCCATGTGGTTTGATGCAGTCCTAGACTATTCTACCTCATTGGTTACAATATTGCAAGGCACACGATTGTTGTGTTTATGTGTCCATTTCCTAATGAGGATCAGTTCCAATACTTTTGTGAGTATATATGATGCTTCTATGAGTGGCATGTATCTATCTTGTGAATTTTTTAGTCCTGTGAATTTGCATGTATCCGGTTGTATATATAAAATTGCTGAGTCATAGAATGATTTTGTTTGTGTTTTTTTGTTTTTTATTTTTTGAGATAGGTTCTCAAGAGCCCAATTCAACATGCTGCTGAGGATGACCCTGAACTTCTGATACTCTGTCTCCTTCCAGTGCTGGAATTTTAGGTGTGCACTACCACAATGGGCTGTGTTTGAGTTTTCATTTATAGCTATAGACCACGAGATCGGTTTTGAACATTTGGAGGAATCTGCTATATATAATTCTCTCATTTTTCAGCTGAGGACATTCAAGATGAAGCAAAGTGAAGTTATTGTCCCAAAGTCATGGGGCAGTTATGCACAAATCTAGGTAGTTCTAAGTTCTCAGTCTCCAGCATATGCTGTCTGGGGATGTCTCTGTAAACGGTGTGTGGCAGAGTCTGCTGGGACCAGGAGTTTATGCTCAGTCCCAGTTACCAAGCTTCATGAAAGATGATGAGGTCATAGGCTGCTGAGCCTAGGCATTACCAATCCTTACGGAAGTTTCTATCCCCAACAGGATGGAGGAGGGGGTACTACAAAGAGGGCTACAGTTGGCCTATGCCAGAGTGGTCCACGCTGCAGGTGCTGTGTTTCTGCCCTCTTTCTTTATGACAACAAAAACAAAGAAGCATTGGAAATTCCCAGTGTTTTTGGGGATGAGTTTAATTTCTCCATATATATAGCTAATCCTTCAGCGTCTATAGGCATCTGTGCATATAGATGACACAGTCAACAGCATGTAGGAATTGGCTTGAGAGAGGAGCATTTCCAGGAACAAGAGGCTGTTAAAATGAATATTTAAAGACCCACAAAACTATATAATACCCTTGGATCCAGACTTCTTTGTCACAGGGAACTATGTCATTAACTTCTGAGGCAGATCATTGGGAACCTTGGCTTTCAAGGACGATGCCAAACGCCCAGCTAGTGAAAAGCAACTTACTGGAAAAATCTCATTTATAATCAGATATGTTTTTATTAGGCTCTTTATTCTGCTCTGCTGACATATGTGCCACTCAGAAAAATAGCAGTCTTTTAAAAAATCTCCATTTGAACAGAACTACTAGAATCACCCTCAAAAATAATTCCAAAGATTGGTTATCCAGCACTCTCATTACATTGAAAACCTTCCTGGTTTGTGGAATGTCCTCAAAGTGTCTTTTATTTACAAAATGAGAAATCATCACTTTTGTGTGCATTTTAATTGTATTTTTTTTGTAAATTTATATATTTACAAAATATATAATATGTACATGTATGATATCATGTACACTTATAATATTCAGTTAGTACCTTTGAATCTTCTGAAAGCCTATGAATGTTAAGAAGTCTCATTGCCTCAGTGACAGGCATAATTATGTGTTCCCTGCAGTGTCAGCTCCAGAGTCATCAGGTAGGGTCATGAAAATGGGCACGAGTGGGCTGGGAGGGTGGGTACAGGGCAAGGTTGTGATATCTGACCTTACAGTATTCTTCTACGAAAGCCATTTGTCTACAGTTCATTTTAACTGCATGTCCTTAGGCTGGAGCAATGGCTTGGTGGCTAAGAGCACTGGCTGCTTAATTAGGATGACATCACCCACATAACAAGCTGGGCGTCCCACAGATGCCTCTAACTCCAGCTCTAAGAGACGAGGCATCCTCTCTGGCTTCTTCCCACACACAGTGCAGCTGTGCACATACTTGCTTAGACAGATACAGCATGTCCACATCACATACATATCAATCAGCCAATCAATCACCAAATCAATCAATACATTTTAAATGAAATAAACCTTTTAAAATATAGGTCCTGAAAAGATTTCTGGATTTTGGTAGAAAAGTCTCGAGAAAGGAACGAGAAAAGCAAAATGTAGGTGACAATTTCAATGATTATGACTAAAGGAAAAAAGCTGTTTATTTGATTGTTTTATTTTTGAGCCAGGGGCCTGCCTTGCCACGTAGCCCATGCTGGCTTCAAGCTTGAGATTTTCCTGCTTTAGCTTTCTGGGGTCACGGATGTGTACCACCTTAGGTACGTTTAATTTTTCAGTGAAGTTTCTCTTTGGCTTAAACTAGAATTGGGCCAGATGAGATTGCAAAAGGGATCACATGTTTGGTATTGTGTTAAGAGCATGAGTAGAATCGGCAAGCTATAGCCAAGTCAAAGGGTTATAATTACTCTTAATGCTGACAGTGTTGGAAGATGAGATAGCACAAGAACACCCCAGTTCAACCAGATCACTGCCACAGGGCAAGAAGGTACTTTGAGGGTGCTTGTTCTAGTCACTTTGTGCAGTGACTGAGGCTGGAGCACTCTGCGTGCAGCTGTGTTCATTTTCCTCTCTTCCCCACGGATCTGGATTCCTAAAGGTAAGAGCCGCACGTATCTCACCTGCATATATATTCCCAGTGAGTAGCAGAATGCCTGGCATGCAGGAAGCATCAGGGTTGGAACTTCCCAATTTCTATTTCATCACTGGATCATGGGAGAGGGGATACGTATGTGAGTTGTCTTAAAGACACTTTGGAATTTGTCAGGGACGACTAAAATCTAACACACCATAGACTTTCTGCCCGAACATTAGAAGAGTTTCCCTGGGCTAACTCATCTGGCTCTCTTAAAGTACAAGAAAGACAGAGGTGAGTTAAGTTCCACACTAACATCTTATTGTTCATTAATTTCTTATTTTCAATCCTGTGACCTGCTGGATGCAGGCAAATATGGAAGTTGAATACACAGAACACTGAGTTCTTAATAAGTACTCACCAAATGATGAATGAGTGAACATTTCTGTCTGATTAGCAGTAGCAATGTTTGTTGAATTCACACTGTATATTTTAATAATTTATCTTGATATCACTGTAATTTTTCAAAGGAAGGTTAAACTAGTATTCTAAGCAATCTAAAATAATTTAGTACAGATGACTGCCATCAGATACTTTTGAGACATGCTACTAACTGCAACCCTTTGGAAGGACAATAACAAAGAAACCATTCATTTGGACATTTCTCATAATTGCTGATGAAGAATGTATGCAGAGCACAAGAGGAAGTGGCAGTTTTCAAGCTGAAGAGTGATCTGCTTAAATTACAGAGCCAGTTTGAAAAGCACTGGGCACTTGGGTGGCTGCATAAAATCTGAGTTGTTTAGAAATTTCCAGTTTAAAGAGTAGTCTGAAGCAATTTGACTGTTTGCCATGGAGACCGATCAGGGAATGCATGATGAGTTTTGAACACATTCTCTCTGTGAGCCTGGGCACCCCTGTCTGATGAGATTGGATGCCTTCCAGGGTAGTATGGCCATAGGTAGTCAGCAGCCACTTCTGTCAGACAGAGAGATCATCTACCTATAGGTTAATATGAGAAACCAAAGTCAAAAATTTACATTTTGGGGACTCATTATGTCAGGCAGTATGTCAAGTTTAAGAGCTCCAAGAAGTAGCTAAAGAGAGAGGCATAGCTTTCATTGTTACAGTAGACTCTATACAGCTTGTTGAAGGAGGAAAGCCGTCAACCCTGTAAGCTACAATAGTGACTAACCTGGCAGGATGTCCCCATTTGTGCAGTAGCGGCATGAATGTTATGGGATTCACCAACCACTCTTTGCTTGGATCTAAGGTCTGCTCCACAGAATGAAACTCATGCCTGATACTGTAAACCTGGACAAGAACCCATGGCTAGGGAGCGCCAGTGCTCTAGGGAAGAACCTACTATTATTATTTTGCTAAATGAACATAGGATCCCTCTGGGTGGTAGAGTCTTAGTTTGCCTGGCACCTCTCGTGTTTGAAACTTAAGCATGTGTACACTGGAGTTACCCCTGCCACTAATGCCTAAATGTTTTCAGGATTGGGCTTTAGCTTCCTGACATTACTCTTAAAATACTAATGAAATAACTACAGAGAGAATGGCAGAAGGTGTAAACCCATTCTGGAATCCAACTGCCTGTTTAATCCCAGAAGTACCATTGAATATCGGCAGCAATTGACTGAAGCTCTTCAGACCTCACGTTCCCCATTCATACTATGGAGTTAACAAGATTATCTGTATCTAATGGGCTGACGAGATGGCTCAGGGGGTAAAGGTGACTGATGTTCAGCCTGATGATCTGAGTTTGATTTTTCAGACCCACGTGGTGGAAGGAGAGAACTGACGACAGCAAGCTGTTCTCTGGTCTTGCACGCACCATAGCATGCACACACACACCCAGACACACAAGCACACGTACAAAAGAAATAAAAATGTACTAAATTTTATTTTCCAAAAGAGTATCTGTCTCCTCAGACTGCTTCTAGAATTAAATAGGATATGTGTGTGCACAGCTTCTAAGTAAGCACTGGGGACCTATCTCTTCCTGTTTTCATGACTAATTGAAGAAGTGGTCATAGCTCATCTTTGTTGGCTAGAAACAGTACAGGTATCACAGGGCGTCGGTGGCATCTCCGAAGTTTGAACATTTGTGATTGTAGATTTCTCCCTCTCTCTGCCCACCCCTAGTGTCATCTTTTACGGTGCGTATTTTATGAAGTTTCTGGCTGAATGATTTCTCTTTTATAAGTGTTTTAAATCATCAGAGCTCTTTCCTATGGGTAATCTCCGTTCACTGTCACTGGGCCCCCAGCAAACGGGCCTGAGTGAAATGTCCAAACTCATATTTCTGACAAGGAAACCAAGGCAGAGAGGAATTGAGTGAGTGACTCTCTCTAAGTCTTGTGGCTGGTTTTTGACATAGTATATCCAATTTTTGCCAGAGTTGGTAAAATTATTATTTAATTATCAAAGCCTTATTAGACAGAGGACTCAGAATCCAGCACAGGAAGTCAATTAAAAAAATTGTTCAGCAGGAGCTGAGTTTTCAATGAGTGGGAAAGTCAGACTAAACAATTAACCCCAGATGTAGGACATGAACCTAGCCATTCACACCAAGGGTTTCACTTGTTTGTTCTTGTTCCACAGTCCTATAGGTCCTTTCCTGTGTGCTTTTGGGCTGTAGGCTCAAGCATTCCATGGCCATTAGGAATGAAAGTCTCTAGTGTGGTTTCTTTGGTGTCTCTACAGTCTTATGTATCTTATGTGCTTCCCTTCTGGATCATGACAGGAATTTTTGTCCCTTTAAGGTTGAACCCTGAAGCTTTCTCAAAGGGTGGAATCCACTTCCTGTCCATTTGTGCATTTCTAGAGTGACATTCTTCTTCCTAGAGTGGCTTCTTTTATAGTTTGATCAATTCCAACGTAACTTCTTTACTTTTTTTTTAACTTTTTTTTTCTGTGTAGCCCAGATGACTTCAAACTCATGGCAATCACTCTGCTTCAGCCTCCCAAGAGCCGGGATTACAGGACTGTGACACCATACCTAGATCTATCATGATTTCTGATCTGAGTAGGAAGATCAGAACAGCCAATGATAACTAGACCTCTAGAATGAGTCAAAGGTGCCACCTTGTATCCTCTTGACTCTACCTTTCTCCAGCGGTTGCTAGGGCAACCGATATGGTAACCCCTGCCATTGCTGCCCTGTGCAGAGCTTACTGGTGTCTCAACATGCTTGGATTCCACATGTGTGGGCCTGGAGACAGTTGTAGAACTTTCCAGGCCTTGAGTACATACAGCATGGAAGTGTAGAGGAGTTTGTAAGACTCATGGCAAATTTGGGTTCATGGGGATGGAGGATGGAGGATGGAGGCCAATTTGGGGATGTAGCATATGAGACTTTTAAGATGGTCCCTTCAGGTTCCAGCCCAGTTGATCATTGTGGTGACCAACAGGGGTCCTCACAATGGCTTCCCTGTCCCAGCCCTTCATCCATTCTACTCTTATCTTTGGTGTTATTTTCAAAATTAAACTAAATGCATGCAAGCCTTCTCTTCCGACTGCATTGCAGCAACTGGACCCAGGTTAGTTATTCAGCTAAACTGATTGCTATTAACTAGGTTGGGTCAATGTTGCTATCAAATGTACTGTAACTCAAATGAAACTGTTCCTTGACTCATCCAGTAGAGAAGGAATAGGATGATTGTGGGAAGCTACCCTTTAATAAGGGTTTAAATTTTGCCAATGGCTGCTTTTGTGACCCAAGCTAAACCATTCATCCATCAGTGCCTGATCTGCAAAGTAGAGGCGATGGAATGAATGATGTCATCTGCAACATGCCTTCCAGTTCTCTAATTGTACACTGGTGAAATGTAAGCACCTGGGTAACTAAGCGTATAGTAGCTGCCTCTCCCTCATTAACCCAAGGGATTGTATGGGTTGAAAATACGGCCACACTTTGATGCAACTTTAGACCACCTCATGGATCCGTCCCCTGTAGGTCTAGATTAGAGAATGAGCTATTCAGAACCTTGAGGACAATAATGCTGACAGAGGGGTTGCGCAGCAGCTTCTGTGGGAGTCAGCAGACATTAGCAAGAGCTGCAGTGGTAAGATAAGAGCAGAGTAATGAACAAACGACTCTCAACCAACTTCCTTGACTGCATCCTGCGGTCACTTAGTGACTCCTCGCATCCCTAACAGAGCTTGATAAATGGACGCCAAGAGCTGAGGGTGTTTTTTTCCCCTCTTTTGTTCCTTTAGGAGTTACTTGGAAACTTGGTTTAGAAAATGCTTCTATTTTGAGAAAAATAACACAAGTGCCAGGAAGGAAAAATAAAAGCATCAAAATATGGTTTTTTTCCCATCAATTCCAAATCCAGGAGCATCAGTCTAGGAAAAGATGGGCTGCCAGGATAGTGAAGGCAGCCTGAGGGCCACAGAACTTGTGGAATAAATAAACTGTAAAAGCAAATGGGTTGTTGATGTCACCACCTGTAAGATGTGTAATATATGTAAAGTAGCTCATTGTCATTCTACACATGAAGGAGAACATCTCAGAGGAAAACAATGTGCTTGATGACACATAGCTAGTTAGCAACAGAGCCTGGAGTTTTAAAAGCATATATTTTAATTTTAATTAAAATTTGTATTTGTTAGGCTAGGGAGATAGTACTTATTACACACATGCGGGAACATGGGTTTAGTCCCAGCCTCCATGTTCAGGAGCTAGCTGTGCCTTTTCCTCCAGTGGGTTACCTTGTCCAGCCTTGGTGTGATGCTGTGTCTGGTCTTATTGTAGCTTCTTATGCCATGCTTAGTTGATGTCCCTGGGAGGCTTTTTTTTTCCGGAGGGGAGGTAGAGGGGGTGAATCTGGGGGAGAGGGGAGGTGATCTTAAGGGGATAGGTTGGGGAGAAGGGAGGGAGAAGAAATAGCAGTTGGGATGTAATATATGAGAGAAGAATAAAAAAATACTTTAAAAAAAGAACTAGGTGCGGTGGGGCATGCTTGTAATTCTGAGGCTGGCAAGAGAGGGAATCCTAGGGCTCATGGGCCAGTCTAGCTTACTTGGTAAGTTCCAGGCCAATGAGAGATCCTGTCTCAAAAAAACAAGGTGGACAGCATCTGGGATTGACCTCTGGCATCTGTGTACATGTACTGTGCTGCATGCATGTGCACGAATGTGCGCGCACACACACACAATATAAAAAATTCTTTAAAACGTTTTTACATGTAGCGTGTGTGTGTGTGTGTGTGTATGTGTGTGTGTCGCGCACACACACATTCATGCGTTTACCCCTTTGCCATGGCACATGTGTGGAAGTCAGAGGACTACCTGAACAAGTGGATTTTCTCTTTTAGCATGTGGATTCTGGGTTCAAACCCAGACAGTCAGTTATGGCAGCAAGTGTTGTTACCTGCTGAGCCACCTTGCCGGTCAGGATGTACCCTTTTGTATCTGTCAAAAGGAAAACAGGCTGCACGGTTAATACATCAAGAGCTCTGGAAGGCAGGTGAACTGACTGAACTTCCCAGTGCTTCTGTTCATTTTTCTTCTAATCACTGTTTTCATTTTCAAGGACTTTCCTCTCCATGGGTTCTCAGATCATTTCTTACTGTTTAATGGGCACAGACTCTGGCTTCCTCAAGGGAATGAACAACAGGGGTGGGGTGGGGGGGTGTTTCTCTGTATTAGTTTTCCCTTCTTTCCTGGTTTGGCCTCTGTTTTTCATTAGAGGTACATAAAACCTCTCTGATCTTTGGTTGCCTGTTTGTGTGTCACACTCAGGAATTAAAGACTAATTTGGAAGTGTGTATGTGTGTGTGTGTGTGTGTGTATGTGTTATGATTGCTCACTAATTAAAAGAAAGTCCAGTTAAATTTGAATTTTGGATTAAAGCATTTCTACCTAAGTATATTTCTAAGATGTAACGGGTAAACACAGACACACACACACACACACACACACACACACACACACACACACTTCAGCTGTTTATTATGATTTTGAAGCTGCCAGTTTGGGGTATGTGATTTTTAGAACCCCTAACTTCTGAGTAACTGGGTTCTGGGATTTCATTTGAGAAAATCCAGAGTCCTGCTCTATCTCAGATCGGTCTATCTGAGACCTGCTTCTTTTCCTACCCTGTGCTTTTCCTTACTGCAGAACCCTCATTTCTCTGGCTTTTTCCAGAGACACACAAAAGCTGGCTTGCTTGCTCACGGTGGTGGAGGGCTTCTTAGTGCCCCATAAACTGACAAGCAGGCAGTCTCCTTATCTTAAAGTGTGGGTGTCACACCCTCCTGCTACAGCACTTTCGGCTCCAAGCTCCAAGCAAAGCACTGTAGAGCTGGCTGCTCTTCAGTGCTGCCCTCCTCTGAGGGCCCTGACTCTTACTGCTACAGCTGGGTCACCTATCACCTTTCATTCTCCACAGATGCAGGGCACCCTCTCATTTTATATTTAACCCTTTAAAGACTCTTCATACCATAGCGTTCCAAGGAGGAGAGAGACCTTTCAAGTCACCAGGTTTCAGGAGATGACAGAAAGAAATTTAAACTCAGGCCAATATTGCCTACAGCCTTTACTTCTTCCACTGTCTCACATAATAATTCATACAGCAAAATTCAGTAATAAATGCCTGTGGCAGGAATGCCCATTGTCCACACTGATAACCCTCCTTCCTTTCTCCACTGTTAATAGAACTCCATGGTGATCCGGAATAAAGTCTTCCTGTCCCTTCCTGTCCTTAATGCTAAATACAGCCACACAACCAAATTTTGACTAGTGAAATGTAAGTGACAGTGTTAGGTAGCGTCTTCTAGAACACCTTGGGAGATGCCTGAGTTACCTCTTGACCCCATCTTTATCCCATTTTCCCATCAGTTTGAAGGTAGAGAGTAGAGCTGGAGCTTGAGCCATTTGTCTCTGGCTAAGAGGTGGACATCACTGGAAGACAGAAGCAGCCTGGGTCCATGAGGACTTCACTAGCCACTGCACCACCAGCAGATGGTGTGTCTCTGGAGAAATAGTTGCTTTGGGTTTCTGTTTCCTATAGTTGAAACTAATTATAGCTGACGCAGTGTTGAGGTACAGTAGGATTTTGAAGGAAAGTAACATCAGAGACGAAACCTAAAGGTGAGTCAGTTCAGCCAGATGATGAAGCAGGGGCGGGGACAGGGCTCATGTAGCACTGGTGATCTGATTGTGGTATAAGGGACACGCCATTGTTTCAAAGGAGAAGATGTAGTTAGATATGACCAAAGCAGGTAGATTCTACAGGGGAAAAATGAAAGGCAATAATGCAAAAAAGAGTGAGGTCAGAGTGATGGCTTCATGGTGAAGAACGCACCATTTACACTGAAGACCTAAGTTAGGTTTCCAGCACTCAAGCCTTGTGGCTCACCACTGCCTGTAACTCCTGCTCCAGAGAATCTGACACTCTTTCTCTTCAGGTTTCCATGGACACACAACTCATGTGCATTACCACCCCCATATATAATATACATATAACTAAAAACTAAAATCGTTTTTTAAAAAAAGAATGAAAAATAAAGATGGGGAAATAAGGAAGGTTTTGGAGAGTCAAGCTAAGTTTAAGGTTTACCTGAAGGTTGGGTGGACAGAAGTTGGGGTACATGTCTACAATGCAGGGAGTTACAAAGAAGTATTTTGGACCCTCCTACCTGTAGGTAACTCATATCGGTACAGTGCAGGCATGAGGTCAGGAAGAGGATCTCGCAGAGAGAGTAGAGTGTGGGTTACAGAACTCAGAGGAAGAAAGGTTAGAAACCTACAGAGGATCTGGGAGAGGAGAAAGGAATATATCTGGCTGTGGGTGAAGCAAAAAGTAGAACTTGGTAGCGAGAAATCAGTAAGTGTTGATGTCAATAAAGCTAGGGAAGGTCAGAAGTCTTTAGTGACCACTGACAGAACAATTTTGGTAGAACATGGGGGCAGACTCTGCTGTTCTACATACAAATCCCGGAGAGGAGCAGGGAACATGGTTTTAAGTTTCTAGTCACCCTTCCATCCACGAATACTGTTCATGACCATTACAGAGACAGACAACACTTGGAAACAGCTGCCTTAGTAGTACATGAAATAACATGACCAGCACTTAGCCTCAGAGTTATGAGATCCAAAGCAGGCTCATCAGTCATAAGAGAGACTTCAAACACGTCACCATTAGCCACTAATCCTTGGAGTGTATGCCCCATCTTAATGAACTGCATTTAGATAAGGGAAACACCTATAGCAATGATGGAATAATATGTAACATTCAAAGAGGACCCAGTAATTAATTAAAGATGGAATGTTAGTATCCATTTGTTAAAAGAACCAGGTGCCAATACCTACTCAAAGTACAGTGTGAGGTCTGTGGCTAATATTGACTGCTTCAGGAGCTGCATGAGGTCACTGTATTCCTTAGAGGACAAATTAGCAAAGATGTTGTGACCCTGTAATGAGAAAGTAGAACATCACAAAACACACCATTAAACCTGTAGTTGATGACTGCATGTTTTTCCTGTATTAAAAAAAGAGAGAACATAAACAAAATTTAAAGTTTAGTAAAGTTTTCTCATTTTTATTTCTATTTTTAGATTCATTTTTATTTCTATTTATGTGTGTGCATGTCTGTGGGTGGATGTGTGGATTCATGTAAGTGGATGCAGGTGCCCACAGAGACCAGAAGAGGGCATCAAACCCTCTGGAGCTGGAGGTACAGGTAGTCGTAAGGTACCTGACTTGGGTGCTGGAAACAGAACTCAGGTCTTCTGGAAGAGTAGCAAACACTGCTCTTAACTGCGGGCCTTCTCTCCATCCCAGAGCTGGCAAACAGCAGAGCTAGAAAGTGAGTTTCTTCAGGGGAGGCCCACTAAGGAGCACTTTATAATCTGTTCGGTGTGGAAGGGAACTCTGAAAACATGTGACCTCGTGTTATAACAGATATGGAGGTCCACGGTGAAAAAGTGGGCGTGGGCTAGACATTTAGGGAGTTTTATGATGCAGAAACAAATACTACCTTCTACTAGTAACAACTTAGCTGGCATTCTAGAAACCCTTGCTGTGGTGACAAATTACTTTGAGGGAGAGAAAGGCCATCAGACAATAGTTTCTCAGTGAGAAGATTTAGACAATAGAAGGTTTGGGAGCAAATAGAGACATTTTGGATAGACATGACTGGCTAGGACACTACTAACCATTAATACTTGTTAATGGGAGAGGCCAGAGATGTAGTTAAACTGCGTTCAACACACGGGAGATGCCACTCAGAGATCTACCTCCCCTGAAGAAGTGAGGAAGCCTGCACTGAACTGTCTGCTGGGTTAAATTCACAGCACAGCGTACCTGCTCAACAACTAGGATGAGGAAGCCATTGTCTGGGTGCAGTGGGACTCTAATGATGACTTTTACCAAACATTGCAGTACAGCTTTGTCCCCATGCTACCAGAAAGCACTCTTGTTCTCTCCAGAAGCCGACTCACTTGGCAGTCATATCGCTTGTTAGTGACATGAGAAACCCTTCAGCAGTGTGACTGTCATTGACTTCAGGTACTTGCCAAGTCGGGCTTCTTTGATCTGCTTTTCTTAGCATGAAATATGAACTCATAAGCATATGTGGCCTGGGAACTGGACCAATTTGAACCTAGGATTGAGAGCCAGAAGATGGTACAGAAGGAAAAGAGCAAATGGCTTCTTAAGAATAAACTATTCTCCATGAGAGGTAAATTAATTTATCCAGGGAACCAGAATATCAATTAGCAATTTCATTTTAATCAAGCACAAGGTGATAAGCTGCTTTGCCAAGCTAATTTATTTCATCTGGTGAGCCCTCCACTCCTTGACTACAGGATGTTGGTTCTACCTGGGACCAGATCCAATATTAACAGTAGTTTTCAAGTGTGCTCTCCTAGGCCTCATTCAGTGTTTAGGAGGACAGAGAATTCAATGGAAGCTGGAACATGATTTTGCCCATGTTTTTCTTCTATTTTGTCTGAGCGTCAACTCATGGAGCAGTTACAACCAAGTATTCTGGAGCCTGGAAAAAAGTAGTTTAAAGCTTCGGGGGAAATGGTTGTCTGGATTCAGCAACAGATCCAGCGTCACCCACTGGAAGCAAGACAACCTTAGGAGCAAGTCAGAGTAGAAGTTTGCATTCAGACAAGAGAACCCACCTGCACTTGAAGGTCCTGGTTATTTTGTGACATGTTTTTACTACCTTAAAAGGACATGATAAATAGCACTGATCTTGGGGAGTAGGGAGCTAGTACAAAGTTAGTTTTCATCAGTGCATTACTGAACATGCAAATTGGCCGTGATCAACAACTTACCACTTGGTCCCTAAATGGAAAGGAATCTCCCACAAATACTGCTTTCAACCTAGGTGAGCAGGGCATGGGTGGGAAACCCAGGTGTAGTGAATGAAAGGTCTGCAGCAAATGTCCCCCAGCCCTCTAGCTTCTGCATGTCTGTGTAAACTGGGAAGTGGGACAGTGCTGACATCTGCCTTCCTGATGGCAGAATGGAGTGGACTGGGGCCCAGGGGTTTAGTACCTCCTTACACTTTCGATCGTCATTATCACTCACTCGGAAGAAGTTGGAGTGGAGGCTGATCAATGTGTCATGTTTAGGTGACACAAACCTAGGGGAGCTGGGCTGTTTATGATCCATCATTACAAAGTTGGGACCTTCTGGGGCCAGAGGTAGGGATTCATCATACTTGCCAGTAAAGACAAGCAAACCAAAGCCCCCTGTTGTCTCTGCCTCCTCTGCAGCTCTCAGCTGACATGTGGCTTTTCTATTCCAGAGTCATAGCCGACAGGAAGCTGGCTCCATCAGTTCCCATGGCCTTTACCTAGGAGCTTTAGTCCTAAATGAACGTGCTGCCCCTCTGGCTGGTTGCCCTGCCCTATCCCACGTTCAGGCTTTGGAGTGGTGGGTCTCTCTTATGAGGTTGAAGGCTTTGGTAATATTACAAAAGACATGCTTTCTCAAGATAGTCTAGAGTTAAAAACAAAAAACAACAAACAACAACAAAACCCCTCCCTCTTTAATGATGCCATTCCAGTGAAGCAGGGTCTTAATGGCAATAATAATAGTAATTAATCGTGTAGCTAGAGAGCTGACAAATAACTGGAGACAGATGATCTCTTCCTGGTCCGTATGCCTTCAGAAAATTAAACAGATTCTTCCTGGCAAGTTAAAAACTCAGCTGCTGCAGCAGAGTCAATTACTGGTTTCTGTTTTTCTCGGCAGAAAGAGAGAAGCCAGCACTCCAATGTCTAAGTCCTGTGTTGCTGTAGAAAGTGAAACAAGGTGCTTGGCCTTAGCCCTGGCCTTGGGGTTACTAGCCGTTTCTCACTTCCAAGTGCAGTCCTACTAAAAAATTTAAGTTCTTTCATCTTTTATTCTCAATTTCACTATCAAAGCTTGACTTTTACTGTGTGTCTTTTAACGAAGACAAAATGATGCTCTGTTCAGAGGCCCTTGGGCCTGAGGGTGTTAGATTCCCCAGTATAGGGGAATCCCAAGGAGGGAAGATGAGAGTGGATGGGTGGGTGGGTGGGGGAATACCCCCCATAGTGGCGGCAGGGAGGGAGTGGGGAGGTTCCAAAGGGGAGATCTGGAAAGGGTGAAACATTTGAAATGTAAATAAAGCATGAAAAATAAATAAATAAATAAATAAATAATGCTCTGTTAATAAGCAGTCTCTGCCTGCTACCCTGTAAGTGAATCTGCATAATGAATCAGCTTAGGAAGACATGGAACAAGGTCTTTGACATGTGATAGGCTCACAAAAGGCACAGAGGTCTGAGCTGAACTTAAACACAGCCTCCTGCTTCTGTGGATTTGTACACAGCACAGTACAGAGAGAGTGGGGGTCACTTAGTTGGCCTTTCATGGAGGGGAGAAGCGGAGCAGGTTGTACCTCACTCTGAAGGATCATCACAGCATGGTTAAAATGGTGATGCTCTAAGGTCGCTGAGGTCCCATAGAGCTGGGCCAGTGCAGAGTCACTCCTGAAAGAGAACAGAAGGCTAAGTGGGCGGGATCCTTCACCTTACCATTTTACACATCAGCTCTTTGGACTGCTTTTGGTGGTGGATCGTGAGCGAATGCATTCCAGTCACCTGCCTGTGGAGTTCACTCATCTCTTAGGCAAACTTGGTGAGAACTTTCTGTGTGTTCAGATGGATGCTAAGGGTGATACACAATTAACAAGGCACAGTCCTTGACTTTGATGAATTTACAGAATTGTGAAAGATAAGATGTGATCAAGAGCTAATGAGCAAGTGTGAAATATGTAGCAACAGTACAGATCCCAAGTGCTCTGAATGTGTGTGTATATGTATGTATATATGTGTATGAGTGTTTATGCATGTGTGTGTGTATGTGTGTGTGTATATGAATATATGTGTTTGTGCATGGGTATGTATATATGCATGTGCATGTGTATGTATATATGTGTGTGCATGTGTACATATATATGTGTGTGCATGTGTGTGTATTTGTGTGTGTATATATATGGGTGTGTATGTGTGTAGGTGTATGCATATATGTATAACTTTTGCTTCTTGGTCCATGTAGGCTTCATGAACTAAGCTTTATAGATCTTCTGAGTTTGCACAGAAACTTTCTCATATCATATGTGCTTGACTCTCCGCTGGAAAAGACTTTGAGAATATTCTGCAGAGTCTTTGTTATCTACTCTGCATACATTTTAGCAGCCCTCTGTTGGGGTTTCCTCAGCCACTCTCGGATCTCAGTGTAGAAGACTAGAAAATTCCTCGGACCTGAAGTCACAGCTCTCCCTTCAGTAGGTAGCCTTGGGTGGTTGCTGGACTTGAAGGCTAGGTTTCTTTGTCTCTAAAATCATGCCAGTATTGCCTGCCTCATCCGTTGTTTATAAGACTACAATAAAATGCTCAAAAGTGCCTGTCACGGTGCCAGGTAAGCAGTAGATAGGAGTCTACATTAATTATTAATAGATAATTAAAACACAGAGAGACATTTCCATTTTAAATGAACAAAAAGTTCACTGATACCTAAGGGGGTTACTGTATTATCTATAAATTTCACTTATGTAGAACAGCCTATTCCTCAACTATGCCGGTTCAGTAAAATATTTTAGAATGTTCCAACAGTTCATTTCCAAGTGTTTCTTTGGATTAAGGTTTGGTCCAGAGAGACCCAGGGAATCAAATAGCCATTCTAGGACTCAGTTGAGGATACATCTAGGTCCTGGTAGTCTTTGCTAGTTTATTGCTGGAAGTTTGCAGTACTGAAAAGACAGTTTGGCCTGTCCTGCTGGCGAGAGAAGGAAAGGCTTCACGAATACACAAGAACGATGTCCATCCCAAGCTGCCTTGTGCTCTAGTGTGAGGCAACCCAAGGCCACCATCAGTTTCAGGGTTACAGAGGACATACGATCCTTGGAGAGACTCAGAGCTACTGCATACTAGGAGAAGCAGTAAAGTTCGGTTGAGGAGAACTTGTGATCAAGATGGTTGATGACAGAGGGGACTGGATTTTAGTCAGGTGCATGTTATTTTCTGAAGTCTTGCCCAAGTATACCACATCATCTAAGAAGCGGACAAAGTTCAGGCTAATCTTACGGAAGGGTTAACATTTAAGGTCAGTTGTCATTTATCTTACATAGAATGCATGTCCATGACAAATGCACACAACATGACTGACTCAGACGCTGAGTTTCTGTATGCCTGGCATGGAGTAGATGTTTAAAAATTATTTGCTCATGGTGTTGTGCGGAGAGATTATAGTTAAACCAGGAGGCTGCCAGTAATGTATGTGTCAGCATGTTTTATAATGATTGTATTATTGCTAATTATAGCCATCATCAGTAAGTGCCTACCAGGTCCTGGGGATCACACTGACTATTTAATACATAACTCTATTGAGTCGTGATTACAACTACAAAATAGGAATTATTTTCTCACTTTACTCCAAAGAAACAAAGGCTTAGAGAAGTTACATGGCTCTTGTAAGATCACACAGACATCTAGTACCAGGTCTGGTTTGAATCTAATTTGTAAACTTCTCATTACAGTGGAAGGAGAAGTATATAACACATGCTTCTGATATTCGCTGCTCTATTTTTGTGAAGCTGTTGGCCACTAATGAAAGGAGCTTTCAAAACACAATTCAGAATTCTACTAGCATAGCTGTTAACCACAGGCTCCACTCCCAGTCCCCTCATTCATTTCTGTTTACTGGCTTGTTCTGGTATTCTTTGCTCGTGGGTGTGAGCTGCTGGGAAGAGGAGGAGCATCTTATCTCTTTTTATTTCTGATGGTTTAGCAGACCCTATAAAAATTAAGCTAGCGAGATGTTCACAAGCTACTTGTGTTTTCTTTGTTCAGGATGGATAAAGAGATGCTAGGACACTTTATACCTGGCATCTGAGGCTTGCTTTGCTCTGCATTTCCCCCCTTTGTCCGAGTGGTTTCAGATCAGTTGTGCTCCAGCAGGATGGTCAGGGTTTTATTACTACATTCTGTATTTGTTCCTTCCTATAATTCCAGCTTTCATTCAGTACAGAAGATATGTGAATTTTGAAACTGAGCCATACTAATGTGGTTTCAGTGCAGGAAGACACTGGAATTCATTCATACATCCACACATGCATGAATACATGCATGTACCCATCATTAATGTAGCCAACTAGCACCGATGACCATTGTTTTGTCAGGTCCCGGAAATGTGAAATACAGATGTGTAATTCATGGATCCTACCTTCAGGAGCTTACAGTCTCCTAGATTTATGTAGAATTCTTTCTCCAATCAGTCCTGTACTAAAATACTCAGCTTCTTGTAGGCAAGAAGCCATCCTAGCATCCAGAGAATGGAGCTGATACTAACTTCAGTAAAGCTGTTGAAGCAATACTTTCATTTCACATGGACTCCTGATTTGTACGATTGTATGTGGTTTCTACCAGTATTTCTAAGACTTTTAAGCCTCTCAGTGCTTTCTTTCCTGGCCAAGACTCATCAGGAATTCTGTCCACTATGCTCTTAGGTCCTCACATACTGTGGATGTCCTAGGATCACTGACAGCAAACGTCTGTTTAAATAAAACAGAAAATAAACATGATGGTAGAAGATAAATCTGTCAGGGCTTTGTTAGTAAACATATGATGGGCTGAGGTATGAAGGGTTCCAATGTCAAATAACTTAGAGAAATGCTGGCTTTCAAAGCTCAGGGATTACTGTAGGATTCCCCAGTGGCATTGATAAGGAAGAAACATGCACTGTGGTTCTACAGGAAGGGGTGTGACATGCAGCCCTGTGAGCTCTTACTAAACAGCTCGTGTCTTTCATGCAAAACACTGCATAAACATATACTCCCACCTTCAGTCACAGAAGGCTGACTTTAACGCCTCATCTCATTTTGATTGTCTGTGGTAAATGTATCCACCATATGACTGGCTTTGGACACATACCTCATAGCTGCAGAGAGATGATCATATACATTTATATGCATATATGTGTACACACGTGGAGTAGGGGAAAAAGGAGAGCGGGAACATGGTACTTTATAAATGTGAATATTTTTGATGTGCCTTATGGCTTGGATCAACCTGAACACTGAAAGCTTTCATTTTTAGACTGTCAGTACACAGAGGGAAAATGTATTGGAATGTAAAAGAGACAACTCTGTTTCTACAGACATTCATTGCTTGGTGCAGACACTCAAAGTCCATACACACTGAAGTGCAGCTTCCACACACCCTCAAGATGCATATTCTTTGAGGAAGAGCTGATGGCACTGTGCAGCCGTGGCTTCGAGGAAACTTTAAAAAGGCAAACTTATGAAAGGTAATTAGGAAGCCGGGATTGCTGGGAGGTGGTGAGCAGTGGGATTAGGCTGTCAGGGCAGATTAATGTGCCCCAGTATTTCACTTCTGGGACCTGGCCGAAAGCGACAAGATGGGTTTTCATTCCCAAGAAATGAGTGTAAGAGATTATGCTAGAAATGAATAGGAGGGATCTCCTAGGAGAATATACTACAAAGCTGTGCTGTGCTGATATTTAATCATCAGGGGCAGCTGTAATAGAGAGGGGGATGAGTGGGCAATGCCGTCCCTGGAGGAAAGAGAGACGAGCAATTTCAGAGCACTGTGGTATTGGTGGCCTCGCTACCTATTGATCATTCATGGCACACTCTCCAATACTTAAAAATTAAGGGTAAAATATGAAAATGAGAAGGTTCACTTATCAGAAAGGCTAAGCGTATAAATCAAATTGTGCTCTAACTAAAGCCATACTTTTTTATTGTAGGGGCATTTTGCATTTTATATTGTAATTTGTCCCTTGCTAAAAGTCTCCTGTTTTTTTTTTTTTCTAAAAAATAGTCTTACAGATAACAAAAAGGTAGCCTATGCTTTGCCACATAATAGCTGTGGCATTTAAGTTCTGCTGCTGAAATCTTCTGAAAGACTGGGATTAGACTGAAAAGTTTAAGAGAAGGGTTTGTCTGCTGCCTATTTGCTTCTCCCAGAATGCCTAGCATAAGATCTTGAACCCAGAAAACGTCCTATCACTGAAGAATGAGAGGACAAAAGGTTCCAGATTTCCTCCTACGGCTGTTACACAACGGTACCCTCACTGAAGAAATCTTATTCTAACCACTAAACAGTCAAAAGTCTCTGCTGACCTTTAACTGAGGTCAGACTCAGAAGTGTTGAAAATCTAATTTTAACTTCCTTGAGTAGTAGCAGGACCAATGAACAGCTACAAGCTGGGAAATTGGGGGCCAGATACTTGGTTTGAGGAGACACTCTGTGCCGTTGTAGAGCTTGTAGAGTTGACAGAGTTGACAGTGGGACTGGAGGGTTCAAAAAAGCCTGGTGACAATGACATATTATTTACCTGATACCTGTGAAAGTTGTTCAGCCCTGGACAACTGACCTGAGACTTGGGGGCATGAGTTTCTACTTTTGCAAGATTACGACATCGAAAGATGTGAAAGGTTTAACAGTTCCACAATTGTTACAGGCCGACATTTTGAGTTGCTGGATGTCAGGATATATTTCAGTTTTCTAAAGTGTATCTGGCAAGATGGTCAATGAATGGAAAGCTCAGTATCAATAGTCCAAGAGGGATGTCCCAGAGTCAGAGGAAATGTGGACGCAAAGGTTAAAGAGGGGCCTTGGGGCCTGGAGAGCCCAGATCCAACTGCCACAACACCACATTGGTGCAGGAGTTTGGACAAGCTGCAAAATGGAGACAGAGCTATGTACAGAAGTGTGGGCGAGGGCTGAGCAGAGTTTACAGTCACATTGCCATTTTCCTTGTCTCAGGGACTGGTATTTGCAAGAAACAAAAAGTGCAGAACAATGGGCTTTGTCAGGAAAAAGGCTTGTTTGAGTGACATGGGAACCCTGACTCAGTCAGAAGATCAGCTGGGTACCCCAGATAGGAAAAGCAACGGGAAGATGCAGGGTTGGAGTCTGATTTTTAAAATCGTTCTCTACATTTACACGCCTGCCTCTTGGCTTCCCTCTCACCATTATCTTCCTCCCCTACCCATTTCTATAGACCGGCCTTCTTGCTTCTCTCATCCTCTTGTCATGTTGTCATCATTGCTTCTCTCAACGGCAGCCCCAAGCTGGCAGGGAGCCGCAGCTCAGTTCTCTACAGCTAACGGATTCAATGCACAAGCATGCTCGGGAATATGTTATCGGTCCAAGTTTTATTAGAGATGAACCCTTGGTGTAATCTGCTGAGGGGCGAATGTTGAGAAGAACTTCCCGTTCAATGCGATGTACTGACTAGCAGCTGCAAGGGTCCGTGGTATTCAGGGATGCTGGGCCTTTGAGCCTGCCACTCTTCAAAAGAACACTCGGGGACTTTATTTGCAGACACAATTCTAACTGGTTAGCTCTTCTTTTGGCATCAGTGATAACATGGTAGCTGGCTGGGAAGAGGGTCCTAGAGGGAAATTCACTGACAGAATATCGTTGTCATGGAAAAGAAGAATTTTTGAAAAAAAAAAAGGTAATTCAAACAAACTTTAAGTAAGAAACTTTCAAAAGAAGCACATGATGTATACATTAGCAGGCTTCAAGCCTTTGCCACTGCATCAGACCTATGTTTTTAAAGGCTATGTTTCACCATCTGCATCTGTAAAAGGCCACATTTATTTAAAAATCAAGAAACTCTATTTAGAGGGTATATTAAAATGCAATTCATCCAGTTACCATTCACTTGTTCAACAAACATTTCCTGTGTGTTTATTATGTTCCTGGCACTGCTGGGTTACAGGTCTTAAAGAAGAAGAGGGGATACATCTAAAAGTCAGCAATCAAAATGGAGCAAGGTGCCTGCTTTTGAAAGGCCATCACCAGGGCACTATGAAGGCAAGACACAATACTGAGGGGAGAGTGCGCCGGTAGATCGCTGGAAGCCATGTGTGCAGAGAAGCCGTGGGGAGGGGAGCAGAAGGGCACCAGAAAGAAGGAGCTAGCAGGGCCTCACTGAGAGCAAGTCCCTTCTGGGTAAGTCAGTGCTAAGCCAGAGAGATGAGCCAGGGTCTGATTTAAAGGAGCCTTAAGAGGCTAAACTAAGGAATGTGGAGATCTAAAATTCACAGGAGGCCCAAGGATGAAGCAGGAGTGTGACGTGAACACTTTTGTGCAAGAGAAGGGATTTTTCAGATTACCAAGGGAAAGGAGTGCTGGGCTTTCTGTTGCAGGCTTGGGAGAGATCCAAGGAAGCAGAAGTTGCTCCAAGACTACAGAAGAGGGGCTGGCTTTGATGTGATGCCATCGAGGCTGCCAAATGACTCACCCATTACCCAGGATAGAGACTAAGAGAAAAAGGGACACGGATGAAGGGGAAAACTAAGAATCTGAGGATTCTGGGTCTTCAAGGAGGAGGTTCTTTCCACCGTTGGTAGAAGTATCTGGAGATAAGCACATGTGAATTACGGCTCTGAGCAGTGCAGCTAGGGCTCAGAAGTGGGTGGGTGGTTGCCCTGCACAAATAGTCAAGACAATAGGTGAGCAAAGTGGGGCACAAGATGCCTGGAGGCAAACTATGGAAGGATATAGACAGATAAATACCTTTTGTGAGGAAAAATTGGAGAGAAGTTTAGGAAGGAGACACAGAAAGAAAACACAACCCAGGCTGGAGAGATGGCTCAGTGGTTAAGAGCACTGACTGCTCTTCCAGAGGTGCTAAGTTCAATTCCCAGCAACAACATGGTGGCTCACAACCCTCTGGAATGGGATCTGATGCCCTCTTCTGGTGTGTCTAAAGACAGCTACAGTGTATTAATATACATAAAATAAACAATTCTTTAAAAAAAAAAAAAAAAAGAAAACACAACCTATTCGAACCTGGCCAACAACGGAGGGCACAAAAAGGGCACCGTAGCTTTGGAAATGGGGCACTGAGGGCATCTCTGCTTGTGAGATGGGGTTTAGAGCCCTGTGCAAAGGAAGGTGTTAGAGGAAGCAAAGACAACAGCACAGACATTTCCCCAAGAAGCTTGCTTAGGAAGGAAAGAAAGACAAATCACTAAAAAGGATGCCCATTCGCATGCGTGTGTTTGTGCAGTTTGTGCATTTGTGCGTGCGTGGGTGCGTGGGTGCATGTGTGTGTGTGTGGGGGGGTATATTTCAAGACGGGGCCGAATTGTTCATGCTAATTAGATGCAGAGCACCCATAGACAGGGAGACATAGATACAGGAAAGAGGAGATTGATGGAGAAGGGCCCCAGAGGAGAGAGGCAGGAAGGTCCAGAGCAGAGCTGGAGGGATTAGCTTCAGAGATGGGGAAGACTGGCATTTTCACTGAGACAGGAGGAAAAGAGGGAAGGAAGGGGAGGGATAGATAAGTGTGGGTGGCAGGGGAGGAAATGGAGAGAGTTCTCGATTGATGGCCTCAATTTTCTCAGTGAAGTAGGAGGCAAGGTGATCTGTAGGGTGGTGAGAGGAGGCAGTGGAGCTTGGGCAGAGAGAACACCAGGGGTACATAACTGCTAAGAGCAGGCTGAGCTGGTGGAGTCCGCAGAAAGATTGGCGTGGAGTCCTGAGCATGCAGCTGGGTTGAGAAGATGTATATCTGTGTGTCTCAAGCTCGCATAACTGTGATATTTTCTCCCAGGGCTTTGACAAGTCCAGGCAGGGCAGCAAGAAATTGAATTGTCAAACTGAACTAAGGCTGGGTTTTCGCAGGCTGGATGTCACGGAGGTTTAAGAGGGTTAAGGAATTGTCGGATACTGAGTATTGAGTGAGGAAGGAAGCTTGAAGCGGTAGGCTCTAGGATGAAGGATGGAGAGGACTCTTAATCAAGACAGTTTGCTTGACCAGATCAACACAAGGGCCCAAGACATCAAGGTCTGACTCAGGGAGTGTTAGGGCATAAAATGAATGACCAGCTGAAAGCAACCGGCTGACTCACAGTGGGTTGTTGGGATTTTAGCTAGCCAAGATCTACTTTCTTTGAGAACTTTGAAATCTGTCAACTGATAGCTAATCCCACCTTTCCATAGCTCATTGCAAGAGTCCTGGAATTGAACTGTATTTCTAATATGCCTAAGTCCTGTGGCCCTTACCACAATGTGAGCCATCGAGTAGTGGCTTTCTTGAACGGACAGATTGGTCTATCCAGGTGACTCATGTGCAGGGCAAATAGTTGATTACCTATCCCTGTGTTTACGTGATTCCTTTGTCTGTTTCCATCTTTTCATGGGAAGAGCAAAGCAATCTTTGCTTCATTAATCTTCCCGAGCCTGTTTTTATTCTAATCATCTCAAAACCAGATTTGAGAGTAGCAGGTCCAAGCAGCTTGTCATGGGATAAAGGCAAATAGGCTGAGAGGGAAAGAATAGGCCTTTGAAAACCTCAACTGTGCTCTCTGACTGGGGTCAGCAGAGACAGACCAAATCAACAAGCATGACACGAAGGGCAAATTTGCAATTAAAAGAAGAATGGGGAATTATAAAGATGGATGGACCCCATGACATGCATGCCCAAGCCTGCGTGGCCTTGGCCTCTGATGCCAGAAATTAATGCTTTACTCTTTAGCACTCATCACCTTTGGCTCTGAACAGAAAGGCAAATGCATTAAAATCACAACGATTAGAACACTTACTTAGCTTGGAAGGCATTGTTGGTTCCCCTGTGGTCGAGGTCATGACACAGGCATCCCACAATCACGGCTAAAATTTCCACCTCGGTCAGAATCTCTTGAAACCCAGCAGTCTGGGAAGAAGGGACAACGGCAAGTCAGTGCCAGGGGCAGGGAGATTGAGCAGCAATTGGCTGGTTTCATGCCCACATCATTTAAGGAAATGATTAGCTGTCACCCTCTTAGATGACAGTGTGTTGAGTGGTCAGTTGCTCAGCCTAAGGTCCCCACGGTGAGGGATTGCTTGCTGTTGCATCAGGACCAAGTTCAGCTTTTTAAGAGAGGATTGTCAGTCTTCACACAGCCATTCTGGGAAAGGCCCCAAGGGAAGTGTGTTTTGACATTGCACACAGTATGATAAGCCTTTCATTTAGAAGTAGGAAGGTATGAAGGGACTTTCAAAATTGAAATGCTCCAATCCCCAGCTGCTACTCAAATGAGGGTCAGCAAACAGAACAAAACCTTGCTTTATAATAAATGGAGTGGTACACACATTGCTGTGTGATGATGTTCTAGAATTATCTTACAAATCCCTTAATACAAGTTGGGCTGATGGACAGGTTAAAATGCATACAGGTAAGTCCCAGAAACCGAGGGTTAGATGACCCAGGACTGAGAGTCAAGGGAAGTGCACACTATTTGGAAGTCTTGGTTTCTGATCCTGGTGACTGTGTGGACTATGTGGCTGGAGTATAATTCCTCCTGGAAGCAGTTGGATATCATTATAGACAGGAAGACAGACCCAGTTCTCAGCTCCAGCTGGCCCTTTCATTAGTTTGGAGGAGGAAACGTGCCTTTGGGAGAAAGATCTGCGCGCCCTCTCCATCTGAAGCGTTTGCCGCCCCTCCCCCTTACACTGTAAGTCGCCTGGCCCATTACTTATTAAATTCTCTATCAGAGGGTAGGAGGGGGAGTGTGGTTGAAATGACTTTTCATATAAGCATCTCTTCCATGAATCTCAGATCACTGGCTAATACCTGTAAGACTTTTAGGGCAATGAAAACTTTTTTTTTAAAAAAATTAGTTGTGGTTTTAATACAGAAATAATTGAGTGATGGACTCCTGCATTGGCAATTTTATTTCTCAAAATTGACTTGGCTCCCTGGCTAGGTTTGCAAACACACATGATGTCACTTATGCAACGAATGAAAATGCTGTGAAGCAGTCTTTGCCAAAGCTTGTGTGCACCCTTCATTTTAAAACTTGGTGGATATTAATTTTTGTTTATTTTATTACTCGTAATGGTTTTCTAAAGCCATACTAAGAAGCATAAAGCTAAAGGTCTGCACTCTCCCTCACTGTTTGTATTTCCTGATTTGTAAAGGCAACCAGATTCTCTTGTTTAAGTAAGTTGGTGACATCACTCCCATATCGCCACACAATATACATGCGTCTTAGCACTTGAGTATTTACCAACTATTTACACACTCATTCCTGTGCTGCTAGAAATTCTCCTAAGAATTTTCAACTGCTTAACTTACTTAGTTAATGAGGCAATAGCTATTATTATTCTTGGTTACAAATGAGGAAACTGAGTCACGGAGAGGCTTGGTCCTGAGCTTAAGGCTCACAGCTAATGCAGGGCCTTGGGGAGCTTCTTCTTAGCATCCCTCCCAGTGTGCCTTGAATCATTGATGGTATGATGGTGGCTGAGAGATGGTGGATGGTCCCTGCACCTCCCTTCCATTCCCAACGTAACCCATGCCCAGAGCTTTCGTCATGGTCACCCTGTAAGTACTACTCACTGCCAGCCGACTGATACACTGTAACCGTTTTCTTAAATACCTTCATTTCCCGGAGTCCATATTTCTTTGAAACAGCTATGCCTCTCTATATCCTATATGACTTTGTAAAATCTATTAAATAATTTTGAAGAGAATCAAAAGCCTCACACTTTATGTGATCCCTTGTGTCCTGGGAGTGGTCAGGTCTGGTTTGTCCCCTCCCTGGGGAATGATCTCTTATCTCTTGACTCCTTTGGCTTTCCTCGATGTCTGCCTCATTGTGCAGGTCTAAGAAAAGCATTGCCCGTGTCTTAGGAAGTTGTTCTGAGGCTTTGCATGGTTGAGATGGAGGGGTCTTATTTTATCTTTACACTCCACTGTTAGTTTGTCTAACAATTCTAGGGGGAAATAATTTCTCTCAGGGTTCTAGGAGACTAACTAGTTTACTCTCTGGCTTCTAACATTGCTTTGGGGAGGAACACACCAGTCTTATTCCTGATATTTTTAGTGTTAGTTTGCTTGCTTCTGAATGTCCTCTCTATTCCCGGTGTTTAGCAATTCCACAAAGAGGTACTTGGTTTAGGGAGTTCCTCTCCATTCTGTTGACGTTGTAAATATAATCTGCAGGCTCTGTTTCTCCAGCACATAGATCCTCAGGTCTTCTTCTTGTTGTTTTTCTTCAGTACATTTTAATTTACTTTTACATGTGTGTACATGTATGAACGTCCCATGGGGTGAATATGGAGGTCACTTTCGTGAGTCTGTTCTCTTATTCCGCCATGCAGGTACAGTAACTTGAATTCAAGTGGGCAGGCTTGGGCAGCCTTTCCTGGCTGAGCCGTTTCATCAGCGCTTCAATATTTTTTTCTGTTGTGTATGAGCGGAACTCTGTTAATTATTGAATATTGATTCCATTATTTTTTAACATCTTCTATCTCCTGTACAGACTATTCTTTCTTTCCATGAGTTTTACATTTATAAGTATTTTCTGCTTCTTTTCCATACCATACTGTTCTTGTTCCCCAGATGTATTATCTCTTTTCCTACCTTTCTGAAGAAATTGATAACATTCCTGATATTTTCTTTTGCTCCTTTGAATTGCGCACGTTCTCTGAGCCTGTTCTTTGCTTTGTGTCCTCTCATAAGTCTTTCCTATGCCCACACTTAGAAATGAAGTGATCTGAAGCTCAGCCTACACCAGGGTGGGTGTGAGGTGCCTGCTGGTTGTCAGGCCTTGCCATAGAGTGACCAAATGTCTGGCTGGCCTTTTGGTGGAGACTCCCAAACACTAGAGCTAAGCTAATGTCTCTGGACTCCCCAACCTGTTGCTGCTGAGACAAAATCAGGAGCTGTGGCTTTGCACTCTCGAGGCCACTGTTGTCCATGAGTTTCTACTCTTCAAATGTATGCCCTTTTGTTGGTGTCCTCAAAGATAGTGCTTCATTTCCTCCAGCAAACTGGTTCCTGTACAAGTTAGGGTAAGAGCAGAACTTCTCCAGTTTAGAGGGGAGATGGGGACTTGGGGACTCACCATTTCATTCTCTAACCCACTGTACCCTATCTTGTGGCCTCTGAAGTCTTTAGTTGCTGAGCCTTGACAAGTCTGGGAAAATTGCTCTCATGTACGTGCCTTCTCCACCCTCCATCTCAGCCTTGAAGGTAGAGGCGAGGCCTTGTTCTTTGCTGCTGTGCTATAAACTACCATGTGCCCCCCCCCCCCGTCTCTCTCTGTCTCTGTCTCTCTCCTGCCTTTGTTGCTGGGGGATTTTACACAGTAACCTTTTATTTTTCCCTTCTCTGGAAATTCATCACATGTCTCTAAAATGCTTCATCATCACGAATACTTTTGAGACCTTAAAGAGATATACAAACTCTCTTTCTATAAAATCTAATAATCTCATATCACTCTGAGGCTATTGAGCTCATCCATGGATCCTCGGAATAAAGAATCCTTGAAGTTGGCCAGACACATGGTCGCACAAAGCATATTTACCTCTCCCGACTGTGATACCTGAGTTACTGAAGCAGTACCTCGATCTTGACTGTGATTTAAAGCTGCCTGGTAAATGGTTTCTGAGAATCATCAGGCCTGAAAAGTGTCCACCTGCCACTAAGTTTCTATTTGCTCCTCTCCCCTCATCCATCTTCCTTCAGTCCCATCCATTCAGACCTCCATCTACCCAGAGTGAGCAAAGAGTCAGCTGCCTGCTGAAGATAATATACTTTCAAAACGAAAACAGAGGCGAGGGAGGGATGTCTTGATGTATTTATTTCCTGACTCTAGCTTATTGTTTTATTTTTCAAATAAAATTATGTCTTTCCTCAATTATGAGTTTTATTGACCTTTGTGTCAATATGCCTTCTCATTGGCATTCCCTCGTGGTATACACCAGAAACACGAGCAATAAATATAATATGTCTAAGTTAAGAGAAGTGCATAGATCCAGTTCTCACCTCACCTAAGAAGAGCCTGTTGCAGCCCTTGGGGCAGCCCTCCAAATGGCCGGCTTTCAAGGGGCTGATGTGTTTTCTGGGATAATTCTTCCCCAATGTCCTACTACATACAACAGTGAAGACTTTAAAATCCTCAGATCTATAAGATTCCTTCTCACGTTCAGCTAGACTACCAACAAGTTTCTGTCATTAGCTAACGTAAAAATCTAAGCCGTTTAAAGCAGAGTCTGCATAGAAGTGAATGCCAGACTATCACAGACAAAGAAAGTGACTGTCAGGGTGGGTCTGTTCAATTCAAACAGTTGCGAGACACAACAGCTGAAATATCAGCCCTAGGTGGTGCTGTAGAGCAGTTTTTCAACCAATGGCTGTTACTAGGTACTTGCTGTGTATCAAGCAATTGGCATGTTTGAGAAAATAGGCTTGGGGAAATACGAACAATTCTTAATACTGTCATAGTGCTCAGTATATGCCAAGCACTCTTCTAAACCCTTACAAGAACCTCTCCGTAGATACTCTTCTTATCTCCCTATCTAATAGATAACATATATAAAATAGCAGAGGTGGAATTAGAGCCCAGAGCACTTTGCTTGTGAATCCAGCATCTATTGTGAGCCGGGGGGTGGATGCGCAGGCTTTAGGTGGAGATGGCAGGTAATAGGGCTTTCCAGGATCACTCAGCAAGCACTTTATCCACGAACTCCACTCCACTATTCTAGAGCATCGCCAGCTGGCAATACAGAGCCATTTGACATTTTAGCCTACACTTGTCTCTGTTGCACCAAGATCAACCTGATAGCACACAGCGTGTTTCAAATAAGGCTCCATGGAAAACCAAGATCTTGCAGGAGAAATGAAATAGCCCACTTTTATAAAATGGCTAATATATGCATGGGGCATAGCCTACTAGGTACACATTGGGAAGTTGGTAGTTAGTTATAAAAATTATCAAAGTTTATATACCCCATATATTTTCAGGGCTTTTTTTCTTTAACAAGAAGATTTTATTAGTAAATTTAAAAGCTTTGGATATAATTAAAAAATTTTAAAATCAAAAGTAATAAAAAAAAATGAGTAGCATGTGTTGAATTTAAAAATGCAAATATTTTTGTGACCAAACTACTCCAGGTTTGAATAGTGACAATTGGAAAAGTATCCATTCACTTGGCAAATTTTGTAAATATCTGCACCAGCCTAGGCCAAGGGAGAAGTGTAGCCCTGTGGAGATTCTGCATCATGAAAGAGTGCACTGGCAGACATTATGGTCATCTTTGCTTTTAAAGACGGGAGATCAAGCATTGCATGTTAGACATGAACGAAGTCCAGAAGGTACCCAGTACCATAGAGTCATCAGCCCAGCTAGGAGGTCTCAGCTTAGCACTTTCACTTTGTTCTCTCACAGACAAGAAAAGCAGAATCCCACCAAGACCAGTCTAAGCATTCTAAAAGGCAAGATGCTCCCAGGAAGTTCTGCCCTGCTCCTCGCCAACATGTTCTAACCGAGATATTTATAGACTTGGGTTCACAGGTCCTGTGAATGGGAGCAGTGGGCAAGCACTTAGCAAGAAGCATGTAGGTCCTCTTAGGTTTTAATTCTAGTACACAAAGTGCAACAGTCACTATCCTGAGCCTTTGATTGGTACATTGTTAGACTTACTTTAGCCCAAGCTGCTCTGAAGGCTTCTTTGTAAATTCCCTATGGGAAACAAATTTCTGGAGCTGCACAGTTGGTGGTTGGTCCTGCATCTAATGTGAGGAATCTATCTGCAAGACAGAGACCTCCCAACAGGGACCCATGGCTCTCTATAGGAAGGGCACCTTCAGTGACACCTCCAATCAGCCCTCACAAATCTCAGCCATTGGGGAGTAAGGGTGGTTTCACAAAGGGTTAAGGACCATGTTTGGGCTCTATCTGCATTTAGATGCTTCAGGCTGGGATTCTTGTCTTGTTTGCTTGGGCAGGCTGGTCAATGTCAGACTATTTGATATATTCCAGTCAGTGATTTTAGGCAGAGGACTCTTTTTTCAAGTTTTACAGTAGCAGGGGACTTTTCTTGACAGCCAGCAGGGCTTCTGAGTAAGTTTAATAACTTCTTGCCACAGTTGGCTCTCATTATAAATAAGAGGCCCTTCTTTGACAATTAGAGATTGTGTGTAATAAAAACACCAAGCAGAGAAGAACAGTTGTCATCATAGTCCTCAAGGGAAGGGAAGGGCCAAACTATCCCATCGCTACTCCGTGGCCAGACTCCCTTGGTGTTAAGAGTGGTGGCGTTAGAGCTGAAAAGGTGGCATGTCAGTCTATCCTGAGACCAGGATGTCCCCTGTTCTTAGGGGACCGATACCAGCACCGACATGCCACCCTATCACAGCACACAGCACACCACCATGCAATTCTAGTTGTCCGCATCATCTGATGGAGTAGGATAGTTTTAATCACATTTGCTTTTCTTTCTTTTGAAGATGGTGTAGCCAAGCATTTATCTGGCATTAATAAACTGTTGATTTAAGCACACAGTGATTCTCCCTACAAAACTCAGGGCTGGTGAACTTTACAGTCTATCCCTAAACAACTTCCTTTTACATTGGGGGATTTCAGAACATACTTTTGTTGGTATCAGATCCTAAACCCCAAGGTGTGTTTGGAATAAGTGGTGATTCTTGCATTCAGATAATGCTGCAAATGCTTGCCTAGGCAAGTCTTAGAAAGGAGGAGTACCAAGACTCAACAATGTATCTTGTAAAATTCTTGTGTTCAGTAGATGTTTAAAGCATAAATGAAACACTTTTGGGTGGATTTTATCTATTATAGTTATTATTTTTAATGGCTTCTAAGACTTATCACTATAATAAAAATATAAATATTTTGGAAGTATAAAACCATTAAAAATAGAAGACAGTAAGGAATGGCATGTACTCATTGCCTAGCTTCAGTGGATTCTGTGTTTGTAGTCTTTTCCCATCTGCACATACAATTACTTTGTTTGGTTTGTTTGCAAGAATATTTCAATACAAATTTCTGGCATCTGTCAACATTATTTTTTGTTTGTTTGTTTGTTTGTTTTGTTGGAGACAGGGTTTTGTTATCTAACCCCAGACTGGCCTTAAACTCACAGAAATCCCCCTGCCTCAGCCTCCTGAATGCTGGAATTACTTATCATGGTTGGCAACTTCTTTTCAGCCTCAAAAGTCCTGATGTCATCATATAAAAATCAGTCAACGTCTTTCTTTTTTTACATTTTGGTAAAATGTGCAAAAAGAGGAACAGAATGGTATGAGGAAACCTTCAACTAAGTACCATAGCAGGGCTTAAGAATAGGGCATCGTGGGCTGGAGAGATGGCTCAGTGGTTAAGAGCCCTGGTTGCTCTTCCAGAGGTCCTGAGTTCAATTCCAAACAACCACATAGTGGCTCACAATCATCTGTAATGGGATCTGATGCTCTCTTCTGGCATGCAGGTACACATGCAAATTGAGCACTCATATATATAAATAAATAAATAATCTTTTAAAAATGTTAAAAAATAATTCAGATTTTAAAAAGAATAATGAATCAATTAAAATGGAAATAAACTTGGAAAATATTCAAAGAAACTGAGGCTACCTTTTTTACAATTAGATACACAATAAACAGAGCCTTGTCTCTGCAGCATCTACTGTGTGCATTTTGCAAAGAAGCAGAAGATAACTATTGGATTCTCAAAGCCTTAGCTTCTAACACTAAGAACCTGTGTCTTTAGTTTTTTGGTGGGGTATGTTTAGAAATACAGTTTATTTTTTAATTTATGACAAATTATGAGTGAGAACACTATAATATCACAGGTTTGTGAACACACAGAGAGATCACTTGGTGCATATTAATTGTGCAGAAAGCCAGGTCTCTTGAAGCATCCCAAAAGACTCAGTTGATGGATTTCAAAAATACAGGGACTCTTCAAAGCTTACCCCAAATTTTATTTGCCACAAGTGAATTAGGATTAAATATGAGACCCGTGAAAATTTAAAACTTTTTAAAGCCCCTCACTTAACACCCTTAGGTGCCAGGTTTCAGTCCCAAGAAAGTGCCACTACAAAGTCAAACAGTGCAGAAAATGGAAGCTTTGATGGATGACTGCTGGGTCTCTCTGACCTGAAGGATTTGGCTGGTGTCATAAAACACAAAGCGACAGATTAAACAGTTTACCAACACCATAAAACCCCAAAAATAAGCTCACTTAGAAAACAAAAACAAAAACCTAAAGAACCCTAATTTGTAACTAGACATCCCCAGACCCCAAACTGCATGCATTTCCCCATAAGCCTGTGCCAGGAGCAAGGGCTTACAGTTTCTTGGTAATGTCAGACACGATTATGTCCGTACACTTTTACAATTTACATGTCCTAAGAAAAATACCCAGTGCAGGCTGATGGTGCGGGGGAATTTATTTTCACTAGGAAAGGAATGACCCATAACTCATGAACGGCGATGCTTAAAGTGAGTTATGGAGGTTACTCTCCTGTGAGAGGAAATGGATTGGACGAGCCTTCTGCCCCGTTGTATGTTTGGTTATTAGTGCACTGGGTTCTTCATTACGTGCGGCCTTGCCTGTTTTTCTTTTGTAAAATAAATGTGAATAAGAGAACGCCAGCTAGAAGCATGGAGTGCCTGATCGAGGCTCTGGAATGCAGATGGAGAGTAAACATAAAAGCCATTTCACACAACTGAAGGGCAGGAGCCTCCAGTGAGACTGAACCACCGCATCCACTCCACTGATAATTTATGGTGTCCACAGCTGATGTTCTGCAGAAACATTAAACATGACTCCTTCTATAAATACAAAATTTGCCACACTTTTACATCTATGTGAAGATTTAATTTTTTTTTTTTACCAACGTGCAAATTTCATTTTATTGCTATAGCAAAGCTATAGAACATATAGCAATTTTGTTAAGGGAAGTGTTACTAAGGTTACTGAGCAGGAGACCTCAAACACGATTACCGTTTACTTCAATGTAGCCGGTCACAGAACTTATTGTACCTGCCAATGTCACAAGGAATTTGATTCTGTCTCCTGATGCGGATTCTGGTTACTGAAATGTTTTATTTAACAACTGGCTGGCTCGTCCTTCCCAAAGGGGAAAACAAAGAGTTTTAATGGTATTCCAGAGAATTCCTTTTGGGGGACATTTTTGACCTCAAGGATCAGGACTTATCTGAGAATGTCAGTCACTGGACCGAATGAGACTCTCCAGCTTGAGGCTGGGACAGATTCTGCCCCCACCCCCGATGTCCCTTCTGTTCTCCAGCCTGAATTATTGATAAAATGGCATGGCTATCTCCCCAAATAACCTTGTTGACAACACAAAAGGTGGACTAAAGAACACTACCTCCACACTGAAGATTTAGGATTCCCCAGTAAATGTCAGGAGGTGTCAATGTGTGTGCCGTGACACTCGGTTATTATTAGTGTTTAACTGCAGTTTCCCACCAGTGACACGCTGCCAGCACCACTATAAATTTAATGTGATCACACGCTCTTCTCTTTTCACATCCAGTGAATTCTGCAAGATCATAATATCCTATACGAACCCTAGCTGAACCTTAGCATTGACGGGAGAAGAGCAAGATTTTGAACAATGAAAGTTGTTTGTCATTATAGTGCTTAAAACAAAAACAAAAACCCAGACACTGAGCAACATAGTTCTTCAAATAATATTTTCCTAAGCTAAATTCACTCATTCAATTAATCTTTATTGAGTCCTACAGGAAAGCAGGGCAATGCCCTAGGTGATAAAGAGTCTATTTATAGGACACTAAAGAATCCTGACTCTTAAGGATTAACTCTTTCTGTTCCCCTTGGAAAACCCGTCAGAGATTACACACCATTTATAATACAAACAGATAAAAAGTATGCCTGTAACTTAGACATCAAGGCATGCTTTTTAGTCTACAGAATACAAGCCAAAATGGTCCATTCCTGTATCTGATTTACAACGTGAAGACACAGGTCATGGTCATAATCTTTCATTACACATGTGCACAGTAGGCTAGTATTTCTTTCACCTTATATAAGTAATGAGAATTTGTATAGATACCATTGATGTGTAGGTTTTTAGTCTCTGTTTAGCCACGATTAATGACAGCATTATCTAGTATATTTATTAGAGGAAGTCAAAGCTCAGAAAAAATTTAACTATATAGGTATCTCTTTCAAATAAAAGATAACCTTGAAGCTTTGATTCTACAATTTTAAAAAAATTTTCAGCCAGATACATGGAACAAATCAATAAACGATCAATGGGGTACCCAGTGAACTAAATGTCCACCCACATCCGTATAAAATGGCTCGTCCAATAAAGCTCACCTTTGTTTTCTTTAATTTCTAATGAGCTAAAGTTATTTGGTTTCCTAAACATGAGGCTGGATGCCTTTGCAAACCATTTTGAGTCAATAATCTTATTTTCTCTGCGTGAAATAATTTTAGAGATAAACGCTAGGAAGTTGGTGCAAATATTCATAAGGTGAATGTACATAGTTTGTGGTCCCAAACCTGTTCAGTGGTGCATAGCTATGCACGCACTTTCCCCTTCTCCCAGACAATGGGTTTAGGAAAATGCACAATCAAATTTCAAGTCACGTGGAGAAGGCAGGATTATTCCTGCTAACCCACAGTCATCAAACTGGCCCATCTTCATAGAAGGGGCTCTGTTCCTACAGACCGGCTTTGTTGGTGAATATTTTAAAGAAAACATTTATTTTGCACTGGCCTGTATCTGTAGCGCCAGAAGAAAAGAAACACTTTCAAGGAAGGTTGGTCAAGGTTTGACCGCTCACCGCTTCCCCCCTACCCTCCCCCACTGGGATTGGTTGGGAAACTTTGCCTTGGAGCGCCATCTAGAGGAAATTCCAGCACACATTGAGCATTCGCTCGTAGTCAAAAACCCTTCCTTCCTTCCTTCCTTCCTTCCTTCCTTCCTTCCTTCCTTCCTCCCTCCCTCCCTCCCTCCCTCCTCCTTCCTCCCTCTCTGTCTCTCTCTTCCTTCCTTTTTGCCCTTTTCCTTCCCTTCCTCCCTCCCTCTATTCCCACCCTCCACCCCCTTCCTTCCTTTCTTCTTTCCTCCCTTTCTTCCATCCTTTCTTCCTTCTTTCTTCTCTTTTTCTGTCCCTCCCTTCCCCTCCCTCCCTTCCCCTCCCTCCCTTCCCGCTGTAACACCAGCACCTGGGAAGCAGAGGCGAGAAGATCAGAAATTCAACCTAATGTGAGGAGGGAAGTGAGGAAGGTAAAAGGGGCTGTGGGGAGGGACAAAGCTCTGGAGAGCGGACAGTAGAGCACAGATGCTCTGTGCATAGAAATGAGGAAAGAGGGGAGGGAGGGAAACACAGAGGGAGAGGGAGGGAGGAGGGATAATAGCCTTAAGGGTGTTTGAAAAAGTCATAGGGAAACATTTTTGTTTCTTAAAACACACATACATGCAACACGTGTGTGTGTGTGTGTGTGTGTGTGTGTGTGTGTGTGCGCGCGTGACTTGGAGTGATAATATTCCCTCAGGAGCTTAAGACTATTTAACAAAATCCCCAATGCCAGCCAGGCAGGGGAAACTTTCTCTGGAGTTGTTGGTCAAGGGAGTCAAAGAAACTCCCAAAATAATATAATGGTTGCTGTAGCTATTGCTTGCCTCTCAGAACATGTAGGCAAGACCTGTTACTGGAGCTGCTACATTTGTCAGATAGAGTAGTTGGAGGTAGAACTGACCTGGAAGCCTCCACCCTGAAAACTAGCTTTCTTTCTTTCTTTTTTCTTTTTTTTTTTTTTTTTTTTTTTGGTTTTTCGAGACAGGGTTTCTCTGTGTATAGCCTTGGCTGTCCTGGAACTCACTCTGTAGACCAGGCTGGCCTCGAACTCAGAAATCCGCCTGCCTCTGCCTCCCGAGTGCTGCGATTAAAGGCATGCACCACCACTGCCCGGCGAAAACTAGCTTTCATAGTACCTGAAAAGACTATGCAAGTTGACCAAGCAGAAAAACAATGAACAGTCCCCTTCTACCCGCTGAGCCTCCCAACCATACAATGACCAGAATTCATCAAAGGTTCAAGGAAGGTTGCAATAGTGACACTGATATCTCAGAGGTAACCAATAGCTGTCTACTTGGGTTTGCATCCTGCTTAAGAGGAGGGAATCATGCCTAGTGCTGTAAACCTAGCCAACTACCTATGGCCAGCAAGATCATGGACCCTAGAGAAGGACTTAGCTTGGCTACTTTCCCCAAATGGTACAATTTCTAATTGCATTCTAAGCATGTATTCTTATACCTGCAGGTATAGCTCTCACTCCCCATCTGTCTTAGTCAGGGTTTCTATTCCTGCACAAACATCATTACCAAAAAGCAAGTTGGGGAGGAAAGGGTTTATTCAGCTTACACTTCCATGTTGCTGTTCATCACCATAGGAGGTCAGGACTGGAACTCAAGCAGGTCAGGGATCAGGAGCTGATGCAGAAGCCATGGAGGGATGTAACTTACTGGCTTTCTTGCTTCTCCTGGCTTGCTCAGCTGGCTTTCTTATAGAACCCAAGACTACCAGTCCACAGATGGCACCACCCACAAGGGGCCCTCCCCCCTTGATCACTAATTGAGAAAATGCCTTACAGCTGGATCTCATGGAGGCATTTTCTCAACTGAAACTCCTTTCTCTGTGATAACTCCAGCTTGTGTCAAGTTGACACAAAACCAGCCAGTACATCATCAAAGAAGCTTCCTTTTGCAGCTTCTTGCAGATTACGAGAATCCACATCTGATCAAATGCTGAAAACAGCAGAGTGTGGGATGCTCAGCCACAGCTGAGTCATCCACAACCCAACTCCTTTACTCAGGGCTTGGGGAATATCTTCAGGGACAGAGCAGAAAGATTGCAAGAGTCAGAGGCCAAGAAATCTGCTCTGAGATTGTGTCTTCCATATATGACAGGGAAACTGCACCCAAGAAATCTCAACAGTATGGCTGCTAACCAAGATCTGTATAATGTCAACACTAGTTGACACGCCAATGTGGAGGAGGGAAATGTCACAAGTCCCCACTTTCAGATGAAGAGCTAGAGGCAATAAATGGCTTCTGGGAGAGGAAGACTCAGTCTTCTTCTCCAGGGATGAGCTCCCTGATATGTTATCAAATCCCAAATGGTCAGCCCTAAACATATGCACATGCTAACAACATCAGTCTCAGAAAGCTGTGTATATAATCATAACTAATGATATAAGTATAATTATGCAATTAAAGAAGATGAGGTTATGAATTTGAGAGGGAGTAGGGGGGGCAAGGGAAGGGGGATGAACAAGGAGGGGTGGAAAGTATTAAATATAGAATTCATGTATGAAACCCTCAAAAAAATTAAAAATTAATGCCAAGTCAGGAGGCAGAGGATGTGGTGAGGATGTTTGGTAGGAGTGGATATTTGGTGAATATAATAAAAATACATTGTATGTATGCTGGAAATTATCAAAAAGAATCAAAACATTATGTTTTTAAAAAGCAGTTTAAGGGTATTGTCATCTACACAGCTAGCTTAAGGCAGCTTGGACTACATGAGACTGTCTGCAAAAACGAAAAAAAAAAAAAAAAAGAAAGAGAAAAGAAAGAAAATCCAGATTAATTGAAAAGTTTGGTTTGGGTTCTAACTTGTTAGCCAGAATTAGAATATGTGGTCCCTAGAATGGAGACAGAATCTCAAAATAGTGAAATACCCCAGTGGTCTTCGGGGCGGGTGCTTGCAGCTCTGGTGCCCACATATGGACATAATGTGGGTGTCCTTTGCCACAGGCTGAGATCATATGTTAGAAACTAGATTTGATGGGTGAATTAAGCGAACATTGTCTATGTACATCAGGCAGTCTTAGCTATCTCCAGAATTATTGTCTTGATTAAAAAACAAACAAACAAAAAAAAAACCTGCTTAAAGTAGATTTTCCAAGATAGAGCTGGAGAAGATGATCATGTAAGAGTTAAACGTTGGCACTCCAGCCACCAGGATCCTTCAGAAAGTTCGGCAAAATATCATGAGCAGAAAGTAACGACTCTTCCAGATGCAGCTGCATAGCTCCATGCACTGGAGACTAAAATAATATCCACTGACATCTTCTTTCCAAGACTTCTTCCTGCAGTGTGCAATCTCCCGCCCTTCTCCCCCAGAGAACAACAGTGAACTCTTCTATTTTTGCAGCAGCATGAATAAAAACACAAAACCTAGACTTTTTTAACAGGGACGCTTTCCAAGTTGCTGAGCAAACACAAAAGTAATGGCACCCTTAAAGTAGTCCAGCACAAAGATGCCCCCAATTATGAGGGGGCATAGCCGGCAAGTTCAACTTTTTCCCACTTCTTAAGAAGTATTAAGACTTGGTACCACACAAATGGTCACTGATAACACCTCAGCATTTTACCCTTTTATACCCGTGGGTGCATCATGATCACTGCTGCTTCCCTAGAGGCTTGTTACCGAAGACCTCCTCCACCTTTGACTTCTATAACACATACTGTCAAGAACATTTCTATTTCCTTTCTCTGAGCAATATTTCTGCTTGGCTTATTTTGACAATTCCACAAATCCTCAGGTTTTCTAAGACAACTAGTTAATAAGCCATTGTCTCTGGTGAGCCAGACCCACAAGCTCAACTTGCAGAAACAATTTCTTGTCTACTGGGCTCTACTAAAGTTGAACAAGATGAAGATGTTTTTGTTTCCAAGTAATTGACCAAGTAAGCTTCACGGGCCAAAGCATTTTCCATCCGTAAGTAACTTCTCAGCTCTGATGACAGTAGAAAGCAGGACCAGTCTGGCTTTCCAGGCTAGTCTGCCTTGATGGACCCCACACACATTTCAAGGGAGAAGTGTGTCCCTTTTTGTCTCACCTTTTTACAGCACACACCTGAGTTGAAGCCAGTCCATTACTCACTGTTGAGAACTGACTGAATGCATGGCAGAGTACAGCCATGCTAGGGTACAGGGACTGGGGACACATAGGTGAATGTTGAAGGGATAAGGAACTGTGTCCTCAGGTAGCTTAGCAGGAAATGAGAGATTAGGAACTTAAGACACACAGTAGCGACACAGCTGTCCTACACTGGCACTCTGGGGAAGGATGCAATTACTGATGTTTTGGGAGACAAGAGGAACATTGTGGAAAACTGGCATTAGATCAGGACCTTAAAGTCTGGGTAGATGTTTAATGGGCAGAGCACAGGGTGAAGATTTTCATGAAGAGGAAGAATAAACTTTGTTCATTTGGATCCAAAGAAAATACATTTCACCCAGAGTCCCAATTTTGTCTAGGTTTTTAGATGGGTACCAAGACAGGAGGTATTTGTATTCATGTTGTAAGAATCCGGAACCCACTGTCTATTGTTTGCCTAGTAAATATGTTTATATAAACTCACATGTGTATGCATATCTATACATGCGTCTGTTATGAAGTAGCAGAAAACCCAACATATTAAAACCAGAAAACATTCTTCTTGGTCATTTAACAATGTTAGCAGAAACTGGCTGACATTTCCTGCTAGCAATGGGAACAAGTGGAGGCTTTTGTTTTGACCCTTCCCATCAACATTTGCTTCTAGAGTTAACCCCAAGGCTTATTTCTGGCCTGGTACCCTGGCATTCTCTGTAAACCACACAGGCCTCTATCAATGTCTGTTTTTACCCCTCCCTTGCTGGGCATTTCCCTAAGCAAGTGTTCTTTCTGAATGCCATATTCTCCTGGGTTATGTTCACACACCCTCTTGGGCTTCTGCAGCAACCCAATCTTATCCAGGGATCTCTCCTCCCTCTCCTTCATCTCCATTTCCTCTACAAAGAAGTTACATAGACAACCCAAGTGTTAGGGGAGGGAGTAAGAATGAGAATGGACAAGGAAACCAGCTTACCAAAAGAGAACACCAAGAAAGATGCCCTAGTCTTCAGCCCAGGGCTATCCACCCACTTTAAGGTGTCAACAGCACATGTGTGAGCTGCCATGAAATAACCACAGGACATTTCTTTTTCAGTGAAATAGAAATATACAGCAGCTGGGGGGAGCACACGAATGAAAGTTGTCCCTCCAACATTAACAGACACTCACAGTTAGCATGGCAAACATCAGTTGGCACACGTTGAAGGCATGTCTCCAGTTGTGGTAGAGAACCATCCGATAGTTTTTCCTTACTGTCAGAAGCCACCTGCACAGGGTCTGAAATGGGAGGGGGAGGTTGAGTTAGGGAGTGGTTTGTGTCCTCAGAAGACTGCTGTTAATGTGATGCCATAAGATCATCAAAACCGTCCACAGGGGGCTGAACAGGCAGCTCAGTGGTTAAGCACATTGTGCTCTTGCGGCAGATTTGGGTCCAGTTCACAATCATCTGTAATTCTAGTTGGAGGGTATTTGATAACCTCTTCTGACCTCTCTGGGAACCAGGTATGCATGTGGTGCACATATATATATATGCAGGCAAGACAGTCATGCACATAAAATAAGACAAATCTAATTTAAAAAATGAACAAAATCACCACATAAACTTCTACTAATACCTTACTGGATTCTTAGGACACTTGCATGGTGTCCACAAGGCAGGGATCACTGCCTACACTGTGCCTTTGGAAAGCTTTTATATCACAGTGGCCGAGACACTTTGCCTGGTGGACTCCTTAGTTTATCCTATACAGAGCATCTTACCTCATAGTCGATTTTAAATTTCTGTACCATCCCCAGCTCCATGAACATCCTTAGGGCGGCTGTGATCATGGCATCAACATCAAGGGAAAAGTCATCGAAATGGATGTCATCGATGGCTAGTTCCGACACCAGGGGGATGTTGGCTGCCTACAAAACCAAGACATAGCTAAGCAAAGCTCACTAGCTAACCTAACCCTGCATCCAACTCTTTTCTGCTTATCAGTGGTCCACATAAATCAGGTCTGACCCGCACTTACACTCTGATACTGCTAAACTCTGAGCTATAAATGTCTTTTGTTTCTGAGCAGCAAATGCCCAAGAAAATGGAGTGGGGAGGGAGGAGACGGGAAGCTAATGAGAAGATAAAATATACACACACTAGATCTTTCTACAGAATTCAGAATATACAACTGCCTAGTTTACTGGAACTGTGGCCATAGGATATACACTCCGATGCATATTGCTACATGCAGAAACATCTGGGTGGCCAGCAGCTATGAATTTTATTTGCTGCTATACAGAATAGAAGGTGGCATACAGCACTCTCCCTTGCTTCTTCCATTTCCAGCATATCCTGTACCTTGCAAAAATACTCGCAAAACCACATGCATTCTGTATATTCAGAAGGGCAGAGAAGGGCAAACAGCTCATCTCTGGTACAAAATATGCCATACTGATAAAAAAAAAAAAAGAGAGAGAGAGAGTTAGCATAGTTTCAGTTAAAGGTAAATTTTACTATATTGTTTAGCAATATACAATTCCAGTGGTGGTCATACATATTCAGGGTTTCCAAAAACCCACATTAGTTGGCTGCACAAACCTAAAGGAGAGGGAAACCAAATCTTTGGAAATAATTTTTATGCCAATTTTTAGGTTTGCCATTTGGGCCACTCTTGGCTGTGTGTGTGTGTGTGTGTGTGTGTGTGTGTGTGTGTGTGTGTTATTTTATGGCTTTCAAGTTACCAGAGACCATTGCTTATTTGTATTCCTGGTCTATCCACTGGGTATAAATTACCCTGAGAGTAATTTATGCCCTGGAACTACTTTGGCTAAGCAATTAAAACCAACTCTGGCCACTCCAGGCATTCCAGAAACCACATAATTAATCCTGCCTCTCCAACCCTGTGCTTTTCTGCAGAAGTTTACATGCCTAAGCTAAAATACAAACACTGGTTATTCCCCACACTATGGATGAGCAATGAACAAATCTATGTGTTGGGCCAATTAAGCTTCCAGTTTGAAGCCTTTACTTCCATAAAAAATAATTCCCCTAGGCTTTACCAAATCATTTTTATATACCAATAGTTTTGCAGATACTAGATTCCTGGAATTAAAATGATAAAGTTTTTGAAATTCAGACTCAGTGATATGTATGTATGTATGTATGTATGTATGTATGTATGTATGTGTGTGTATGTCTGTGTATATGCGTGTATGTATGTGTGTATGTATATGTAGGTGTATATGTGTGTATGTCTGTATATGTGTGTATGTATGTGTGTATGTGTTCTTATGAAAGTACTTTATTTATTTACTTTAAAACACTTTCATCAAACCCATATTAGTTTTTCTAACATATATACAAAATAATGGGTTTCATTATGAATGTCACACATTTGTGTCAAGTGTTCAAAGTCCACCCCTGCCCCATCACCTTGTTCTCTTTCTTCCTGTTACCCCAGTCCTTGCACTAGCACTCCACTTCCACTTTAATGATACAAACATATATTTAAGTCTGCATCCCACATACGAGCAAAACCACATTATATTTGTCTGTCTGAGTCTAGCTTATTTTGTTTAAGCATGATGATTCCCAATCAATTGTATTTATTTATTATGTGTTTATATTTGTCTATTTATTTGCTGCAAGTGACACAATTTTCTTCTTTTCTGTGGTATTTGTGTGTGTACCTGTTCGTGTGTGTGTGTGTGTGTGTGACAGCAGCCAGAGGCTGACATCATGTCTTCCCCATCGTCTCTGCCTTACTCTTTTGACAAAGGGCTTATCACTCAGTCTGAACTCATCCATTGCCTAGATGTGGCCAGTGACCTCCAGGGATCCTTCCGTCACAGCACTGAGGTCACAGAGCCGTGCAGCTTTTATGTGGGGCTGGGCATCTGAACTCAGGCCTCACATTCCCACAGCGAGCCTTATCCCAGGAGCCATCTCCCAGCCCAACTCCTTCTTTATGACTGAACAAAACTCCACATCACGTCTTATCATTGTCTACATGAACCACATTTTATTTATCCGTTATTCTGCTGACAGGCATTTAGGTTGATTCCATACCTTGGCTATTGTTAATTGGGCAGTAACAAACATGAATATACATGGATCTCTGCAGGATTAAGCACCTAAGCGTTGAAAGCAAATCAGCCCTACCATGCTGCTGCTGCTGCTGCTGCTACTACTACTACTCACACAAACACACACACACAGATATACACACACAGATACACACACAGACACACACACAGACACACACACACACAGACACACACACACAGACACACACACACACAGACACACACACATACACATATACAAATACACATGCAGACACACATACACAGACACACACACAGACACACACACACACACACACACACACACACACACAGTCATATTCCTCTGGCAATAAATGTTTTTCCTTACCCCAGCCATTTTCAATATCTAGGTTTGTTTTAAATTTAACAAATAAGGTAGCTGCAATTTTGTTACTTCTTACTATTATTTTGTGGTAAGCATTGTCTCTTAAGTTCCCACCATTGAAGAGAATGCTCAGTCTGACGCACACTACATCTGACAGTAGCAGTGTTCTGCTCTGCTGCCCCCTGCACTAGCTGACTCCATATATACATTCATGCACACACACTTGTTTTGTTAGGTAACATTCAACAAGTATACTGTTATTCCCAAATGTGAGATATTCTGTTAATTTATGTAACTTACTATGACCACCTGCCATTTCCTTGATCTCTTATTTTATTTATTTATTATTAATCATTCCATTCATTTACATCTCAAATGATATCCCACTTCCAGGTTACCCCTCCATCACCCCCCATCTCACATCCCTCCCCTCCCCTTTGCCAGTATGAGGGTGCTCCACCACCCAACTACATTCTCCTGCCCCACCTCTCCAGCATCCCCCTATGCTGGGGCATCAAACCTCTCCCAGACCAAGGGCCTTCCCTCCCAGTGCTGTCAGGCAAGGCCATCCTCTGCTACACATGTATCTGAGCCATGGATCCCTCCAGGTACACTCCTTGGTTGGTGGTCTAATCTCTGGGAGAACTGGGTGGTCAGGTCAGCCTATGTTGCTCTTCTAATAGGGTTGCAATCCCCCTCCGCTCCTCTAGTCCTTCCGCCAGCTCCCACACCGGTGTCCCCGAGCTCAGTCTGATGGTTGGCTCCAAGCATCCGCCTCTGCATTGGTCAGTTGCTGGCCAGATTTCCCAAGGAACCTCCATACCAGGTTCCTGTCAGCAAGAGCCTCTTAAAATCCTATAGCAGTATTAGCTTCAGCTCTTCAGCTCATAATGGCCTCACCATGGAGCCAAGACTAGCCTTGAACTCCTGGCCCCTCTGCCTCCACCTCCTGAGTGCTGGAACTAGTTATGGGCCACCATGTTGGACTAATAATCTTTGCTGTGTGTTTTGTTGTCCACATGCTAACCATGAACTCAAACTTCTTGCTGGTAAATTGGGGAAAAACTTACTAATGATAACATTAGGTCTCCTTGAAAAATGTTAGATGCTTTAGGCAATCTATGATTTCATTGAGAAATGGCTCCCAGGTTCCTGCTTTGACTTCCTGCTCTGTCATCCCTAGATAACGGTCTGCAACCCTGAGATCAAATAAACCCTTTCCTCCCCAAGCTGCTTCTGATCAGGGTTTTATCACAGCAATAGAAAAGCAACCAGCACATCCCTTCACTTCTCCAAAGATGTTAATGACAGTCCCATTTGACATTTCTTCTCCTTTCCTATTTTGATCTTTGCTTTGATCTTTGCTCTGATGGTGACAGAAACACATATGTTAATTTTCTCAAAAATTTGTATAGACAGGAATTATTGAATATATGTATGTATATTATTGTATAGTGGACTTCTAGAACCTTTTCATGTCATGTATCAGACTGAGAAACTTCTAATATCTCATTCTTCTAGCTTTTAGTCACCATCATTCTATTTTCAAGTTTGGTTGCACTAGCTGCCTTGTACACATGGAGTCATACAATATTTGTCTTCATGAGACTTTCTTGTTTGACCAGCATACTGTTGTATCATGTATGGAGGTCTCTTACCCTTAAAGGATAATACACCATGGGCTAATCTACCACATTTGTATATCCTTAGATGGCTTAGTGTCTTCTCAATTAGCCATCCTCCAGTAAGGGAGTTTGGAAATATCATAGACTTTAGACATCTTAGAGGTTTTCCTTAGGGGTCTAGTCACCGTTGGTTTCCCAATCTTGTTTGCAAGCTCCTGGAACATCTCGGGGGTTACCCTGCCGAGGGGCTGACTGGCCTATTTTCTCAGAGAAGATCTGCCTCCTTGTGTCTTTGCTCTTTAGGTTCTCCTAATCTCTAGAGAATCTTCTGGAGCCTGGTTGGCAGTCTGTGGCAGGATCTGGGCAGCCCCAGCATAGGACCGTTCATTCAGTACCATCTTCGGCCTGCCCTCCTTTGCACTGATGGGCCCACGCAAAAACCCCCTACTCTACCCTATTCAGAGGCTAGCCTCCAGACTCCAGGGAGGGGAACTGGGAGCCTGCATTCAGCTGCTTTTGAGACTTCCGTTTTCCTGCCAGCAGCCCGGTTTTCATGCTCACCCTCGAAGGCACTCAGAGCCAACTCCTGAGCTGTTTGCAGGGAAGAGTCTATGGAATAAACCTGACCTCTCCGTCTCTGCATCACCAGCTGTTGGATTTTCTTGGGTTTGCTAAATAAATCCTATTTATCTGTCTGTTCTCTAGGTTCCAAAACGTTGTCATTAGTCAGTTATTTCCTGATTTATTTGGCTTTGAGAATTTATACAAAATCATCTATTACTATTTTAATAAGGTTTGGAAAGGGAGCAAGAAAGACAATGAGTATGTCTCAGTGACTATTTTAATCCACAAAGTATCAAAACTATTGCTTTTTAAATGATACTTTTTAAGTGGCCAGCTCGGGAACTCTGAAGTAAGCCAGATCTAGTATTCAGTCCTTTTTAGTATATTTGCCTGGCGGCAGCCATGATACCATGTGTTCAGTGAGAGTGAGCACACTATAGCAACAACAGAGACTTCACTGGCTCTTTTAAGCTAGTCCCAGAACAACTCTGCTCCCCTCACACTTTTTTGGGGTTTGCATATAGAGACTATCAAGCCTGTGAAAAGATCGGTGTTGCAATTTGTTCCAATTTAAATGCAACCAGGAAACTGCTCCTAAGAGACAAAAGCACTAACCAAAATGACATAGGTTTTTCTGGTCTCAGCAGGAAAGTCGGTTTCTGACTTGAAATAGGGGGCTTGAACCCTTTACCAACCATCACCAAAGGAGCCTAAACGGCAACAGAGACATTGCTGCTTTCCTGGTGGCCCCCGTCTTCTGGTTATTAATAGTGTGGTTCTTTGTGCCATTATAAATCTCCTACTCTTCAGAGGCACTAAATTCACTTAATTATCTTAAAAATTAAAGAATATAGGCATTTTTTCATTATGAAATGTTAATGGAAAGGAAATAAGAACATTAGGTTGAGAAATGGAGAATGACCTGTGGTTCACTAAGACCCAACCTTATTGACCTTGTCTTTTTTCCCTAATAGGTTGATTGATCCACAGTTAAATCATACCAGTCCATACATCACCCCGAGCCCTGCTGGAAACCCTTGCTGGCATGTGCAGCTGCATAAAACATTCCCCGACTTCAGGAGCGACCATTTTACTAAACATGGGTAGTGTTCATCCATACATTCTTGGGTTCAAGAGCAGGTTCTCAACAATGAAGAGTCAAAAGTGGAGGACATCCTGAGGAGATTGGTGTGGTGGGTGGTCTCACCTGCAAAAGCCTGGGGAACAGCCTTTTATGACCAAGTTCTTTGCACTTTAGATGAATGCCTCCCATCCTGCCTGAGGAGCACAGGATAGGATTATGTCTTTCAAGCCTATAATTACTCTAGCCATAGGATATTAACAAAACAAATCAAAGTCAATTTCTCAAAGTGTCAGTCTTCGGCTTTTAAATATTTATAAGGTGCCATATCCCTAAATCAAAGAGGAGTGTCACAATCCAAAATAACTACTGAATTAATAGCCAGGAAATAACATTTGGATAAAGAACCATTTAGTTTACTGCAGCAATAAATGAAAACACAGAATTATGAGTCCAGGAGCTAATTTGAATAACGTTCAAGAAGAGGGACTACCTGACTGGGAGTACCTGGTTCTCTGTTCCTGGTCCTTTTCTTTGTTTAGATCTTAACAGTTAAGTGCTTATCAAAGGGAGTCATAGACCACCTCCTCTACAACTGAAAAGGAAGCTTTACAAAGGAGCTATAAAATGTAAACTATAATCTTGGATCTCTTTGACACATGAATACTACATTGTATGATTCTGAGTAAATGGGAAGAAACAGCAGAGTGGGTGGCAGGTCCACTTGCTCCTCTGGACAAAAGCAGAGGTAGGTGGAGGTCTCAGGCTTCCAGGACTGGTGGAAAAAGGGAGCTGGGCTACAGAGATGCCTTACTGTGTGCTGGGGATAGCTTTTAGTATTTTATAAATATTACCTTCATTTTTTTAAGCACACTAAGAATATTTAAGTTGGTGATATTTAAAATCCTGTATTACAATGAAGTGACAGAAATAGATGGTTAACAACTTCTCTAAATTTTCAGTGTGATTGGTAGAGGCAGAGTTGAATCTGAGCTGTAAATACTGGCTTGGAAACACCACGCTACCTCTGGAAATGGACCAATGCCAAGTTTAAGGTCACCCATTCCTGTCCGGTGGAAAGTAACTTGGTATGTCATGAACAGCACTTGGGATTTAGCTGCAGATGACCTGCTTCATGGTCCATTTTTTTTTTTTCCTAGACAGGGTTTCTCTGTGTAGCCCTGGCTGTCCTGGAACTCACTCTGTAGACCAGGCTGGCCTCGAACTCAGAAATGTCTGCCTCCCGAGTGCTGGGATTAAAGGCGTGTGCCACCACTGCCCGGCTGGTCCATTTCTTATGATGAACATTCTGGGCTGTTATAACTATGTTGCTGATGTGACCACTGTATTAATCAGCTTTCCCTGATGAAACCAAATTCCTGAGAAAATCAACTTAAAGGAGGAAAGACTTATTGGTTTATGATTTCAGTTCATGGTTGATTGACTCCATTGCTCTCAAACCTGTCATAAGAAAGAAACATTGTGATACAAGGGCCTGGTGGAGGAAGGATGCTCACCCATAGCAGCCATGAAGCCAGGGAGGCAGGGCAAGGTAGAGGGAGGGAAGACGGAATGGAGGGATGGAGAGAGGGGGAGGGGGAGGGGAGGTAGAAGGGGAAGAGGGAGAGAGAGAGAGGGAGAAAACTACTTCCTCCAACTAGGATCCACTTGCTAATGTAAGGGTCCAAAAATCACTGAAGGAAGACCCCAGATTCAGACAGTATGGCACCTCCTAATGTAGAGGTCCAATAATCGATGAAGAAAGACCCCAGACTCAGACAGTATGGCACCTCCTAATGTAGGGGTCCAATGATCTCTGAAGGAAGACCCCAGACTCAGGTAGTTTGCAAAGACAAAGAGTGTTTATTCTTTAGAAACAACCAGCATGAGGAGAGTCTACCATTCTTCAAAATGGCGACCCTAGACGAAGGCTTGCAGACCTTCTTAAAGGGAACTGGGAGGAACTCTCTATAAGGATTAGGTAATCTAAAACTTCATTGGTGGGTACTAGGAGGTCACAGGTGGTCAGTGGTCTGCATTCCTATGCCATGAATGTTTAACCACAGGATGAGATAGGGCTGCTCAGCACAGATGGCCCATCCTGAGATAAGATATTTTTCCATTCTTGTGGTTATTCCCAGGCTGTTCTTTGGGAGGGGACTTTTATGATCTTGTTCTTGGATTTTATGGTCTGTTTCTGGAGCTGGTGCCTTATGGCCTTGTTCCTGGGACTTGTGGTCTGTTTCTAGAGCTGTTGTCTTATGGCCTTCTTCTCAAAATCAGACCTGGTCCTTCAATACCTGAGCCCTTAGAGGCATTCCAGAGCTAAACTGTTACAGTCATTGTCCTTTGAAAGCACATATCATTTCCCCAAAGAAGAATAGAATGGACATATGAATTTTTAATGACAGACTTCAAGGAGTCAAACTCTTCCTTAGGAAAGCTAATGAAAGTCTTCTTGGATCAACGCAGACAAGTTTGATGGCTAAGTCTGTGGCAGGGTCTGCCCAGGGTATGATACATACACTTGGGAAACAAGGCAGTCCCTAAGCCCGAGGTCTGTTTGGAGGTGCAAGGAAGTACCCAGGTAGTTTAAGTGTGGTAATGAGGGACACACATGACATTATTATAATCCCTGAGAGAAATAGTTTCAGTTTGGTAATGTATCATAATTAGAAATTGCCACTAAACTTTAGCTCTATAAAGCTTATTTAGAATTATTTAAACTTTAAAGAATAGTTATCATGACTAAAAAAAGTTTCAATAAAGCCTGTCCCAAATTGTAAGATAATGACTCCATTCCTAAGATTCTCGTGATGTGCTCTATAACAGAAAGAAGGACACACAGAGTAACTGGTGAAAACCCAGGAAGTTCAGAGGCAATGAGAAGAGAGACAGTCACAGGCTGAGAAGCACAGATCATCTGATGTGAACCCTGAGGGATGGGAAGAGTTCACTGGGGCAAGTCATGGTAGATGCTGTTTTGGGCAGAGGACAACAGAGGCACAGAAGACTGACATCTCTGAGATGACACAAGCCAAAAAGTGTGGATTCAGAGGTCCCCCAAACCCTTGGGCTCACAAGACTTGCTCTACTTAACTCAGAACTTGGGCTGCCCTACCAACTGCAAAACTCAAGCTCATTCAGGCAAAGGTTATCAAGTTTTTCCAACTCCCACCTGTGGCTTCAGACCATAGTCCAGACCCCTGACTATCCCAGAACACCATAACTAGCTTTTGGTAACTGTCCAGATAAGTCTGTTCCCTCAACTCCTGGTGATTACCAGTTCCTGTCCTCCCTTCAAGACCTCCCCTTCAACACTGTGCTCCTAACTTTGCTGTGGTGGGTAAAAAAATGTAAATACTGTTTTCATATGAAAAGTTATTCATGTTTTTCTCTTTCTTTGTTCACTTAGCAGCCCACCTTCTCCTTCTAGGAGAATGTTGTGGTCAAACAATCCCGTGTCCTCTAGGAAAAGAAACTTAGTGTTGGTGAGTAAGGCTCTATGTTTAATGGGTCATGAGGAGAAGGATTTTCCTCTTCACATAGATTACAGGGGTGAAAGGAGGAGGGGCTCTGGAACCTGAAGCTGATCTCAGTGCATTTATTGAAGGATTTCTAGGTAGGCACTGTTCAAGTGTTCTCAATCACACAGTAGTTGAATCCAGACTCCAGGTTTAGCCTGAATGTGATTAAGTGGACACCTGCCATTGTTTGTACTCCAAGACTCACCAGTCACTTTAGCCCACCATCATTCAGTACACACCTATGACCACCCAATAACAGTGACACATATGTGGGCAATGTACCTCAGTCTAGTACCCCAAAACACAATGCCTGAGAACGTCAAGAAAAACAGCATGCCGGGTACCTATAGGAATGTTGGGGCATCCCTGAACTTGAAGTCAAAATGAATAATCTCAAGGCTCTAGAATGTTGGGACAGTAGTTAATGATGTCCTTGCTTCATGCTGTGTTATTGCTTGCTACGGGTCTAATAGGAAAGAGGAGAATATACTGTCTCGGTTGTTAGGTCCTATGTATTGATATTGTCTTCACCATTGTGGGAAGGACTTTGCACATTTAACTCATTAACTATTCACCATGAATGAAAGCTGGGAATCCCATAGAAGGCCATTGAAGATGCTCTTCTCAAACTATGACACAGAAACTCTTGGTAGGTGTGGGGTCAGGCAAACATTTCACTACTACTTTAATGATTATTTTATACTTAGATGCATGCACTCATGCACATGAGGTACAACACACACACACACACACACACACACACACACACATATGGGTGGGTATCTAAGCTCAGATGGTACAAGGATGTCAAACAGTCTTTTAACTTTGGATGACTCTGATGGTCTCTTTGTGTGCACAGCACCAGGGTTATTTTCGGTAAGGAACACACTGAGGACTCCTAGCCTCTGGTCCTGGTTTTGTGATTCCCAGCTCTGTGACCCTGAGCAGAATTTCTACTTAATTCCATGGAGAAATAACCCTACAAGATTAGTGTGTATTGTAGGCAGCATGGCAGCCCTACGAGTTGGTCAGAACTTAATTTAGTGTCCTTGCTATATCTGAACCGGGGAGGATGTGGCTCTTTGCGGCTCGCCAAGGTTATGCAGCTAGCTCCTATGGCAGGATGCCAGCCCAGCCCAGCCCTTCCCGCTCAGGAACTACAGTCCTTAACTTTCACCACCACAACTGCTTTGCCTTTTGCATAGCATTTCCCTGATTTGTGCTCAGTGGAGCCTTAATGACTTTTGCCCTGTTTGACTTCAATCTACTGAGCTAGAATCTTCGCTTTAGGGTTTGCAGCCCCTCTCTACTCCACAGTGAAAGGAAGCTCAGTCATTGAGGTGACTTCCCTCCTCCATGCTGCTGGCTAGCATGCAGACCAAGTGGACATGAGGCAACAATTCAATGCCTCATTCAATAGCTTGATAGACAGAGAAAGGGGGAGAAAGAGTTGAGAAAGTTGTGCAGCAACCGAAGATGAAGCTGTCTCAGAGCATCAGATTATAGAGATATATCAGAGCATTAGTCTCTAGAAATGGGTGGACCAGAGCATTAGCCTCTAGGGATGGACCAGAGCATCAGTCTCTAGGAATGGACCATAGCATCAACCTCTAGGGATGGACCAGAACATATGGATATGGATTCACACTCTACCATGAAGCAAAGTCAGGGAATGGTGAAACATGAGCTTTAGGATGACAGTTAGTAGCTAATGGCAGCGTTGGGCTACCTTGAGGGTGAAGAGAAAGGTGCAGAACCCCCTGCATGGCTGTGAACTTTACAGGAGTTCCCAATCCATGCTGCTCAGCCTCTACCACACCATCTCAGCCATAGTCCATGCTCTGACAATCTCTTTTTAGCCTGCTAGTGGGGGTCAGGAGCACAACCTGTCACCAAGGACACATGAGGCTAGTCCCCCTTTTAGTGAGACATCCAGAAGAAATATTTCATTATGTATGCGTTAGTATAAATATTTTCCTCTTCTGCATCTCAAAATGTACAGCAGAGTCTGTCACTTCTGTACCTACTCGTCTCAGCTGTTGCTTCAGTGTGTGCTTGGGTATCTTCTTAGGGAAATAGGCCTAACTTTCCCTATGTGCCTCACGGTTCCTCAGTGAGACAAGATAAACAAAAATTTATATACTTTCACATCTAGATCCAGTAAATATTTATGTTGAGTTGTGCTGTCAAGGCCCAGGGAGCACTATACAAGAGGTTTCTATTCTTAGGGGTGAATAAAACAGTCACCTGCAGTAAAGACTTAATCTATCAAGCCAGGCGAGGAAGGTTGTGGGGCTGATGGCTGAGACACAGTTCCCTGTCTTAAGTTCTACCTGGATTTATTTACCTGGATAGAGACATTCCTCAGCACACAAGAAAGCATCCATGTGCACAGTCTCTAGCACACGCGCAAACATCCATGTGCACACTATCGTGTACATACTTGTGATTTCATCTACCTTTTGACTTTTCTTATGTATCTTATTAGACCATTCTGTCTTGCACAGACTGTTCTTACATACAAACAAACATTTTAATTTTACACAGGCTGTGTTTTGGCGATATTTGACTTAAGCTGAATAATCATGAATTTAAGAATTGCATATTGTTCAGTAAAAATACCCATAAGTTTAACACCACCAATAACTTTAAAAATTGAGACGAAGTATTGTTGACTATTTTTGCTAGTAATGGGCAAAATGCACGTCAGAAGAAATACTTTTCCCATCTAGCGCATTTATAGAGACACAGATGTACACCTGAGACATATTAGCATTGTACTAAGGTCTTAGTGTATCTCATTTAATCCTGCAATAAACCCATGGATGAAATTTCCTCTTTAGTCATAATTTATACTCCCTCCCAGCACAGATGAAGAGATTGAGAGGAAGAAGATATGCATCATGCTCAAGTTCATCTGAGGAGAAAAATCCTGGGATTAGAATTCAAATCTGATTGCTCTGCTCCCCGACTCCTATATTTGTAACCACAGCTCCTTATTGTCTATGGAGCGATTTAAATACCTCTTAGCCTCATTGTGGTGTCAGTTCAGTACTGGTTTTATTTCTTGCAAAGAGTCTCTCCATCCAGCTTTAAACATTTTTTATTTTTGTGGCCTTTGTGAGTCTGTCCCTCATCATTTATAATTTCCATAAGGAAAGAATTAAGATTCTCAAGCATCAGCAATTATTGAAGCCCAGTTCTTTTCATAGCTTGGCTCCTACTTAATAAATGTGGGTTGGTGCTGGTCCAAGCGCATGGCTTCTGGATTTGAATTTGAATCGGAATCTGTGTTTGCTACTTGCTAAAGCTATGGCCTTGAGCACTTCTCTTCTGATAAAGGAGCAAAAAGAAAAAAAAAATTACCATCCTCACAGTCATTATGAAAGTTAAAATGGGCCAAAATCTTGGCTCAGTGCCAGGCTCACAGTTAGGCCTTTAGTGTCAGGCAGCAGATCTGTGTGTTATGGCTGCCTAACACAGGGCCATGGGTGGTTGGATCAAACCTGGTGTGTTCCCTCAGGCCTGGAGGTGGAAAGTCTAAGATCAAAGTGATTGGCAGTTTTGTTTTTCCTGGGGCCTGTGTCCTTGGCATAGATGGCTGTGTCTCATCTGGCTTTCTATGCTTGAGGCATCTATCTCTCTTCTCAAAAGGGGCACTAGTTGTGTTGGATTGGGGTCCACTCCTTTTATCTCACTCATGCTAATTCCCCTTTATAGACCCTACTGCTACGTACACTCACATTCTGAAGTACTGGTTATGAGGGCCTCAACCTATAGCTTTTAAGGGAAACATAATTTAAACCACAACGGTGGTTATCATTATTACAGCAAGCTGAATACTGAGAGTCTAGATCTTCAAAACAAACATTTTCAGGTGCACTTGAGCAGAGTCCCCCCCCCCCAGAAGAAACCTGCTGATTATACTTCAACTGTTCTTCTCCCCATGCCGTAGAGAGAGCCAGCTAGAAGATTGTCCCCAGTAAACTGCAGTCTCCCCACTCTTGGGGAAAAAAAAAACACATTCAGAATTGGGTCTCTAAGGTATCGCTGGAGGGACATACCATCAACTTCAGTACCTCACGAGGTAAGGCTTAGTGGCATCAACCTATTGAATATGATGTCAGCCTCCCTGACCAATGGAGAAAGGCGATCCTCATGTGCTGAGCTGGTAAGAACTGGATCCTCCACCTAATACCTGGTTGATGGAAGTGGTCTTGCCATCCTGCATTCCTACCTGTGTACTTCCATTACTTAGAAAATAACTACATAGAAATCTTGTTAAGGAAAAGTAGATGCTTCTTCTTCTTCTTCTTCTTCTTTTTCTTCTTTTTCAAGTAGATGCTTCTTCTTCTTCTTCTTCTTCTTCTTCTTCTTCTTCTTCTTCTTCTTCTTCTTCTTCTTCT
>JADRCH010000029.1:909222-935766 GCA_019843965.1 Rhynchomys soricoides | reverse complement strand
CTTCTTCTTCTTCTTCTTCTTCTTCTTCTTCTTCTTCTTCTTCTTCTGATTTATTTTATTTATGAGTACACTGTAACTGTCTTCAGACACACCAGAAGAGGGCATCAGATCCCATTACAGATGGTTGTAAGCTACCATGTGGTTGCTTGGAATTGAACTCAGGACCTCTGGAAGAGGAGCCAGTGCTCTTATCCGCTGAGCTATCTCTCCAGCCCTAGATGTTTCTTCTTAGAGGGCCTGGTGTCAGATCCTGTCACCTCCCTGGCTCTACAGAACCCCTCAGCCTACAACTTCCCTCCTGTCCTTTTCCTGGCTGCCTAGAACCCAAGCAGTATCTCTCAAGCTGATTCTCTTAGTGCTGATGGACCTGCTCCTTCTGTAACATTTCCACAGCCAGCTCGCCGCTGAGTCTCCTTTGCTGTCAATCACTCTTGTCCATTCAGTTTCTGAAGCCATCCTGGCTCTTAGGCATGTTGCCAAGTGCTGTGTGGGCATCTTTGCAGGTCTCCAGCCAGGGACTTCCTGAAGGACAGGACAAGACAGACCTGTCTGCTTTGGTTTTAAACCAAGCCAGAGGTGGTCTGTCTGTAAATGGTAAGTACAGCTATCAGGCACATGGAAGTTGGACACCTTCTTTGAGATTATTCATCAGAAGGATGAGGTGTTAGGAAGTAGGGGGAGCATCCTTTTTCATGGGCCACTGAGAAAGTGGAACCTCCGCTCTTCATGCCCCAAGCCAGAGGAGAGATGGTACAGCCAGCAAAAGAGACGTGCAAGGGTCTGGTCCAGTGACATCCCCAGGCAGTCAAAGAACAGCAGGTTTTCTTCATCTGTGCTGCTCCCGGAATTTGTAAACACCATGTCTGAATTGTTTCTATACAGACAACAAAGTGATGCAAACACACAAAGGGTCATGTGTCGCAGCTGTTTATAATGAGGTTTGCTTAGTTTTCTTTTGGGACAAGAGATGGAATAGGATCAACGCTTAATGCAGATGTTCATTACAGGCAATGGAGAAAGGACTTAAGTTGTAAATAATGGTCCCTTGTTGGCTCTAAAGCCTCCTGGCACCTGGCGGTTAGCATCATTAGTGCTTAGCTCCACGTAAAAGTGACATGTCCATGCTGCAGTGTGAGCTTCAGTTGTGAAGGTCATCTGGAGAGTGAGACCATGTACCAGAAGATGGGCAGGAAGGGAGAGGCTGAGGGAAGAAGGCAGGTTAATTGCATGTTGAGTTAAGCGTTAGTTACGAGAGCACAGGTCAGAAAATCCACCAGGGCAGTCTCACTGCATCTAGTATGGCGCTAAGATATTCCTCACTGGGACCCCCAAGAGGAATAAAAGAGGAAGGGTATTATCAGATTTTGATGGGTTCACTAGAAACTAGATTCTCACTTAACTCACACTCTTAGGAGGTTTAGATAGGTTTACTGGTTGGAAAGAGGGTTGAGTAAGTTAAGTTATGAACAATCTAAAGAGAAAGGGAGGCAGAGAAAGGATTTGGGAAGTTGTATAGGACTAGAATACCCCAGAACCAGAAGGAGTAACTGAAGTGGGAATTTATGGTTTTGATGGAGACTCAGCTATGTCATATGATTTCTTTTGAAATTGTCTTATGAGAGGATGTTTTGCTAAAAACAGACATATGGTGTTTTTCAGGAATCTGTCTGGTAAAAGGGCACGTGATGTTTTGCTGGAATGGATGCTCGAGAGGACACGTGATCTTGAAAAGAGGACAAGTGTAACCCAAAAGACAGCGGACGACACTCTGGCATTGGTTCACCTTAGTGGTTTTTCTTGGCCTCCGTCTTGCTGGTCTTCTCTGATCTTTGCTTGATGTGACTTCATAGAGAGAAGCACACCAAAGAACTTCTGGTGTTATTCTGGCTGTTTCTTGCGATTTGGCAATCTGCAGAGCCTCACAGTTTCTTCTGGATCAAGCTGCTGCTGCTGATTCATGTTCGGCGTTTTGCTAGTGGACTGGACTGCTGACAACAAAGATTGGAATTTCCCCAAGGAACTACTCTAAGCATGTCCACGCCCCCTTTGTCCTATTAGCCATCTTCCTCCCCTACCTTTGGCCAATGATCTATAAGGGAGGTTGAAGCATTTAAGAACCCCTATTAAAAATAGGTTTTAAAAAATAAAAGCCTACAGGTAACTGGATGGACTTACAGGCAGACTCAAGTTAGAGATGAGAGAACATGTGAACAGAAGTCCCTAAAATCAGTTCAGTTTTGGCTGAACAACATAATGTTCATCTTTTCAGAGTCTGGATCATTCAGAAACACAAGTTCCCCTCATCTTCTACCCCAACCCAGCAGGGAAACCTAGCAAGGCCAGGAAGAGCAGGGTAGCTGACAAACATCCCAAGTACCAAAGGACTGCCGTTGAGAAGTCAGTGGAGGGAGAAGCCTGAAGGTGTACACACGGACTGTGTGGAAGAGGAAGAACTAGCTAGCAGGAAGTGGGAGGGGAAAGATGCCAAGGGTGTGGACAATCTGGACCACCCAGGCTGTTCTGGGTATTTTTGGACGAACGTTAGTTGGTTGGCATAAACCAAAGCACATCTAAACCTCTGAATTCCTCTGTGTGTGTTCACACTGAGATAAGTGGGAGGAGAAAAGTCCCCCAACACCACCCCCAGCCCTGTTGCAAAGACTAAACTGTGAGCAGGGATGGGGGATGCCAAGCCACCTTATCAACCACTGTCTGTGGGTGTCCTTCCTTATTAGGGCCTCTATACTACGTTAATTACTGAAGGGACTACTTACCTGCACAGTCATTGTGATGGGTGACATTATTATTCCTGATTGTTCACTCTTCTCTGTGTCTGAGCATTCTACAAGCTCGTGTGTTGCTCCACAGCACAATACCACACACACACACACACACACACACACACACATACACACACACACGATGATAAAAGTCATAGGATCACATGCATGCATGCTTGCGCTCACACATGCACTCACCCATGCCCACACAACAGAGGGTCAACCATGTGACTTTGTTAGCTTTCTTGTTCTTTTTCCTACTATAAGCATGACATATCTCTGCTGGGGCTTCTCTGTCAGCCTGAATCTCAGAATGAAGATGCTCAGGGCCACAGTGGACTGTGAACCAACTGCTTGTCATGTACCAAGAACTAGGAACGAATCCCTGTAGCAACATAATCTCATGGAAGATTGCTACAATGGCCTTTCCCTCCATAGACTTTTTTCCTCATTTTAATTGTCCTGGCCACTTTAGGTCTACTCTCTCAGATGAGCTGGCACTATTTTGTAGCTTTTGTTTAAAATGTCAGGCATTTTTGATAATACATAGAACATAATGATAATACATATACCAGCGTACCAAGATCTGACTTGTAGAAACATGTATAATAAATCTAATAATGATAAATAATATAACTGATTAAGAAAGGGATATTTTAAAAATTAGAATTATCACTGAGAGGAAATTTTTCTCCTTTATGATGATGACTTGGTTAAATGGGAACTTCAGACTGTGTTCATTTTATGGATCAATCTAGATGAAGTGCACACTAACCCATCTAAAGAGCATAGGCAGATTATAAATATATGTGCTGAAAATGAATAAAGACATATTTCTCTCTATTCTGGTTACTATTTACTGAAGCCCTTTGTCTACATGGGCTAGCTTCCTTTTTATTAAGAACTGAGATTATGCAGGCCCTGCTTCTAGGCAGTGGCATGGGTAATTCTTGGGAGAGTTGAGAACCACAGGGTGATTGGAAGATGCTTCTCCTTCTTATGGTGTCTGGTGTAAACTGTAAGCACGAGATGGCAGTTACATTTTTATTCCTTTAATGCTCACGAAGAATAAGTGATTACAGTAACATTTCGCCCACTGACTATTCTTTTACTAGTAAATCCAGATATTGATTTCAAAAGCTGCAAATCTTTTATTCAAACATTTCTGATAGGACTACAAATCCTGAGAAATCAAATATCTTTTCTGAACAAAGATCTATGAAAATAGATGATGGATTTCATGAGCCGTCAAAGCAAAAATGTTACACTTCACAGTTTGTCATCGAATATGATAGAAAACACCAGTGGGTAGATTACTTATATTGATAAAATTATTCTTCAGCATTGGAAGCTATTTTCTAAGGGAAATAACAATAAAATATCAATGTGGCTTTTTGCCAGGACTAGGAATTTTCTGCTTTAGAATTAGGTAGTAGAATATAATGTAGATTGATGCCCAAAGTCATTCCAATAGAGCCCGCACTCTCACAAAGGCAGGCTGGACGGACCACTTTCTCCACCCGGCACATTCTGTCTTACCACAGATCTGCTGTGATTATTACTATCACATTTTTTGCTGGAGTTATAGCAATATATAGCAATCATTTTTTGACTGCTTTTCTTCCCTTTTATTTTTGGTTATTGTTCTTTTTAATGCTCCTTCCCAGAGATTCATAGTTCAGTCATGTTACATTTGCCAAAAAGTTTTTTTTCTTCCTAGGTGGTGACTGCAGGATTACAGAGCTAGTTAGCTTTGTCATTTTCATGGCTATGGACAGCAGTCCTTACTACAGACAACTATCTCATCAATAAATGTGTCACAACATGAAAGAAACATGGCCAGATCAGACAAATCCTACTCCCTAGTTTCCCAAACAACTGGGACTAATATGTCACAGAGATGGGCCCAGAAAGTTGTCATCCCATGCTAAAGATGACAAACGATGCTGAGCATCATAGAAACCGATGTGTGTGTCTATAGCTTTGAAAATAGAATATATAAAACATAACTATAAATATATATAAAACACAACTACAAAACATACATATAAAACATTACTAAACAAAACAAAAAGCACACACACGCACACACATGTGCATGAGCACACACACATGTATTTATAGGATTCAAATGGTATACATGTATATAATATGTGTGTATATATGTATATGTATATAGGTGTATGTATATATGTATATACATACCAATCTGTCATTTAAAGCCCATAAATATATGTTTGAAACCAAATATTCTTTAAAGAACTGAGCTTCGAGCTGTTAAGAAGGCTGCTCTTGCAGAGAGGATCCAAGTTCAGTTTCCAGCATTCCTTCACACACACCAAATTAATAATAAAAGGCTCAGGAATCTATGTGGAAGAAGAGGTAGAAAGATTGTAAGAGTGAGAGGCGGTGGAGGGCTCCAAGACAAAACTTCCGGACACAAGAGGGCTGATGCACATAGCTCACAGAGACTGGGGCAGTGCACACCATACCTATGCAAGCTCGAACCGGACAAAATTTCAGTATGGAGAGGGGGAAGTGGACAAAAGTTCCACACCTAACTAAGAAGGTATTTGTAATTGATAGCTGCTTGCAGAAGGAAGTCAGTCCCCCCACCAAAAAAAAAAAAAGTCACTGGATATATGAACCACACTCCAGGACCGGCCCCAGGCCCAGATCTAGGAGTAGTGGCCCAACACAAATTCATGAACACCATTTTGTTGTTGTGTTTCTACTTGCTCGTGTCTGTGTGTGTGTGTGCATATGCATGTGCAAGGTGTGTGTATGCATGTGTGTGTTTGTGCATGTGTGTGTTTGTGCGTGTGTGTGTGTGAGTGTGTGTACTTTTTTTGGTGTTTAGTTATGCTTTTGCTTATTGGGCTTTTGTTTGTTTTGACCATTATATATATTGTGAAGCTAGGTGGGTAGAGAGGTGGAAAGGATCCTGGAGGAGTTGGGGGAGGGGATAGAATATGATCAAAATATATTGTATGTAAATTTTTTATAATAAAAATAAACTTATTTTTGACACGTTCTGTAAAACTATATGTACAGATAGAAAGCTAAAGAGGCTGAAATTGCTCACATATGACGTCATAAGCCCCTCCCTTGCCCTCCTGTCCTGTTCTCTGTTTTGCTATTTCCTCTTAATTGCTGGAAGCAGCTGTCCACGAGCTCAACAGCAGGGTGCTGCGAGGGGCATCTGCGGACAGCGATTGGAATCTCACTCTGATGCTTTCTAGAGCAATTTGCTTTACTCTCGGCTGCATGCCACATCCCATCAGGTCACAGAAGCCAGAAGCATGCTCTCTGAGACTGTTGACGGCTGGATGAGCACGTGCAAGGTGGCTGGCGTGCAGTAGGTGCTCATTAGGGGACAGCAATGATTGTTGAAATTAATGTAGGTTTCATTATGCCTACCTTGAACAATGTCCCAGGCCCGTGGCTGTTGGCCAGGATTCTAGGTGCTAGTTTACTGTGTCTTAGAAGCTGTTTACAGGTATCAACTATGAATCGAAACAGGAGGCCATAGAAAAGCTGAGTAATATCAAATCAGAAGGCAAAGACAGAGGCTCCAAGGTCCCTTCTCAGGTCCCGCCAAAATCCAGAGCTTAGGTTTCCTTTACGACAGTATGTAATCCTGGCAACATATAAAAGTCCTTACCACTTCCACTCAGTAGAATACAAATCACTGCCGATCTGGTTTTATTTCAGGCAGTTAGATAGTTAGTACACCGTTAATCCCTGCACACACCGCGGCTCCCTTTCACTGTCAGTTCAGTTTTATTTCCACCTTCTTCCTGAGATCTCTGGCTGGAGGAAGAGGCCTGCTCTTCAAGTGGCTCTGGGTATTTTAAGGCAATATGAATCTTTAGGAGCTCAATTTACAACTCAAAACAGAAACACATTTTCCTTTCAGAGCTGAAATACTGACGCTAAACCTGGAGAAGCACTAGGTATGCATTGCTGTAATTAAAGCGTCTTGTCACTCCCAGAGATGAGCCTTTATTTCAGCTATTATTTAATGATGAACATTATAATTAAAGGTTCTTTCTTAAAAATAGCATCAATCTCAAGATCTGGATGTTCTATGGAATTTATGATAGCAGAATGTGGCCATTAGCAAACATATCGGTCAGGATTCTTTTTCTTGACAACATGGGAACTGTGCTCCAAGCCAGCGGTTGCTCAGATTGGTAGACCCTGGCATGGTTATAAAAGCTGTTAGCAGACCGGCTTTGACAAAAGTACAGTCTTTGATGTCAACCTCTAGCTGCCACACACGTGCACTTATGTACATATGCACCCTTATTCACATGCAACCACACATATGAACAGGCACACACATGTGTATGCACATGACACATACAAACGCATGCAAAAAGAAAAGATGTGGTAAAAAATGTCTGGGTATGCTAATAACTTTCCATCACTATAAAAACAAACCAAAACCAAACCAAACAAACAACCCTGCAGTCACCTTAAAGAAGGCCTAGCATTTCAGCCAAGGAATTGATTTGCTAAGGTCCCAATTATGCTTGCTTGCTGCACCCTGACCCCATCCTAGAAATCCACATCTGCATACTGACTTTAAGCATAGCTCTTCCTCACACAAAGACAAGACTGGTGTGAGTGAACCACCCAAGACTTTTCTGTAATTGATGACAGCCCATCAACCACTAAGCTACAAGGTACTGGAGACCCTGGTGATGGTTGTCATTAATGTTACTTTCCTGGGATATGTCGGATAGGAACCTGGGAATTTTAGGCCCTGAAAGCATGGTATGGTCTAGATTGTAGCACTGAGTTTGTTCCAGTGTCTGAATCTTTCTGGAGTTTTACCGGGGTAGAAAAGACATTCTCTCTCCTTAGAGGAACGAAGAAGATAAAGCAGAAAAGAGAATAATTTCCTAAACTCATTTTATATCCTGCTCAACAATGAGGATTGTTCATCTAAATTCTTCATTTAAGGATACAAGAGAATGAAATAGAAAGGTCTTTAATGATTATTGAGTGTTTATAGTGTCTCATAATGAATTAAAAACTGTCCCCTGTCATTACCCCACTTAATCCTCATACAGCTTGGTAGTGGTGGTGGGTGTCCATCTTGTCGCATGTTGATGACTATGTAGTTGTAAAGGAGCTGCCATATTTCCCCTGATCATGTGGTACATGTGAGACTAGGCTGGGCCTTGAGCCCATGTCTGGTGAACATGGAAGCTGGTTGCAGGGATAAGCTGTTCTTTATCTTTGCAAAGCTCAGTACAAGGTTAAGACATGAGACTCAACCTGAGTTCAGTTACCCACTGAACCCTGAGAAAGGAGCAGGATACTCTTCCCACCTGGATCTCGGTCTATTTTATATGACTCCCAAATAATATCTGAACACTGGTCACAAAATCCTGCCTGAATGCTTCGTCAGTGGGCATGTGCAGAATGTCCTGGTCCTGGGATTCATACCTGTGTTTAAAATCCCCAAAGGAATGGAGGTGACATTCTGATAGGGAGGGACTGCAGAGACCTGCATCTGAACCAGTGTTTGGATCTTACTTGGACTGTGATATTCTGACAGGGGTGTGTGTGTGTGTGTGTGTGTGTGTGTGTGTGTACTGCCGAGACCTGAATCTGAAACTGAACCTGTGTTTAGATCTTACTTAGACTGTGACCTGTTAAGTCTGTGATCTTCAGTGACTCACTCCACCTCTGTAGGCTTCAAGCTCCTTACCATGAAAATGGTATAAACATAACATTTATCTCACACAGTTGCAATGATCACAATCACAGCCATGTCTCCTGAGTTGAGTTCATGTCAAAAGCAGAGATATGCGCAGGTCAAAGATCAAAATGTCTAGCACTCCCCCACCCCCCAAGTCTGTGGAGTGCAGGCAGACTTAAAAACTCTATGATATTTATTGATTCACTTCCCAGTCAAATCAGTTTACTCCTTTATCCCTTAACAAATATTTTACTGAACACTTACTACATGTCAGGTACTTCATCAGAGACTGGGGAGATGCAGGTTGTAGAGCTTAGAGTCTAGTGCAGGGGGATTTGAATCTACCACCATTATTCACACCCTTCAGATGGACAGAGCAATACTAATTGGTTAATGTGTGTCGACAGAATTAACATATAACAGTATCCTATCTAATGTTAGGATGTCGCTCGGTGCTAATTATAATTGCTGTCAGTTTTGGTTAGTTTCCCATCTGACTCACTCTCTGGAAAAGCAGACAGAATTTTTGATCCTTCTGGCTGCTCGAGAGCAAGTTGGACAGGTCAACCAGTTGGTAAGGAGTAAGCTGTCACATCACTCTGTCCATTGTGCATTGCTCCACTCTCTGTGACCAATGACAGGGTCTGTCTGGCATTGAGGCATCTGAATGGGCTTCACCGAGTTTCATTACCGAGAGAGGATGCCCTTCCTTGAACCATGCTTGTTGAAATGACACCGAGGAGGGGTCTGCAACCAGAGCTGGCTTTGTCGGATTAAGAATTACTGTTTTATAGTCTGTCCTTTTCTCTGCCTGTTATTTCAGCGTGTTCCCTGAGGGCTTTATTCATGTGCATCTCTAACCAATGTTCATTCCCTGGCTCTACTTACAACTAACGGTGATAACAGCAAGAGGGGGCAGCAAAGGTGGAGGACGGAGGGAGCGGGAGAGCCTGCCACTCCAAGCCCAGGCAGCTCTGTCTTCTTCGGCCTCTGCTTCTGAGTTTACACAAGCTATTGAGGGCAAGATAGCTCATGAGATCAGATACTGGCAAAATAACTTTGGGGATACACTCTGTATTCAGCAAACCCATTGTACCTTGCCTCCAGCAGACAAAGGCTTCCCTGTCTACATGTGAACAAGCTTTAGTTCATTTCCCATAGGGGCCCTACATTCACATGAAAAGGTTGGGGACCAGAATCTATTTTTTAATGCATTTTGGACCCTGCAGATTAAAGCCAGCTGCCCTGATTCTTTTACCTTTGATTATGGGGAGAGGGTAAGAATGTAAGTATCATGCGTGTACAACGTGAATGACGGCACCACATTTAACACTGAGAGGCTCCTATGCACAAATGTCTGCCCCACCCCCACAACCTCATCCCTGTCTAGACAGCTGAGGCCCATCTGGAACAGCCTCCTCTCCAGCTGAAAGCCCGACAACCAATGAAATACTTCTCCCTGTTGCTGGGTACCATAAAGGCAGCAGCTTCGAGTGCCGCCATTGGCTCGTCTGGCTTTCTGTGGAATGCTGACGCAGTAGGGCCAGCAGAAAGGTGACAGGTGGGTATAGCTGCGTACATATATCACTGGCCTGATGTTCCACTGGAGAGGAAAACTATTTCAAGGCTGAGTGACAACTATAGAACACCCTGTTAGAAGGAGAATAAATCTCCTCAAGTCTACACTCAGGCAGCAGAACAAGAGCTAAGGGAATAGTGCAGATGGGGAAAATGCACACATTACAAAAACCTACACAAGGTTGACTTACCCCCAAGTACCTTGCTTTCCATGGCCTGATGAGAGCTTTCCCTGCCTAAGAAATATGTGGCTACTTATACACACCTTTTATAGAATGTCCATTTATATATTTCAAAGTCCAATGTTGTTTATTCAGGAAATGATTTCCAACAGTGTCAAGGGGGACTTGTAAATTCATCTACGTCTCCTTGTGTCTAGCATGACTCCCTTGACCTTTCCCTTCTGACTTTCAAGTCCAAAGACTCTGGCAGCTGCAGGATGTGGTCAGTGTCAGAGGCAGTGCTGGATGTAGTTTATCTCACTCTGTCCACTTAAAATATTTGCTTCGGGCCGGGAGGAGAAGTTCAGTCTTACCTAAACATCTTTGGGTTTAATCTTTGCGGTCAGAGAGAAATGTTTGGTTACAAAGTAACTGCCGTTGCTACCCCTAGGTTAACTGTCCACACGCAAATCTGCCGAAGGGCCTCTAGGAAAGTGCTCTTTGCTAATTGAATTCTAATGAGGCCAGGAAGTAGATTAGAAATTGAGCTATTTTACTGTTAGTTTCAAACAGTAGATATAGGGATGATTGGCCTGTTTGATTGGTTTAATCTTCCAGGAAGACCTAATTAATTTACAAAGAAATGACTGCCCAGAAGGACTCTGCAAGTTATTGGTTGATCCAGCTGAAAGGGGATTTTCTGGGTCTGTGGCAGCATCAAGCACAGCAGAAAGCCGCTGGTCTGGGCTGGGCTGATGATACGCCGTCACACAGACTTCTAGGCCAACATACTTGGCACAGCCATGGAAGATATATTATATAAGAGTCCTTTAAATTATTTGGATGAGAGCCAAATCAGGGTGACCCACACTCAGATAATCTATAGAGGGAGAATATTTAAGGGAACTATGAAATTATTCTGATCAATTATAGTATCTAGTCACTATTGCTGGGGAACTGCTTCATCAGATAGAGCAGTTGTAATTGTCACCCAGTACCTATACACTATGATAGAAGATCCCATCTGTATTCTCAGGAAATGTCTCTGGTTATAGCAGAAGCAGTGGGGAGGCCCGATGGGGATTGAAAGTCCTCATCTGAAAGCTGTGAGCATACTTAAATTGAAGGACAGAGCAGTACTTTGTGCTTCCCTGTCCTTTCTAGGGAAAATGGCCTTTCTTAGTTACTGGTGTCCACTTGGAAACTGGCATTACTCTGTTCACAAAACCCTCTTTACAGTGGACTGGTACCAGGACTAGACATGTGAACCAACTGAGCCAATCAGAACGTGTTCCCAAGATTCTGCCAAGTGAAACGTGGGAATCATCCCTATTCTATTGGGGTTAACTTCAAGAAACCTAGCCTTGGACGGATGCCAGTCAGCAGTAAGTTTCCTACAATGGGCCGAATGCTGCACTGTCAGGTTCTGCATTTTTGGTCCCGGTGCTATATTTGGGTGATTGGTGCAGTCATAGAGACCAGCTCTGAGAACTGTCAGATGGTTTCGAGACCATGAGCCAGGTTTGTAGGGATGAAATCTATGGGGCTGTTTCTCCCTTTGGGTGTATACAATCTTCCCATTTGAAATCCTTACTGGGGAAACTTCAAAAAGCTGTTGCTGCCGGGATCTTTCACTCTCCCTTCACATCACACAGTGAAAGAGCAAAGTGCATGTGGACAAGGAAGCTCAAAGAGAACTCTGTGCAGACAATGACTTTCTCAACACTTGACTGATAGACCCTTCCTTGGCCTGTCCAGCTTCTTAGAGAATTATGGTGAACTCACTTCAGAGAGACTACTGGTGGCTTGGATGATACTTCAGGTAGAGACAAACATTTCTGCAGTGTTTAAAGGGCAGGGGCGCACTTAAGACCTTTTTTCTTCTCTTTCTTTTCCTTTTTAATTGTAGCAACATGATCATGGGACACGCCCCTCCTACTCCGTGCTCCTTCTTTTCTGAATTTTGAGTTTTTCTAGTTGGGGGTGAAGGGAAGAAGAATACAAAGTGTTCTTCTTCAAAAGCCACTTCAGTGTTTTGCAGAGTTGTTTGACAAGCTTGAGCACAGCTGGGTGGGCGGCCATCTGCTCCTGCAGAAGCTATCACAGAGCTGGATTTTCCCAGAACCCTCTCTGTCACTGGAAAGGGCAGAGGTGAATTATGATATATGTAAGGGAATGTGCCCAGTAGCAGGAGGAATGGGATTAGTCAGCTCCAGAATTGTTTGGGATTTATGCTTTGGATGGAAAATTATTTTTGTCCAACAAAACTTTCCCTTGAAGTTGACACTGTAATGCTGTCTGCTGAGGAGGTCTGCCTGAGGAAACATTGGGGCTGGATGACTTTGTAGACTGTGAAAACTTACATAGCTAGGCATGCAGACACACACAAACACACATGCTCCCACATGTACACACACACACACACACCACACACACACACCACACACACAAATATACATCCACACTTGCATGCACACACCCAAGTCACTTAAAACCTGAACTCATCTATCAAAGGAGCAAAAACCAAGGTTCTATCAGGGTTCATAATCAGAGCACAAGGGTAGGACCAAGCCAAGGTCAGACACTTCTAAAACAAAGAGTTCTGTGCCATTTTAAATGAGAACTCTATAAATTCAGCATGCCGTGCCTGCCCAGATCATAGCTTTTTAAAATGGTATATTGTCAGGCATTTCTATATGTGTCTCAGGTTTGTCATCTGTAAAGGAAGGGGGAAAGTAACATGGGTTTTGTAACAATTAAATGAGTAACTACAAGCAACCTGGCAGGTTGTGTTTCTTATTTTCTAAAGGACTATCACACTGAATGAAACCGAGTGTATACTAGGAAAAGGAGAGAACTCCAGCAGCACAAACCGAGGCCCCTAATTGATAGTGTGGTCTTTCCAGGAGTTGCCCAATACAGCAGCTGAGTTCAGCTACCTCCTTCAGAGGTGGCTGCTACCATTCAACAGAGCAAGAACTGTAAAAGCACCTGAATCAGCAGAGATGCTGGGCTGTAGCAGCATTACTCTCAGTGAGGAGCAATATTTGAAAGAGGTGATAGGCACTGTGCTGTTCTCTAGGAAGGAGAGGAAAGGCATCTTTAAAGTCTGTCCACCTAACACTACTTAACCACATAGCTGGGTTCGACAATCTTATCCCTGGACAGATTGAGAATGTCTGATGCTTCAAGTTCTCCCCAGTCATTCTGACACCATCGCCTCCCAGAGGGGCATGAATTTGATCACCCTTTGCCCTCAGAGGTAAATGTTGCTCTGTGTACAGCCTCTAGGGCAGTGGTTCTTACCCTATGGGTTGTGACCTCTTTGGGGGTTGAACGACTCTTTCATAGGGTTCACAGATCAGATATCCTATATATCAGGTATTTACATTATGACATGTAATGGTAGAAAAATTATAGTTATGAAATAGCAACAAAATAATTTTATGGTTGGGGTCACCACGACATGAGCAACTGTACGAAAGGGTCTCAGCATTAGGAAGTTTGAGGAGCACTGCTCTACGATCAACTACAAGAAGAGCTGCTATAAGCTTAGGTCCCTTCTTCAATGCGGTCTCAACTTTCTGTTACACTAAGACCTAACAGATTTACCACTCTTTAATTAAATTCCTTATTGTTTATTGCCTCTTTGAGTTCCGACCAAATGACCAAAGTTCTTGAAATACCAGTCTGTATTACAAAGCAGTCTTAGAATGTTCTCTGTGGCTATAATTGCTCATAAAGTAAGTTTAACTATATATATATATATATATATTATATATATATATAAATATATATATAAATATAATTTTATATATATAAATTATATATTTTATATATTTTATATATATAATATATATAATGGTATGTATAATATAATAATACATATATATGAAGGAGGAGGTCAGATATCTGTCTATATCTAATCTATCTATCTATCTATCTATCCATCCATCCATCCATCCATCCATCCATCTAAAGACTCAAACCCAAAGTAGGCAAAATTCTGCCTGGCTGCTATGTTCTTGACTCTGGATATTCCAAGGCCTGGCTAACGTGGTGCCTTTGTGAACCTCAAGGATTTCTTCCAGAAGAGCAAAGTTCACCCCAGAGTTACTTCCACCAAACACTCAGCATGCCTGGAAGGAAGGAAATGGAGTTCTTAATAGTTCACTGGCTCAGCCCTCACAGGGATGCACTTGAAGGGCTAGGGCCTGCCAGACAGCTAGCTCAAGCATAGTGCTGCATGTGAGCCAAGAAAACAAACAACAATAAAGATAATTAATGGGTCATCTGACCTGCTGACCTTCAGATGCTTACAAGGCACCACCTCATCAATCCCTGCCCCTCCACATGACCTCCATGCCTTCACAGGATGCCTTACTGCGGAACATCAAGCATGCTGGCCATTCCCTTGGCTTTGTTCATGAGGCTAAACCAAAGGGGAGCTTTTGCTCTCCAGCCCTCCAGATCACGCCTGGGTGGAATGAATCAACGTTGGTGTCACTAACATATTCCAGGTCATGTACACACACACCAATTTTATTATATCTCAAAATTACTTTGAAATCCATCTTTGAGGTTTTAACCATTTCCCTAAAAAACATGGCTTCAGAAATTCTTACATGGAGCAAGGATGGCACCCAGTGGCCAAAGTGCTTCATCTCAGATCCTGCTCTCTCAAGGATTTGCCATTTGCTTATCTCCTTGGAGACAGTAAGCTACTGGGAGATTCTTCCCTTATGCCGGAGCTAAAACTCAAAATCAGAGGACTATACTTTTAAGTTGAACAAAGACAGACAGACAGACAGACAGACAGACACACACACACACACACACAAGATGGGGGCATATTTCTGTGTGTCTCTGTGTGTGTGTGTATAATTTAAGAATTTACATTCTTGCTGGGCCGTGCTGGTGCACGCCTTTAATCCCAGCACTCGGGAAGCAGAGGCAGGCAGATTTCTGAGTTCGAGGCCAGCCTGCTCTACAGAGTGAGTTCCAGGACAGCCAGAGCTACACAGAGAAACCCTGTCTCAGAAAAAAAAGAAAAAAAGAATTTACATTCTCATAATCACATTTCAGATAAGCAGCATACTGTTCATGATACCCCTAATATCAAAAGAAGATTACACATCCCTCACTCCACATTCTCCTTCCCATAGTTCCTATCTGGTTCATAAGTTCTCGAGCCCGAAGCATAAGACTTTATCTCCTGACAAGTACTTTATCATTAAACTGATGTTTGTAATCTTCTACCCGTGTTATCTTTCTCACACGGTCCTTGGCAGCCTGGAGAGTGCAGGATAATAAAGTGGAACCCTTCTTTTCTCTTTGAGATTTCCAGATGTTGAGAGATTTCTACAGTGCAAGATAGGCAACTGGACTAAAGAAGATAGGCGACATGTCAGAATAATGGATCTTCTCCCCCCAGCTCCGCAAATGATGCAGGGTCTCTGTGCTTCCTGCTTTTAATTCCAGTACGTTTCTAAATAGTCTGAAATCCCAGGGCAGGAAGCCATGTGGATTGTACAAACATGAATCCAGAGAGAAATTTCTAACAAAAATCACACTCTGAAGAGCACCACAGATAGTCCTTTTAAAAAATAGTATCTTAAGTTCAACCAAAAATTACTTCCTAGACATCTTCACCTTTGTTTGCCTCCAAGGTTGTCAAAATGCTGTTAAGTTTCCAAGAATAATAGCTGAATCAAAAGAAATTGTCTCCGGGTAAAATTCCAGGACTTCACTTCCATGGTCCTACTTAAAGTGTATGGACTGTTCTAGAATCAAAATGAAACCAGGGCTGGGGGAACCCATCAAAGTCAGGTACATTTTTCTTTTTAGATATTATTGCTTGGGTTTTTGTTTTTTGCTTTTTTTCCTTTACAGACAGCATCTCACTCTGTAGCCCAGATTGGTCCAGTGCTCTTGGTTTCCCCGTGGCTATGCCTTCTTAGTGCTGGGATTATAAGAGTGTGTACCACTTCTGCCTTTCTTGATGGTTAATTCTTGGTTGCTTCACAAATGCAGTGGACCATCCCTTCACCAAGAGACTGAAGGTCATGAGCAATGGTTTTGTTTGTTTTGTTTTTAATATCTGCAGCTATTTCTTAGTTTTAAATACACAATTACTCTTTAAACATTTATGGGCAGAGCTAGGGTATAGAGTCTATATTGATGAGTTTAAGGCTTGTCTTACCAGACACTGCCACATTCCCCCTCATGAGTCTCGTTACGTTTTTATTACTCTTCAAATATAATATAGCCACAAAAGCCTCTGAAAATTAATTGTAAAATGTAATTAAATCAACCTGAGCCAGGTCTTCCAGCAAATACCCTTAATTCTGAAGCTGATCTTCAATTCAAACCTTTGAGCATTCGGAATCATAAAGACCTCAAGATGTTTTGTCAACGTTTATTTTCCTTTGTGTTTTATTTCCCCTTCACTCCTATGAAGAAACTTTATAGGCTCATAAAGTGGCATCCTTTTACAGCTGGAAATGGCTTTGCTGTACAGATGAGGGAACCTGATGCCCGGAAAATTGACGTGAACCGGTCCTGTTTTGTCTGTGTCTGTTCACACGTATGCTCACTCTTGTCCTACCGCATACACATTCCAACATAGACTGTGTCAAGGGACAGCAGTAGTCCTGAGACTGCAGGCAGCCCTGAGAGCAGAGGTTCTACGCTCACTTGGCTTTTCGTGTATTGCTTCAGAATCTACGGCTCTGGGATTCACAAACGTTTTAAAGATTTTGGATAGATCCATTCTTAGCTGAAACATAAACACAAAGACCTTCCAAGCCAGTTCATGATTTCACAAACACACAGGGGAGACACACAATATCAAATGCTTACAGAAAATATTAGAAAGCCTTTTCATAAAACAGGGAAATACTATGTTTTAAATGTTTGGTTGGGGTGAGTGAGGTAGCTCAGCAGGCATAGGTAAAAGCCCTCTAAGCCTGATGACCTAGGTCTAGTTCCTGGGACCTACATAGCAGGAGAGACCAAAATTCTGAAAAATGTCTCTTAACCTCCATATGCACACTATGACATGCACTAAGGCAGGCAGACAGACACACACACAACACACACATACAACACACACACACACAACACACACAGGTAGAAGACAATGTATACACATTAAACAACATACATGCCTGCAGAATCTTATTTAATAGTAAAAAACCCACCAACACTGTGAAAACTCCTGCCTACAGCAGAGAGACACTGTCCTCACGGAGCACGTCAACAGAATTGGGCCAGAGCTCAGTCCAGAGAACACGAATCCCTTTATTTTCATGGAGTTTAGACTGCATAAAGAAACTAAGAAATTGATAAGCAAGTACATACAAGAAGGAGTTTAAAGCACCAAAGAGCCAAGATTGATATAAAACTTTCAATTATTGCTCTTGTCATAGATCCTTGCGGCAAATTTCCTCTAGTGCACTGTAATTCCCTGCACCCAAAACAGCAGAGTTCAGTGAACCTGGTCACGAGATGCACCCAGATGCCAAGCATGGCTAGATATGCTATATGGGATTTAAAAATGAACAAGTCAAAGATTCTCTCCTAAAATTCCCTAGTCTAACCATCTGATTAGACAGGTGTGCCAAGATTTATGTTGCAGGAGAAACAGGAAAGAATTGTATGCAGCATCAGTTTTTCCCCCCGGAAGGACAGGGGGTGACTGGGAAAGAGAAAGGTCAAATGGATTAGTAGGGCTGTAAAAATGCAGAGAGAGAGAAGAGGATGGGCTCAAAGAAAGGAGAGGGAGCAAGTGGCAAGAGGACTTGACACAGAGATAGTGCACTTTCCCACCCCCGAATAGAGCCTCAGTGCTTCCCTAGAGCCCAGCACACGCTCAGCACAGTTCGGGATGTGTCCTGTGGCAGAGCAGACTTGGGTCCCACAACCCAACAGCATGGGGCCTGGGTGGAACAAGCCTGAACAGGGAACTAGGGGTTTGAGTTTAGAGTACTTTTAATGTCCAGACCCAGTCTAGAGACTCATAGATGATGCCAAGCTTTGCCAACAGGAGCCTAGAACCACTGAAGAGTGCCATCCATCTGGCAGCTGGGTTCTGTCTGGATTTGAGAAAGGGCGAAGGAGGAGGAGGCAGGGAGTCCAAGCAGAACCAGAGAGTGCAGTACTATCTGCAGAGGAGAGAGCAAGGAGCTGGGTTGGACTGAGAGGTGGATGACAAGGCAGAACAAATGGGACAACACCGTGGACATGAAGAGGGGGAAGAGTCATGATCGGCTTTGCAATTACATCCAAGGCTAGCAGGCAAGAGGTTGTAGCTTGTTTGTATTCTAAATGGTTAAGGAGAGAAGAATTAAACCACTAAGACTGCTAGACCAAGCACTGCTAGTCCCCATGGTAAGGGGCCACCTGTCCCAGCTCTACAATTTCCTAGCTCAAACCCATAACCTTACATAGCTTGGATTAGAAGGAAGTCAGAAAGAACAGAGAATGGTACAGTCCCAGATTCCCCAGTGTTTCGGAAGGTTTTGACATCTTTGGCCTCTTTAATTCTCTGCGCAGTTCAAGGGTCAGGGTTATCACTGAGCCACACTATGGCCTCCGCTGAGCTTTCTGAATTCATCATTGCTCTGCTTCCTAATACTCTAAAACAACATGAACTGCCCTCCAGCCTGAGACCCTGGACCAGTAAGAAATGAGGTGACCTGAGCTGACTGGAGAAGGTGGGGGAACCTTTCAAACCTTTTGTAAAACAGATTTAAAATTATATTCCATTATGTGTCCCTATGTTTTGTTGCTTATGCGCCTATGAGTGTAGATGCCCCAAGAGACCAGAAGCATCAGAACCTCCCCCCCCCCATGAACTGGGGTTAGAAATAGTTGTGAGTTGTTAGAGAGAGGTGCTGGGAACCCAACCTCAGAAGCAGTACATCCTCCTAACCACTGATCCACCTTGCCTGAACCCCAGGCCTAGTCTTTCTCCTACAAATGTAGATGTTTCCAGTGAGTGACCTGTGGAAAAGGTGTCCCTGCTTTGTTTTCCAAAGGAAAGAAATGACAAATAGTGTCTGTATGTATTGCTCTGGGGGGAGGAGGTCAAGGTCATCACAGGATATATTTGGGTCAGGCAGGTCCTTGAAGGGCTCTCAATCCATAGCCGCTGAGCTCAGCACTAAGAAAGGCCAGCTTGGCCTTAAAGACCTGGCCACTGCACACCATCCTTTCCCTGGCATCTACAGTGCTCAAGAGTGACAAAGTACAGCCATCCTTTCTACGATGTAGCCTTTGATTAAGACACAATTCATAAAGGGAACTGGACATTTGACCATGAGGCAGGCCACATATTTATGGATGCAGCCTGAGCCGTGCAGGCTGCCAGCTGCCTGCCGCAGTGTCAACAGACTGCCCTTGACGGTGCAGGGGCTGTTCTTTTGCCTGTAGAGCATTTTCCGGGGACAGTTCAATAGCTTGCTCTGACAGTAAAGAAAAACTTGGATACTAAACTTGGCATAAATACTATTGAAAGTCAAAACGATCCCTTAAATTCAAGAGGCAGCAGTAAGGGCTGGGTGAGACAGACTAGGTTAGATAAAAGTCGATATCAAAATTCTGTGTGTATCGCTGCCTCCTCACGGCATCCTGGAAATAAGCTGGGAGGAACTGGAAAGCCATGGTGGGCAGTTCTGCAAGCAGCATTCCAGAGAATAAGTCTGTGGAGCATGAAGACTACAACCTGCTTCCAACGGACACCAAGGTTCCAGGCTAGTCCTGGCTGCAGAGGAGCCTCTGAGAGAGCATCTATCAGAGGCACAGGAACCGGGGGGCAATGATGCTCTGGTATGTGACTCTGTGAGCTGCCAGCCTCCATCACTGGATCACCAGATCACCAGATCACAGGATCCCTGGATCCCTGGACCACTGGCAGCCCTCCTTAGTGATCTTCAATCACCCCCCCTCCCCCAGGATGCCCTGAGTTGCCTGCTTTGAAGTCACTCTTTCTGCACTGTGCTGTGTGGCTAGGGGAAGTGGGCAGGAAAAAGGCTGTCTTGTGCAGTTACAACTAGGGACAGAAACACTTTCTTGATTTTATTGTGTAATGCATTGCCAGCACCGGTCCACAAAGGGAGCATGGCATTCCTCACTCCCGGAAGAACTGCAGTAGATTGGCATAGCAGCATTGGTGGGTTGTCCTGAGGCCTGAAGCTGCTTCTCCACTCTATCTTATCCAGTGAATAGAAGTGATCTCTTAAATTTCAACTAGGTGATGAGGATGACCTTTAACACCACATCTTGCCATTTCCTTTCTCCTGTTTCCATATGCAAATGCCACAAGAAGTGTCTGTCCTTGGTGTCTTATTTACTTTGATATCATGATATCAGTTTGTGGCTTGGGCGTTAACACTGCAAACCTGGATGATGGCAAAGGTGGTCCAGATTCAAACCTCCACCTTGAGTAACTGGCCTTTAATTACTGAGGCAGTTATGGGGCAGTAAATGAACCTCGCCTTTAGTTGCAGCTGTTCTGAGCTGGAAGGACTGAAGGAAGCATTGCAGTCTAAGAATGTCCACAGGTTGATGCTAATGGATAGGACTGGAGGTAGGTGGTGATAACTATTAGCTCTGTCCATTGCAATGGAATCCAAGGAAAGCGTATAAAACCACAGGCGCATATAATTGGTGTGCTAAGCTCATCTTCCCATGTTATCACAGCTGGCATCTTCAGGTTATTAAAAGCCTTTAAACTAGCTGTCTTCGAAGAGATCTAATTGTCAATATGGTCTTTATATGTTATTCCTGTTAGCGCAGTGCTGAAGAGACGTAAACAGGCACTAAAATCTGCACAAATTTTCTCTATGTCACTTTCTCATTTCAAGTTCATGGAACAATAAATGTTAATGAGGAAAAAAAAAACCATTCTTTGGATCTTGGCCTGCTCATTAATGCACAGGGCAATCAGCCCATAAAGGATAATTTATCGACGTTATAATCTGAATCAGATTTCCAAATGCAGTTAATTTATCAGTAGCTGGAGGTTTGGGATCTTTGTGTGTGTGTGAGTGGCCTTACAAACAAGACTGTTTCTTGAGGTATGAATAATATCAGAACTAGGAAGAGTAAGCCTGATTCTGACTTTCTTGAAGAAGCACAGTCCACTTGTTGGAGAGTGTTAAGACACTTGCTTTCAAGTCAGTGAGGGTCAGCTTTAGTTGCTAGCTAGAAACAATCTAGTCTGACCTGCCAGAAGAGTCTCAGGGAGGGTTTGTCTAAATAAGGTCAGCCTGTGGAGTGTACCTGTGTGGCATTGTGCTAACTGAGGTAGGAAGCCCCAGCTACTGTGAGGGTCACCATTGCCATGGTGGGAGATCCTGAACTGTGTGAACGGAGAGAGTGAGTTGAACACGTACAGGCCTGCTCTCCTCTCTCCCTGCTCCTGACTGTGGACTTGACCAGCTGCCTCCAGGTCCCACCCCCGTGACTTCCCTGCAGTGACAGACTATAGCCTGAGCTATGAGCTAAAATAAACTCATTCCCCTTAAATTGCTTTTATTGGGGTGTTTGACCACAGCAACAGAAACAAGGCGAGACAAACTCTAATTCTGTTTCCCCTCCTGATAATACACATTGCTCTGAATTCTTCTCAACAAGAGAAATAGGAGGAATCAGAATAAAGGAAATCAGAGATAGCTCCTTCACGACATTCTAAAATGGGGGCAAACATCCACCAGGTGACGCAGTGTGGAGTAGAACCAGCAGGCGAGAGGATGGACTGCAGGTTTATCTCACATGAAATCAGCCCCTTTTTAGCCCACATCTGCCATGTGTACAAATGGCTGTAAACTAAGAATTAGGAAGGGTACAGGTATGACTCTCCACTCTTCAGTATTGGTACCCACACTGCTTACTGAGGTCTTCAGAGTGTGCCTTCCCTGTCTTTACCAAGGGGCCTCTCCACCTGAACTGTCCTTCTCAGTCCTTGATGGTCATACTGGAAGCACTGTGTCCCCGCTTTGGTCTGTAGTGAAGCTTTTGGTCCCTAATGGGTGCAGCTGACACTTTTGGAGGCTGAGTTATCTGAGGCATAAGCTGCAACCATCCTAATGACCAGGTTTTTGCATCTACTCACGTTCTCAGCTAAAAACAGGGGTCCATGGTGGCTGAGGGATGAGATGGATTCAGAAGCTGGCTTGCATGCTGAACATGGACTCACATGTAGATAGCGAGCCATGTGAACTCCACTTCCATTAGAACACACTCTTGATTCAGAAAGGCTCTCAGACTTGTGTAAATGACCACATCTTACTGGTCTCTGGGACAGTTCTGCATCAGATGTGGTCCATCTAGGGTGTCTATTGAGATCTGTCATATGCCTGTGTGTTGCTGAGCTCCAGATCTTTTCTACCACCAGATAATTAAATAATTACCTCCCAAACTCTGGGGTCATCTCTGAATCACTGAGCACTGGTCTCAGCTAAGTAGAATGAGCATAGGGACTATTCTTTAACTATCGTTTAGTCTATCCTTTAACTCAGGAAATCTATGGGTAACACTGATTCCGGATTTAAATCTCTATTCTGTTTAAAAGAAAACTCTGCATACTTTAAAAGGTGCTAAAGATAATACAGGTTACAACACCATTGTATGTATATGTGTCTTGTCTGTATATACTGGTGAAAATAAAGTGTTTATTCAGTTATTTACTTAGCTGTATACAACTGAGTCTGAAGTTTTCATAAATGTCCCATGACTATACGCAGGATTAATCTAAGCACACTACATTTTAATGAGATTGCTGCAGTTACAATAGACACAAGCCATCAATTAGGATAAAGTTTTATTTACTTTATATATCAAGGAAAAAACATTTAGTTAAAATTACTACTATATCTAAATTACATTATAATAAGATACCAGCTAATATCTTTTGAGATAAAATCTGGAATAAATCAGTTTAGTTAGTAATCTCGACCGTTTCAAGATCAAATAACCCTTTGTTCTCAAATTTAAATACTTCATATTTTTAGTATGTTTGAGAGCCAATAATAGAAAGGCATGGCATGTTCTAAGACACTGGAGTTCTGTTTGCTCTAGAGCAAAGAATGAAACCTGAACGCAGGTTAGTGACCTTCACAGAGCAGATAGCTCTAGCCCATGTGTGGCTTCCCATTTCTGGGAGCCTGCAGTAGAGGCTTTTAAGGTCATATTTAGTTCATTATGCACTTTGCTGTTTTCTTCCTGGTTACTTCTCTGCTTCAGCAACAAGAATAATCACAATAGCAGCAAAAACGAAATAATAGAATGTAATATTATCTTCTTAGCAAGAGCTGGGTATTGCCATAAATCAGATTTCTAGGCAACAAGACCTTTGTCTTATTGGTTAACTTTCCAAATTTATAAATCAAAACCAAATTTTTACAGATTTATCATGTAATATCTGGTATTTTGGTGCATACATACTAAATTTTACCGAGGTAAATAAGTGTTAAATATTTTATGGAAAAATATAATTTGTATACATTAAATAAAATTCTATTTAAGTTGGCATGTAAAATAATCTCATACTACAGCTTTACTATTTTCTTGATGGCTAACTGCCTTAAGATCTAAAATACTGATATTCTTTGTATTCATTCATTCATTCATTTACCAAGTATTTACTCAATTTCACTATGGTCCATGAACTTTGAAAGACAGTAGAGATAGAACCATGAAGAAAATATACAAAAATTCCTGGTATAATGGAGTTCATATCCTAGTCAACATATACCATGATTTAAATCTCCAAATTCCATGTGTTGGAAATTTGTGATCACTGTAGTGATAAGTGTGGTGTTGGTAAGTGAGAGCCTGGGTCCTGAGGGCCGTGCCTTGGTTCATGAATGAATGGATTTGTGGCTTACCAAAAGGGAAGCTAGAGTTTAGAGCAGCTCTCTGGAGTGTTTGTTCTATCTTGCCACATGATGCCCTCTGCTATGTTGTGATGAAGCAAGAAGCCCAATACACACACACACACACACACACACACACACACACACATGCACACACACCAGATGCTGAGCAGATTCAGTCATGCCTTTGGGTTTCTCAACCTGTACAGCATGAACTAACTAACCTCTATTGTTTATAAATTACACTGTCTTAGGTGTTTTGTTACAGAGATAGAAATAAACTAAAAGAGTATGTAAGATGTTTGCCTCTACAACAAAAAGGTCTTGACTGCTGTGGTTTAGACTGCTTTGTTCCTTCCTGGGGGCGGGGCAGCAATTACATCGTGATAGTGCTTCCTCTCCCTTTGACCAGGGGTACCACTCTAAGACTTTCCTTAAGCGTCTGTCTAATGCAACAACAATTACATGCCTGTTGTGTGTACCTTGCCCTCCTGGGGAATTCTATCCCTGTCTCAGGGTTTTTGTTCTCTTTAGAAGTTCAGATGATTTGATTCTAATATGGACTATCAGGACCAAAGGTCTCGGTGCCATTCTTTCCCTCTCAGGATAAAATGGATTTATGTGCAGATAAGATTTCTAGAAGAACAGCAATCGACATCACGTACGAACATCACAGTATATGATATTTCTTATATATGCAGTGGCTTTTCCTCATAATTCTCAGCACTTTAAAACAGAATTTAAAAATGCAAAGACCAAAGCTTTTTAAAGGGAGAAAAATTACTTTCCCAACATACCTAAGCTTTTCCTTTCCCTGAAGTCCTGGGGACTGAATCCAGGGCCTGAACATGGTCGGCAAGTATTAGACCACTGAGCTGTGCCCCAGTCCTTCTAGTTTGTGGTTGTGGTTAGATTCGTAAGAATCCAAGGAGACAAGCTAGTATTCTGAACCACACCTAAAGACACGGAGGTAACTAAGATACAAAGGAACATCTTAGACTCATTCATAGACTGGTTGGCTGTGGGAACCAACTGGGGGTCACCCGAGCAGCAGGGAGACACACGGTTAAGACCTCCAGTGCTGGAATGTATCATCAAACTTCTTATACTTGTTACTGGTTATACTGGTCACTCTGTATCTCCCCAGTTTACTCAACTGGAAAATAGTGTGTATAGCCCTTCACAGGGCTGTGAGGTTGAGATGGACCAATACATGAAAGAGCCCTGTAGCACTCCTGGCATACAGCGAGCATGTGATAAATGTTAGCTACTATGATCCTAATCTCTTGATTTAGTTTTATAGATAAAGAAGAGAATAAGACTCTAAAATTTTTAAGTGGACTGTAAGTTAGTAGTAAAACCAAGTCAGGTGTCCAGATTCTCACCCTATTATACAGACTCTGGCCCCCACTCTGTATCTGTATGTTTAACACATGGAAAGACATATTGACTCATGTATAGTCCCACACAGGGTCTACTCCATTGTGTAATCTTTCCGCCTTTCTAAAAGGAAGGACCCCAAGCCACTCTGCCCAGGATGGTAGCTCATGCTCCAGTGAGAAGGACGACAAAGTCAGACAAAGCTTAACGTTATGTGCTTACAGTTCCCTTCCTCACCTTAAACTTGTCAACTTCAGCCTTGGAACACGTGGCGTGGTACGACAGCACCTGGTGAAGGAGAGGACAGAATGTCAGCAGTGGACAAGATGGGATTGTCTCAAATTCTCCTCCCTGGAAAACGGGCTTCGCTCACATACATCACCTTGACTTGACATTGGACATGGATGTCGAACAAAAGACTACTAAGAATCGTCTGTGACACAGTCTGAAGGATGACTATGTTACACAAGTTTTCTCAAAGGAACATGGTTCAGGTCAAGACCACAGTCACCAGAGGATGTGAGTACCTCTCCTGAGAAATGCTCTGTAATATGTGTGTGCAAGTGTGTGTGTGTGTGTCTTATGGGAGAAACTGTTGATTGCTGACCCCACTTCCATTTGCCTCGTTACTCCCACTTGTTGTTAAACACACCAGAAAGATTATATAGTTATGTAATGGTGACCCATGTGGCCTTAGCGTGTGACCTTTATTGGGCATAGGGATGTTAGCGAAAGTGACAGATGTGAGGCATCTTAAGGGCAATCACATGGTTCCACTGTCTCTCTTCTCCCTGAATTATTAGAAGGCCATGACCAGAGAGGGTTATTTTTGCAGCTTGAGACCCAACATGAAGAAAATATGCTCATAGAGCTGTGGCCAACTTGCTCCTGATGACATCATGTGAACAAGAAATTGATGTTCATGGTTTATCACCATATCCTAAGTCACTAACACAGGGGGTTAAATGTAATATCTCTATCTGTCTATCTATGTATCTGTCAATGTATGTATGTATGTATGTATGTATGTATGTATGTATGTATGTATG
>JADRCH010000029.1:891942-909212 GCA_019843965.1 Rhynchomys soricoides | reverse complement strand
ATGTATGTATGTATGTATGTATGTATGTATGTATGTATGTATGTATGTATCTATCCTGTGTAACTCAAGGTGGCCAGACAGGGCAGGCATATGACATTGCTCTTAGTGCCAGGGCTGCCTCTTTCCTGTTTTTTCCCTCTGTAGGATTCAGTTATGATACCTGGAGGTGTACTCAACTCTAGTGTCTATGAAGTGACAACCATGGATGTTCTGGACAGCAGAACAGGGAAGGAAAAATCTTCCTGGCCCCGGGCTGCTTTGCTACAGGTTTTTCTTTTTCGGGACAAGTAGGTGCATGGGTGTTAAGGCAGTTAGTACTAGTGTATTTTCAGGCAAACACACATACGTATACACTTGTATACAAAGTATGCATTTTACATGTTACTTGCTATCAACCACATTCTCAAGTCTAATCTTGAGCCATGGGATTCATTAAATCTTTCTGTACTTTCCAACCTTGGAGAATCACAGTTTGCCTCTGAACTGTAGCCCAGCATTTCCCAAATCTAATTTGCCTTAGAACTCTGCTTTAGACGATTCAGCAATGTCACAACACCTAACAACCTAACAAGCCATTGACAAGAACTTTTGAGGAACGAAAGTACACAGCTGCAGAGACAGCACCTCCCAGTGGCTGAATACAGTCTGTGTAGCCACATTTTCAGAGCATTGCTTCCCAGCGCTGTGAACTTGCTCAGACTCTTCGGATCTCCCTTGTGAAGTGGCACAGTAATATTACTATAGAGCCACCTTGTGTTCAACAGCAGCTGTTCTTGAAAATCAGAGGCTCCACCTGAAACCCCAGGCAGGAGGGCATTTTCCATTATTTTCAACAGGAAAAAAATTATGTTACACGGTAAAGCTTGTAACAACTTCTTAGAACTTAATTGTGGTGCAACAGAGTTCATAGGTGTGTATGAAACAAGGAACATGATGGCAGAATATTGTAATGCTCAAATGGAACCTTGTAATGTTTCCTGGAAGTAAATACTCTGTCTCCTACTGTGACTACAGTTCTTTATTTCTGTTTTTCCATAGCTTTCCCAATTCAGAAGAGACTCACAAAAACATTATAGTGTGAGATAAATTACATTTGTTAGGTTTGCTTATTAACTACAAAATGAGTCTCCACCAGCAAAATGTTAATTGTAGTATTATTACCTGGGGTGGGTTTGTATTTCACAGAGTTCTTAGGAAAATTTAATGCAAGAGTATATGCATATTATCCAGCATACAATTACTTATGTTATTACATACATAATGTACATACATTAATTTATGTTGATTATAAGAATAGTCAGTTAAAAGTCTACCCCATATGTATTTGCCTGGTATCATATATTATGATCTTTGTTGATGCAATATTTTTTTCAACAAACATTCTGTACTTTTGGTTCAATTTTATTAAAGTAATCTCTAACTGCATTATTGTCTTAGATTTTCTTAGTGTTTGCAAGTTCCTTTTTGTATAAGTCTTTAAAATCAGCAGCTAACCAGAGAAACCAAAGCCAAACCCAAAAACTGCAATTCAAATCTCTGCCACTAGATGATGCTCAGCCAGGTTTTTTAGCATGTGACTAAGGCATGCTCCCACTTTCCTCAAATCAATTTCCCACTTCCTTTATTATTAATAAAAAGAAAAAACCTATTAACAATGCTAAATTGAAACTATTTGAATCAGTGAAGCAAATAACTATTACAGACTAAGGCTCTCTGCTCACTTAACACGAGTTTCTTTTTCATTTATAATTCCATTTCAATTATAATTCACATATAACTCATTTATAAGTGAGGTATGAGGTTTTTTGTATATTTTAGAATTAATTCCATAATAGATATGGGTATATATTCACAAACATTGCTTGCCAGTCTAGTGTAACAGTACACTTTTGTTGCTTGTTTTTAAGAGGAGGGAGTGCTGTGATGCCCTGAATACTGCCCTGCCTCAGACTCTCAGCAGCGGAGACTACAGGCATGTGAATTGTGTGCATTGTACCTGGTTATGCTTTTAATGAACTGAGGTTCTAAAATTTGACTTAGTATACTTGTACATTTTTATGATTACTGTTTCATGTGCCTTTTCTAAGAAGCATGAAATTTACTGGTGTGTGTGTGTTTGTGTGTGTGCATACAATCCCCCACATGTGTGCAACTTATACTGTCTTCCAGAACTTTCTTGTTTGTTTCTTTATGTTTAGATCTACAATAAATCAAACTCATTTTTGCATAGGGCAAGGCTAAGGCTTAAGGAAATAAGCACCTTGGGTATATTCCCAGGACCATTACATTTTCTTTGTTTTAACTTGACAAATAATAAAATCAAGAAGATTTTGGGTTTAGCCTTTGAATCTTCTTATGAGACTCCTTTATCTCCTATGATGTGACTCAGAGCCAGGCAAGATGGCGGAAAAGGAATTGAGCTCAGAATACATTTGGTTTGCTTCTTTTCAGAGACAGAATCTCACACAACATTCCGGACTTTCCTGGAATCCATGACATAGCCAGCCTGACCTCAAACTTGGGATGCTCCTCCTGCCTCAGCCTCCCAAGTGGAACTGTCTTATGAGCTACCACTTTTGACTTCAGGAATCTTTCAGCCACCTTCTCCTGTAAGGTCCAGTACCTGGGGGTGAACACGAAGGAATTCTCACTCACTGTTCTGTAGCTTTAAGACCTCATGGTGAACTTGGAGAAGGGCAGCAAATCCATGCTAGCAATCCCCAGGACAACCAAGACAGAGAATCAAGTTACTCCAGACAAAGAAATCCTGAGTTTTTCTAAGGATTATTTTAGCATAATTCTTCAAAGTACTCCTTGCTATTTAGTTCTAAAGGACTTTGTAAACTGAGGGAGGATTCTTTCAATGCTATGTTGGTTTGAATGAGAATAACCCCCATAGACTCATATGTTTGTTTGGTATCCAGTTGGTGGACTAGTAAGGAAGGATTAGGAGGTGTGTTTTGAAAGCCCAAGTCATTCCCAGTTAGCCCTTTCTCTCTGCTTTGTGCCTGTGACTGGGACTTGGTCTCTCTATAGCTTCAGTATCACATCTGTCTGCCTTTTGCCATGTTACCTACCATAATGACCATGGACTCTAACCCTCAGGAACTATAAACCACTATAAATTCTTTCTTCTAGAAATTGCCTTGGTCATGGTATCTCTTTGCAACAATAGAAAAATACCTAAGATAAGTGCTGTGGGTTGGACCCAGGGCCTAGCACACACTAGGAAAGAGTACGGAACACTCTCTGAGTTGGGGAATCATCCTTGCACAGAGACCTGGACAATCTCTGTGTCTCTGTAGCTTTACATGTGCTGCCCAAACCAGCACTCAGATGCATCTAGGAAGGGCAAGGTGAGTTATTGCTGCAGCAGATTTTCTATATTTGTTACACTCACAGGGTGGGACCATGGAAGCCCATGACTTCTCTACCCATTCAGGCGTCACATTCTGACTAGGGGTTAATGCACAGCAGTGATCTGCTACACTCACAGCTTCTTATTGCATGGACTGTGATAAAAAATGGTGTGTGTGTGTGTGCGCGCGCGCGCACGTCAGAGAACTACTTGTGGGAGTTCTCCTTTTCCACAATATAAGTCTTGGGTATCAAGTTCAGGTTATCAGGTTTGGCAGCAACAGCCTTGATACACTGAGCTATCTCACTAGGCCCGCCTCGCTGGTTTTAAAAGCATCTGCAGATACTGCCAATGCCACATCTAACTTCATTATCTGTGACCATGATCACTGCCCCACCTTCATCAGTCTTAATGCCACCCTCGTCTCTGCACTGAAACCTTGACACAAACTTGTAAGTTCTTGTGGATAACTCCACTGACATTTGTTCAGATGCTCTGTGTGGCAGCGTTGAACCCCAAGGACTTCTCCCTTCTTTCTTCAAGGCTCATAGCTGGGCTTTCCTGATGGCACATTGTTTGGGTTTCCATCCAATTTCTCTGGTCCTTCTGTTGTTTTCTTCTTTGTCTTTTCTCTTTCAATTGAAACACAGTATTTTGTAGGACTGTCCTCTCTTTCAGGGATGCTACATCACCCCATGCTTTTCACAGTATGTCTGTGTTAATAACTTCTATGTCTAGTACAGATCTCTCTGCATTTGTCACTAACACTGGCAATGGCCACCATTGTGAGTTCCTGCTTGGTTGACTCAATGGCAGCTCAAATTTAACATGCCTCAACACACATGTTGATTTTTTCCACATGTACTAAACAGAACAACATTCTACAGCTCCACCTCACAGGACATTCGTGTCAAACACACAAGATATCCCTGGTGTTGGTGAACATGTTATGTCAGATTGCAAAGAGAAGATGTCCACAGAAGGAATTAACATTGAAAAGTACTTGAGTTTAGGGTATCCAGAGTCCTTCCAAGTGTAAGAATGGAGAGAGAAAGTGCCAGAGTGATACACAGTGAGGCTTGACTAGGCACTGAAGGTTAGGAGGTAGGCCATAGTATGAAGGTTAGCTCCACAAGGGAGAAAAGTCAAGTACACAGACTGTCCATTAGCATCTGCATGGAAACAAAGACCTTTTACATCTCGATGCTGGCCTTATAAGGTCTCTTATAGACGTATGTTGTCCAGCATTACAACATAATAACCATGTGTTATTTTAATTCACTGTGTTGTAGTAGAGTCATTGCAGCACCAAAGGAAAACTAAGGCACAGCACAAATCTTTTCTCTCAGTCTTTCTTGATTTGGTAAGTAGCGCCCTAGCCAGAAATTTATTTAAACCAGAAGCCTTGGGATTATCCTTGACTTTTTCCTCTCAACTGTTTCCCTCACACCAAATGACATCTCCCCTCCAGCAACTCCACCTCTTCTTTCAGTCATCTTAACCTCTCACCTGAGACAATGAATGCCTCTGATATCCATGTAACGGTCAGACAGAATAAACTTACAAATGTCAAAATCTGACCATTCCATCCCCAAGATGAAAACCATCAGATTCCCACAAATCTGCCATGTTTTCCCCAGCAATGCCTACAGATTGCTTACAGGTTTTAGGTCAGCAGGCTAATTCAATCCTGTGCATGGACCTAGTAGGTCCTGCACCATTTGGCCCTTGATACCCTTCAAATGTCCCTTAATGGCCTTTCTGTCTACTCCAACCCCACTCACCTGCTTTTGGATCCACCAAGTTCTTCTGCACCTGAGAGCTTCCCCTACCTTCACTACCTGGCAGGGATCCACCTTTTGACATTAGGTTACTCTTATGTCTTCAGTGAGATCCTTCTGATCACTTCAAGGAACCACGTCTCTATGCCTGCATCCTTTGAGTGAAGAGGATGCTTTTTACATCCCTCGCCACAATGGCCAGTGTCCCCACCAACCTAGAGCTCGAGGACCATTATTGTTGTTTGATCTGGAATGTTCCTCAAGAGCTCAGGGTAGAATGTTTGATCCTCAGTTGGTGGTGCAACTGGGAGATGGTAGAAATATAGGAGATGGGGCCTGATTGGAAGAAGTAGGTCACTGGTGACATGCCTCCGAAGGGTACATTTTGTCCTTAGCTTCCCTCTTCTGTCTCCCTTTTCTTCACAGGTGCCTTGAGTTGAGATCTCTGCACCAGCCTGGGCTCTCAGACTTGTCTCAGGCCAAGTGTCCATGAAACCATGAGCCTTTATTTCCTCAAGTAACTTATCATAGCAATGAAAAACTGATTGACAAGACCAGGCAATCAAAGATTAGCATTTAGTTTTGATCACCAACATGGATCCTGCCTTTAGGAATATGCTTGATACTTAGTAGTCACTTAGCGTATTTGGTGAACTGACATATAAAACATAAAGTCATTTAAAAAAAAGAATCTTTATCGCCCATCTTCCCCCTGGTTTCATTTATCAGCAGGTTGAAACAGTGGTTTTCTTGATGAAATAATAACAGACAACGTACCTGATCATAAACTGAGTGGTATGGGTAAGGGTGTCAGACAAGGAAATAAAGGAAGAACTAGTTAAAACTGTATTTCATATGGGCAATAATTCACCATTGAACTGAAGTTCAAGCCTACCTACTACCCTGTCACATGGTCACCCAACTTCTCCCTGACCCAAGTCAACAGGAGAAAGAACAAACCAACAGATAATGCTAAGCTACATTCCAAGATACTCATTTTCCTCCCTCCATCCCCATATCTTCCAGTGAGTTTTTCTTTGGAATGTTTAATCTGGATGTTTACCAAATGCATTGAATATTTTCCACAATGCTTCTGCTATGAGCTGAATTACCTCTCACTCCGCCAAATTCACATACTGAATTCCCTAATGCTCAGAATGTCGCCATATTTGGAGACAGGATCTGTGAGGGTGTAATTAAGGTAAAATGAGGTCCTGTGAGTGCACCCAGTCCAATGTGAGTGGTGTGCTTACAAGCACAGGACCTTAGGACAAAGGATACAGAAAACACAGAAAGTAAGGAATGACCTTGTACGCACACACCAAGAAGACAACCATCCATAAGTCTAAAATAAATGTTGCAAAAGAGACCAAACCACTGGTATCTTGATCTTGACCTTAAGACTCAAGAAATATGGGATTAATTTCCAGGCTAAGAGCCATCCAGCCTGTGGTATTTTGTAATATTGTAACAGTGCTCAAAAATGAATAGAACTACATAACCTCATTAACCTAACATCTGTGGCAGAATTGCAGGAAAAGAACAGAAGTAATTTCTGATTACTTCCAGCCCAGCCAATCTTCAAAAGAAAATTATCACTGTTTTATATATGAATAAAATTATACAGCACATTTGATGACTAAAAATCAAGCAAATTCTATAGTCAAGAACAGAATTTAACAACACATAGAAGACATACACATTAACTATTAATTTTGAACATCCTTGGATAAGCTAAAGGATCCTTCTACAATTCCAGGCTATATTAATTTTATAATTTCCCAAGGTTTCCGCTGCATAGCAAGGATTGAGGTCCAGCATGCATTTTAGCCAATAGTATATTTGATCAGATTAAAAATAAAGTTCATTAAATGTGTCTTAATAATTTGGGAGAAAAAAATTGCAAAATGTTATAATATCCACACTGTCTTCCTCTGTGAAAAATGTTGGTAGCTTGTGAGAGGTTGGCCACAATGTACACAGTAGTTAATTTTTCTGACAGCCAAATAAAATTAGTATAAAGCTTACATAGGAAAGTAAACAGCTGATCGCTGGGACACTTGAACTAACATTAAACTTTCAAAAGGAAATTTCTATCCCAGATGGATTTATCTTTTGTGTCATTGTTAATTTACAAAGTATTTAGAAGTTGAAACTAGTAACTCAGTTTTGTTGATGATCTCCGACTTATGTACTCTTTACAGTTTCTCAGATAAATCACTACTGGTGAACCCCATTACTTCAAGTAACTTTCGGATTGAACTAGCTCCTAGCAAAACAGAAGAAGCAAGATAAAGTCATTATCAGGCCAGAGGAAGGCAGAAGGAAACAGTCAGGCTTTTGTGTGAGTTTACACAGCAGGAAAGGACAATTAACTCTATTTCAAGAGGCAAGCAGTGAGTGAACAGAACTACAAAACAGGACTAGCGTGTCAGGCTTTGTGCTCTGCCAGCATGTGGTAAGACCTGAGCCAAGTGCTTGTCTTGCAGTTCTAGGAACCTAAGGTGGCTGAGGGCAGAGCTCTAGTCTCAGCTGTTGTTGTGTTAATTGTGTGGCCAGCATTTGCTCCTGAAATGAAAAGTTAACCAGAGAAGCAGGGTGTGAAGGACCCTTCACAGAGTGGAAGAACAAAGACCCTTGAGGATCCAGACTGGCTGTCTCCCTGGAAAGGGGCTGCATGACTATTTACCTATGTGATACATTGATGGCTCCTCTGGTGGCAAAGTGGCTCATGGTGACAAATGAAAAGTAAAGGACACTCAAAAAAGGCTAGAAATGTTTCTTTAGTTATTTTAATAACTATAATTTTTGTGCCTAGATTTCTTTTCATTTCCTAATTCTATTGAAAATAGAGATTTAAATAAATACTATGAAATCTGTTCCAATGAATATTTGTATAAAGCCTTCGACTTCCAAAAGCAATCTGATTAATATGCTATTCCAAGCCACACAGCCACGTGAGTGAGCCCACTAAATTCTGAGCAGAGAAACCAGACTTGATCATTGAGTTGCCATTGACTTGTAGTATGAGTTCATTGTCTCCTTGTCCATGGGGTCATAGGTAGCATTTCATTTTGCTTATGTAAAATAATTGTTTAATGAATTATCGGCAAGAATTCTCAAGGCCGGCCATTTCTGTCCAGTTGGCAAACTTTGTTTTCCTAATTCTCTCCACTTAGGAGGCCAGCATTGGGAAGCAGAGTTCTGTGGCCTTTGAACTCATTATCCTCACTCCACTGGCCTTATAATTTTGGCCTAATTTCTTAGCTCAAGGAACAGTTTCCTTGTGAGTAAAAGGGAGAAGATACCTTCCCTTTCCAATTAAGTTCCACCCGCCAGAATATCTTAGTCACTGTTTGTACTGGCTGGTTGTGTGTCAACTTGACACAGCTGGAGTTATCACAGAGAAAGGAGCTTCAGTTGAGAAAATGCCTCCATGAGATCCAGCTGTAAGGCATTTTCTCAATTAGTGATCAAGGGGGAGGGCCCCTTGTGGGTGGTACCATCTGTGGGCTGGTAGTCTTGCGTTCTATAAGAGAGCAGGCTAAGCAAGCCAGTAAGAAACATCCCCCTATGGCCTCTGCATCAGCTCCTGCTTCCTGACCTGCTTGAGTTCCAGTCCTGACTTCCTTTAGTGATGAACATCAATGTGGAAACATAAGCTGAATAAACCCTTTACCCCCTAACTTGCTTCTTGGTCATGATGTCTGTGCAGGAATAGAAACCCTGACTAAGACACTGTTCTGTTGCCATGAAGAGCCAATGGTCACAGCAATTCTTAATAAAAGAATCATTTAATCGGGGTCTTGCTTGCAGTTTCAGAGGTTTGGTACACATGTCATGATGCATGGTGACATGCAGGCAGGTACTAGAACAGTGGTCGAGAGCTACATCAGGGTCTACAGGCAGCAAGAAACACTGGGCTTGGCATCGATTTTGGAAACCTCAAAGGTCACTCCAATGACACAGGTCCTCCAACAAGGCCACACCTTCTAACCCTTTCAAATGATGCTACTCTTTGGTTACTAAGCAATCAAATATATGAGCCTATGGGGGCCATTCTTATTCCAACCACTATGAAGAGCAAGTTATAAGTCCCTTTCACTCCAACCATGAAAAGTAATCCTACCATGGGCCCTGACAAAAGAGGTCCAGAACAACTGGATGCTGAGTCAGAATGGTTACCATGAAGAAGAGCAAAACAAATAGCAATTTAAGATTGTGGTAGGGATTATGTCTAAAACCGAGCAAATGAACCCAGTACACGAATTCTACTATATGAATTTTGTGGTTTATTTGGTGTTTTTATTACTTCCTAGTTCTTTTCTGTATTATAAAGACTGTGTTTGGTAGATAAGATCTCCAAGTGAGATTATAGTATATTCATATTAGAGATTGTTTAACATATATGATACATAGGGCATTTGATTATTAGATATTATTGATCAAACCCATTCTAATTCCCATGGAAAAAAAGTTATTATAAGAGATGGGTATGGACTGGCTTATTTCTGTTTTATAACTGTCAGAAAATACCATTCATTTCAATCATGTAAATGTCATTAGGATGAAAGAGACAGCCATTTTCTTTGGAAAAAGTTTCACCTGGTAATGATTTTTCTATTTTTTCTAAGTTCCTACTCGTCTGTCACAGAGGATCTCAACCATTAACACTGAAATTAAAGAGGTCTTTGTGATTGATAGTCTGATTCAACGTGACTCTACATCTGCACACTGGACTATAATTTGTATGTGTTTTTAAATAAGTGTTTCAGTCCCACAGCTGCAGTATCTCTCACGCTCTGTTTTAAAGTGAGGCTGTTTTTCTTAATCATGAAAGTTATTAAATGTATTAATGCCTCACAAATGCGTCTCTAATGAACTCCTCGCTTGCTTGTTTCTCTAGTTTGTTTTAAAGAGCGGAGGAGAACATAGCATTCTTTTGGACTAATTGAGCAAAACTTGGATTGATTATTGCTGTTTCTAAAACAACCACAACACACACCAAGGTTTTCCAAACCTAAAATTTATATATCTGAAGTTATTAGAGCTTTAATTTCATTCAATACCATATTTCTGAATATTCAAGTCTTGAATATCTATTTATATTTTATATGTGTCTCACCCCATAGGTTTTTAGAATAACCAAAAGGGCCACTGGAGTGCTTTATCATTTTAGAGGGACACATTGTTTGTACTGATTACAGAAGAACACCATGGAATGCTGGTCTTTATGTGGCCTTGCTGGGACTTCCCTCTAGGCCAGTGGTTCTCAACCTTCCTAATACTGCAACCCTTTAATACAGTTCCTCATGTCGGGGTGACCCCCAATCATAAAATTTTTTGTTGCTACTTCATAACTGTAAATTTGCTACTGTAATGAACTATAAGATAAATATCTGTGTTTTCTGATGGTCTTAGGTGACTCCTGTGAATGGGTCATTAATCCTCAGAGGGATCACGACCCAGAGACTGAGAACCAGCACAACCCTGGCAAAAAGGGGATAGATGACCATTTGGTTTGAATAGGAAAAGTTTTCCCCCAATTTCAAGCCTTGGGTATCTAAGATCTGGTTTCCAGTCAGTAGTGTGATTTGAGGAAGGGCTGGAAACTTCATGTGTGTGCAGGTGTTGCAGGAAGGACATAGGGATATCTGGGACTGGGTACAGGTTGCAAGTGCAAAGGCCTGGTGACAGGCATGTGTCTAGCTTCTTCAAGGACAAATGAGGAGGCCAGTGAGACAGAGAGAAAAAGAGGGGATTAAGAGTAGATTGGAGAAGAAACATAAGGGTTTTGGAAATCATTGTAATTTGGCTTTCAGTTAGTACAAACAGTTCTTCCTACAGACAAGGGTAATTTCCTAAGTAAGGTTTTCTAATTGACCCCAATATGTTTACTAAGTTAAGGGGCCATTTCCCTCCTCTGCAAAGAAGTGATGGAAGTTTCTCCATCATCTCTGCCCAGGCCAGGGCTGATGTTAACGGCACAGAGTCATAGGAGATGGGCCCTCTGGGAGAAATAATCTCATTCCTCGACAATCAGGATATGATCTCCTGTCCTACCATACCTCAGCATAAATGTCTACTGATTGTCAATGTCCCTCCTCTTCTCTCTCCCCCCTATCATGGCCTTGAGGCCTCAAATTTTATCCCATAGCATGGGATGGACCTAATCATGTGTGTAGTTTGAACACAGGTTTGTGGTTGGATCAGACAGGTCAAGCCTAGCTTTATGGCTAATGGAAGAGTTGTTTACTGATGACCACATTTCTTGAAACAATTGCATTAAAACAGAGGTTTTGGGAACTGATGCTTGCTCATCAGATGGAAGCATTCAATGATGGTGAAGGGGCAGGGACAGATGGACATTTCCCTGGATCCAAGTCCTGAGCTACTGCTATTTCTTTCCATTGGAGAACAGTTGTGGTTGAGGAGAAGGTCAACTACTTGGGCTTAAGCTACAGAACTTATCAGCATATCTGACCTACAGGTCCACCAAATTGAGGGGCTCTCCAGGTCTGGGTTTTAGGATGTCTTATGCTATGTCTTCTATGTGTCAAATACCAGGCTTCTCCTCTCCCCAATGGGGTAGAAGTTAAAGATAATATCAAAGAGTTTTATGGACAAAGTGAATGAAGAAATCTACATTCTCCCCTCAGACCTTTCAAGAAGGTAGTAGGAATCATGAGACAAAGTACTCACAGGTAGCCCCTAGAGACTGTAGCTAAAGCTATTTAATTTTTACTTTTAGTTATTTAATATAGTGCCCTGTGTACCAACTGCTTTTCTTGTTACTCTGACCAATTGCCTATTGAGAAGCATCTTGAAGGAAGAAGAGCTTGTGTCTTTGAATTTTAAGACACAAGGTTTGTTGCTGTGGGGACAGCATGGAGGCAGGTGGTTCTATGGTAGGGGATGTAAAGTGACTTGCTCACATCTCTATGGACCAGGAAGAAATAATGATAAAAAAAAAACTCCATCAAAAACTATAGGGCTAGGCTATAAACGTCCCATCCTGTTTCCCAATCACTAGCTTGTCCTAGGGAGCTTCAACCTCTTAGACATTTTATGTCCTTACCAAACAGCTGAGACCCATGGTCTCTAACATATGAGTTTGTGGGATCCATTTGGCATACAAACCACAAAAGCATATGTAATATCCTTTTACATATTAGTTACGCTAAGTCTTTTGTAAAGATGTGACATGACCTTTAGGGTCACACTGAAGGCAAGTGCTAGGAAAGAAACACTCAGTACAGTAATCTCATCGGAGCCTTGTGATACTTAGCTGACCAATGAACTCATCTATCTAACATCCAAGCAACCTGAGTCCCTAGGAGTATGGATCTCTGGCCACATTTCATTCACCTGAAGGTTTTTGTTTATTTGCTTGTTCTTGTTTTTTGTTTTGTTTTGTTTTTTGTTTTTTTGGGGGGGGGGTTGATTTTTGAGACAGAGTTTCTCTGTGTACCTCTGGCTGTCATGGTGCTTGCTTTGTAGACCACATTGGCTTTGAACTCACAGAGATCTGCTTGTCTCTGTCTCCTGAGTGCTGGGATTAAAGGCATATGCCACCATGCCCAGCAACCTTAAGTTTTTAAACCAATAGGTCTTCCTCAGTATCCTTAGTCACTGCTCTCATTGTCTTCCGACCCAGAATGTGCTCCCTGCAGTATTTTCAAGATGCTTCTCATCCCGCTTCCATCATGGCTGTCATGGTCCCAGGGGTGAGCACAGCCCTACAACTGAGAAGACAGTCTTGAAACAACCGTTTGTACCCCAGCTGAATACATGAGCCCTTGAAACCCAGACCTGAGTTTGAATTCAGATCTGTAGCCAACTGAGTGATGCAAGCCACAAAACCCATCTCAGCAAGTTTCTAGACTCCGCTGAGCCTCCTTCTGCTCACTAGTCAGGTGGGAATCTTACTGTCTTCACATGTGTTTTGGTAAAGGTTCTATGAGATTGTTTTATAAGGCACATCACACAGTGCTGGGCACAAATACAGACGTCCAGTTAATGAAACACTTTCATAAGCACCTAAAACATCACACCACAAAACTGAAGTAACAGAAACATAAACCACAGAAGGAAAAAAAATTCCAAGCAGGCCAGGATACATGCATCCAAGTAATAGTTACTTCTAAGGTTTCCATGGGAACCATGTTTCATTCCTCCAAACATCTGCTGTGTTTGGGAACTTGGTCCACAATCCTGAAGCACATTTGTTAGACCACAGCAGTGGTGACAAATCTTATAAAGATGGATTTGATTTGGGAAAACCACCAAATGTTGTTCAGCAGGAGATAAAGTGAGAACACAGTCAACTTCCTGTTAGAAACACAGTTGTGTTTATAAAAAACCTACACTAATCTCTCTATAGATGGCAGAATGGTCCCTCTAAAATGTCAAATGAATCACATGGTCCTTCTGCTGAAGACTGCTCAATCATTCTCTACTACTCTTAGAGTCAAATTCAAGTTCTTCCATGTAACACAGCTGTACTTTGTGACCTACTCTCTCTAGCCTCATGCTTGTAAACCTGGTATGCAAAGATGGTCAGTTGCTCTGAACAGCTTGTCACCCAAGTCCTCTACATCTTCCTCTGCAACTTTCTTTCTCCCTGGAGCATTCCTGAGAATTTGTCTTTCAAAACTGTACAGCTTGGAAGTTACTTCTCTGCAAATCAACTGTGATAAAGCTCTCTGAATTAGATGTTTCTCCTACACATGGTACCTATTTCTGTCCTAAACTTGTCACACAGGGCAGCAATCACACTTTCCCTTGCCTCTGTCCTCTTATAAACTGAAATTATGTGAAGCATTATACTGTGACTCATGTCATTTAAATGTATCCAGTATGTTTTGGTAAGGATTAAGTTTTTAGGTTTGAGTGCTTAGTCAACAGGGAATGGCACTATTTGAAAGGATTAGAAGGATTGGGGGCTGTGGCCTTGTTGGAGTAGGTGTAGCCTTGTTAGAGGAAGTCTGCCACTGGGGGGTGGTCTTTGAAGTTTCAACAGCCCATGCTACGTCCAGCTCACTCTCTCTGCTTGCATATCAGGATGTAGCTCTCAACTGCTTTTCCAGCACCATGGCCTGCCATGCCTGCCACCATGCTCCTTGCCATGATGATAATGGACTAAGCTCCTAAAACTGTAAGCCAGATTCTAGTGAAATGCTTTGTTTTATAAACATTGCCTTAGTCATGGCATCTCTTCACAGCAATAGGCAGTTACATTAATGATCATGTCATGCAGACCTCATAGATCCCACTAAAGTGTTTGAGGCACATGAATAATGACAGAATTGTTAGAAATGCAGCACTTACTGATTTCCAACATCTTAAATTATTTGTGTATGTGTACACATATATGTACATTGTGTATATGTGTGTACACGTGTATACACATGTATGGACATGTGTAAAACATGTATGTAGACATGTATGCACAGGTATGTACATGTGTGTGCACTGTGTGTACACATGTATGTATCTGTGGAGGCCAGAGGTCAACCCTGGGTGTTGTTCCTCAGATACTTTCTATTTTTATATTTGTAAGAAAGTGTCTCCCTCTGACCTGGGGTTTACCAATTAGGCTGGACAGTGAGTCCCAAGATCTACTTGTCTCTTCCTTCTTAGTGCCAGGATGGAAGATTGTACAGAACCTAGCTCTGAACCTAGCTCTGCACATGGTTTCTAAGGATCAAATGTAGGTTTTCATGCTCCTTTGCAAATGCTGCAGTGACTGGATCATCTTCCATCCTCCATACCCTTCTTGTTGTTAAGAAACTGCTTTCTTAGGCTCTGACATAAGACAGTATCTGATAAATAAAGTAAGAGTGGATTATAACCTCAAAATGGGAAATAGATAAACAGATTTATAGAAAATTAAGAAGATTGTACAGAAAACAAATACTAAGTAATTTGTTTAGCTAGTTCCCTCTCAGGGAAATCTCCACTGTTGGAGATAGCTTTGCATAGACAGTTCTATCCAAAGGATGCAGTAAAGAAAGAAAGTATCAGAGCAGCTTGGTTTGATCAGAGCAGCATGTGGGAAGCCTGATATACATTACCGCAGCCAGGGTGTCAAGGTCAAGAGTAAGTCATTCTGACAGCACCACAGACTTGATCTGGTGTGATGCAAACCACCTATGTCACCTGTGGCCGTCCTCACCAATGTCTAGAATCAGAGTCTAGCCTTGAGAAAACAGCAGCCAATCCCAGTAGAGAGACATACAGAGTGTTTATAATACTCTGGAACTCTGTCTCATGGACATACAAACAAAGCTGAATGGACTTGGTAGGTCAAATTGTGTGTAAGCATGTGCATAACATAAAAAAGTGATAATGAGTTTGGGGGGACAAGAGAGAAGTTTAAGGGGAGAGGGAGAAGTAAGAGTGAAGTAGATCCAGTAGTCATCTGTGAAGTTCTCAGAAAAAAAATAAGAAAACTAACTCCCCTCCAAACAAAAAAACAAACAAACAAACCCCCCACAATCCAATACTTCTTAAAAGAGGAAATCATGAAATATGGACAGACAAGAGAAACCTAAGGAAGCATGATGTCTAAAGGCAACAGGGAATCTTGGGACCCTGAACAGGAAAGTTATTTGAAAGGTTAACAAAGTAGCCGTCTAGGAGACAGTGTGCAGCAATGCTCATGAATGATAGCAAATGCACTGTGATAACTTGAGATGCTAAAAATAGGGGAAACGGTGTGGGGTACAAAGAGAGGCTACATTTTCTCTAAGCTTCCTACTAATATGAAACTGTTCTACATATGGCATATATGCATAACATTCTTAAAAATCAATAAAACCAAATTACTCTCTAACGTGTAGGGAGCTGGAGAGAGGGCTCCATTTAAGAGTACTGGCTGCTCTTCCAGAGGACCTAAGGTCAGTTCCCAGCACCCACACCAGGCAGCTTGAGAGCATCTGTAACTCCAGTTCCAGGGGATCCAATGCCTCTTCTGGACTCTATGATCACCCTTTCTCATGTGTAAACACACAGACACATAATTAAGAAAAAAACTTTAACATAAAATACAATGAAAAGTGATAAAATGTTCTAAAAATAGTTTACTTAAAAAATAATATCTGGTTGGATGTTGGCACAGGTCCTCTACTTTCCACACACCTAGAGGAAAACATAGAAACCCTCCCTAAAACTGAGTATAGATCTGGGAAATTTTGTCAATTATTAGACAGATGCAAAGGTAGCGGGAAAAAAAAAACAAACAAATAACAACAATGAAACACAACTGGATTTACAGTGCTTGGAGACAGGAAAGAGCTGTTCTTAAAGCCGTCCCAAGAGGGCGCTGTTCTTTTTCGGGTGTCAAAGAGCTCTCCCAGAGACCTGGTATCTGCGTTAATCAGAAAATTAATCCCTTCCCTCTCCTCTGACTTCTGAATGGCACCTACTTCTGAGGAATTAACTTTTATCTGGGGATTTGGGGAAGTTATTGCAAGTAAAACCCTGAGTGAGGGTGGGGATGGGAACCGTTGTAACTACACTGTCAGTATCCAGGAGCAGCATCCCACAGTGTGTGCTGGAAGGAGATTCTTCCTGTACTTTATGATTATAATCTTTGCCTGTACTTTCTTGGACTTGATTCATTCAGCAAACAGTTCCTGAATGCAGCCCGTGTGCCGTGTCCTGTGCAAGCACTAGGGTAACCATGGCAAATCAGCTGCATAGACAACACAGCTCTCTTTATGTGTAAGTGACCTAGAATCTGGTGGGGCCTGACTGAAGGAAGAATATCATTATAGGATCACACTAGATCCGCCCTCCTTGCCCAGTGCTTAGGAACTGAACACATCAGCTTGCCCTCCTTTTTGTGTATATGACAAAGGGGATTCCAGGAAATATCGGTGGACTGGGAGAGGCCCTAGGAGACACAAAAGGCTTGTGAGTTGGTCCACATTCTATCTTGAAAACCAATGAGAATGTAACCTGATAATTACCTCAGGCATGGGCCAATTCCTCCCAGAAATCTCATACTTAGTTTTCAAAAGATGCAAGAATAAGAAGGAGGAGGAAGACGAAGAAGAGGAGGAGAAGGAGGAGGAGGAGGAGGAGGAGGAGGAGGAGGAGGAGGAGGAGGAGGAGGAGGAGGAGGA
>JADRCH010000029.1:853917-882234 GCA_019843965.1 Rhynchomys soricoides | reverse complement strand
ACATATACATATACATATACATATACATATACATATACATATACATAATACAACCTCCTTGGTGTTTGGGAGGGTCAGTGTGGCCTGGAGATGAAGAACCTAGCCTCTGGATTTAGATTACCTTGGTTCAAATTCCAGTTCTAGTGTCAGCTGTGTATCTGTGAGTAAATGAACTGTTTTAGTGATGAAAGTATCTATCAATACAAAAAGGATTAAGATGTAAACTATCCCAGAGGATTATGATGATGTGAAATAGGTTTTAGAGTTTCATTATGCACACTTAAGACATATGGCATGATTTTATGGAACACATACATGTCAAAGCAGTTAGTTCTTCTACCTGCTACCAACGGCTCACTCACCTTTAATAGACTCAGTGTTTGCAGGCTTCTCCTCCTCAAATACTTCCCCAGCATTATACCAGATGTGTTGACACATGACTTCCAAAGCACATTAGTCAAACTAAAACAATTCTATACTGAAAGCTGCTAGCCTGTGGCCCCATTTAGCAGTAACAAAGGGGAAAAAGAGCTATGATTCTAAAGTGGTCCTGTACCTTTAAAAAGGTATCTAAGTTCCCACTAGTGAACCAACTCATCATGTTCTCGACAGCATATAAATAAATGAAAAGTCTTTAGCATGACAGGGAGACTACAGCACTCACTTTAAAGTAGCATGAGATGTTTATCATTAGGATTGAAATGCAGGATTGCATATGAGATTACTATTCGAGCAATCCACAATTGTTTCCTATGGTAATTTTTTCTCCTTTAAATATATATATTTAAAACTTTATATATGATATAAGTTGATTCCAATTTGTACTCAGGCTCAGATCATAAGAGTCTAGAATATCCTTATGCCAAACAACATATTACTATATTTGTGCAAGTTGAGCAGTCCAATGAGGGAAAAATCCTTTAAAAATGGAGGCCTTGGTCTGCAGGTAAACTTGGTTGGTACAGCATTTGCCTAGTGAGCAAGAAGCACCGCATAGTTGACTGTGATGGTGCACATCTGCAATTTCAGCACTCAGATCATAGAGCCAAGAAGACCAATAATAGCTCAAGGTCATTCTTACCTACATGTTCAGTTTGTCCTAGCCTGGGACACAAAAGGCTCAAAAATAATAAAACAAAGCAAAACAAACAAACAAACAAAACACAGATCTTGATGACACTCAGAAGTGTACTAAGACATTGGATTGATGGAGAAGCAAGAATACATATTAAACACCAAATATACCCGTCACCCTATGTCTAAACCCTCCATTTTTATTGAGGTTTTAAGTAAATCTCTCTCCTTCATGACTGCTTAAGCTTAACCATAAACTCTTCGCCTGAGACTCTGTATTAACTGCTCTTTCCCTGACTGAATTTTTTGGTCTTGTTGAGTTGGGTTTGGGCTTTGGTTTTCTGAGGGGCAGGGTGCCCTAATTTTTTGAGGTAATGGGAAATGACAGATATGGAGGGAAGTGTTGGAAGCTGCTTTTACCTATGGTTTCTTTATTGTGGGGAAAGTGTCTATTCAGAGACATACCAGCAAAGATGTACATTTGGATGTGTCCAGCATCTTTGCACCCTCAAGATGTGTAAACAAGCTCAGACACTGGCAGACAGACACCATAGGAAAGGGAGGACACCTCAAGTTTAATCTTGATCCATGTAATAACTGTAACTTCGTGACTGTTTCAACCTGCCTGCCTCTGTTCCCCCTCTTTCTTTCTCTCCCTCCCTTCTTCCCTCCCTTCTTCCCTCTCTTTCCTTTCCACATTCATCCCTATCCTTTGACGTCTACAATGTAAAATAACGAAGTTCAATTGGTAGCTCCCGAGACACTTCCACCTTCAGAACTTACTAGTGCTTTGAACCTAATCGATATTTGTCCCTGTTCTAATTAATGCCCATTCATTAGTAGTCTGTGCTATGGAATTGTATAGCAGTACGGAGACATAATTTGGACTGGGTCTGGTGCCTGTAACTCCTAGTATTTGGGATGCAGAGGAAGGAAGAATGTAATGAGCTGCAGGCTAGCCAGAGGTCAAAGGCAACACATACACACACACACACACACACACACACACACACACACACAGACACACAGAAATACATAAGAATATATGGGCCTGGTTTCTGTTTTATAGAAAGGTGCTGGTTGCTTCACAAGGCAGTCATGCAGGTCATGTCTTACCAATTATTTGGTGGTTGCTGTTCCAAATAGGGACACAGAGAACAGATCTTATATGAAAACCAGATATCTGGTCAGCCTAGGATAGAAAAAAAGAAGTTAATTATCATCAAATATTAATGTCTCATTGAAAAACTATTTCTATGTACTGTAATCTGACATTTTTGGGGACAGGACCTGATGCTGTTACCCAGTCCAGCCTTGAGCTCAGCATCGTCTCACTTTAGCCAGCTATAGCAGACTGCCACGGCATCCATCACAATCAAATCTTTGAATAAAAATACTCACTCGCTCTCCTTTTCTTACATCACGATGAACAAACAACACAAGAAAAAATTCAAACCCAGCACAAATCAGACAAAATAACCAATTAACCTGACTACCCCCAATCCCTGCAACCACAGGGGAGTGGGTCACAATTACAGCACCAGACAAGTATCCTGCAGTGGATTCAGGGTAATTAAAGCATTTTAAGTAAGCCAATAGTCAGTGTTATCTTTGACTGGGCACACCCATTGGTAAGAATGTTTGAAACTACATGGAAATGTGTCATATGTACATTAACTTTAGATACTGCTTACTTATTACTTACTACTTTTATTTATTAGATACTACTAATTTATTACTTTAAATTATGTGCATGACTCTGTGTGGGGGTGTGAGACTGTGCATGTGAATGTGGGTGTTCATGGAGGCCAGGATGTCACATCCCAGAGCTGGAGTTACAGACAGCTGTGAGGCACCTGATGTGGGTGTTGGAAACTGGACTTGGGTTCTCTGAAATACCAGTGCTCTTAACTGTTGAGTCCAATGGCTTTCCAACCCAGTACTAACTGTTTTTAATTTTGCTAAGTTGCTATGAATATTGTAAAATCCCATAACAAAAATGTAAAACCAGAAATTGAGAAAGAAAGCATAAACAAGTGGATTCAGAAGATTTCTAAGCTCTAACAGAAGTCAGTCGCCTACCACCATGACACAGCAGAGAACAAGAACAAGTCTCATACTTGAGTGGCCAGAGGAGCTACTGAGGCTGGAAGGGCCCTGGCGAGTTAAAATGACCTTTGCCTCCAGTGAGAAAGGCCAGCATGTCATCCTATTACTAGGGCTGGGACCATAAGATAGCAATGATGGAATGATATCTTGAATATTCATTAGGAGTTGAGAGCTACCGATATTTGAAATAAGAGATAAGAACTTTAGGATAGGGTTTGCTGTGTTTTTACAAAGTGCACAGTAGTCAAGAGACAGAAAGTCATCGACACTTCATGGTCCTTTCCTCTCCCCCAAAGAATGCCCTGACTCTAGCTAACAAAAACTAGGATGATTCCTTTAAATCTAATACAATGTGAGTCACTAAATGTATGCTCTTGTGTGGCTGACTTCTTTCCCATAACATCATATTTTTGTGCTTTATTCATTTTGGCTGTGTTACACAGTGGCATCGTGTTCCCTTGTCTGAATGTCACATTGCTAATTTCCTTCACTCCTGTGGAGCACTGACTTGTTTCCAGCGTAATCACAAACAATCTTCTTAGGAATATTCCTGTGCATACTTCATACTCATGTGAATGAATTCCTCTTGTGTCTGTATCTCTAATAAAATTCCTGGATTCTAAGCAAGTCCGTTTCAGTGGATGTATCCAGAAGGCTTCCCAAAGTGATTTTTTTTAAAACCAGTTTACAAGTGTGTGAACGTTCAGCTTCTTTACCGCATCACTGCTTGGTACTTTCTGGGTTTTGCTTGCTTTGTTTTGTTCTCATTTTATCAACTCTGGGGACTGTGCGGTAGTATCTGATAGTGAAAATACTGTGACCATCTCTGATGACTGGGAGAATTATTTCCCTCGCCTTAAGTCTGTTTTTCTGGCATAATCATCAATGCCTCTTCACTTTATCAAAATCATTCCCGTTTAGACCACAAGTCACTTGGTTTCCCTACTGATGGGCAGCCAAGTTGTGTGGCTTTCTTACGTCATCTATATCCATCTTTTCATCATAAGATACCTCTTCAGAGGTATGATGGACAATGGCTACTCTGCCAGATATGTAGATTATAAAAGTCTTCCTCATTCTGTATCTTGTTCTTTCGCTCTCTTGCTTGCTTTTGACTTAGAGGTCTATCATGCAACATTGCCCAATATAGCAGATTTTAATTTATGGTTTCAGTGTCTTAGTTGAGAAATTTATCCCACTTCTTGCTCATGCTCCTATTTTCTCCACAGACTCCTTGTTGCTTTAACTTTCACAGTTAAACTTATAGTCTAACTTTTGTGCAGCATGTGAATCAGGAGTTGTAACTTTAAAACGAGACAATGTCATTTTTAAAATCTCTCCCTCATGGTCTGCCTTACCATCATTTTCATTAACCAAGTGTCAGGGTTTGTTTGAATCTGTTTCTGGACTCTCCAGTCTTATTCTATTGAGCTAGATAACTCTTTAAACCGTTCACCTTTCTGCCTTAAATAAGGTATCATATCTTACTGGGCAGTGTAAATGCTTAACTTTATATTTCTTCAATATCTAACATTTCCATACAAGTTTCAAAACTAATTAATTATACATGTGCTGAGCACATTGCTCATATTTTTTTTGAGGGGGGGGAGAAGGGATTGTACTAAATTATCAGCCAACTTGGAGAAAACTTGTCTTGGTAGAGTTGAGATCTATTTAAAAATTATATTATTTTTAATTGTGCTTGTGTTTCTATTTCTGTGTGTCTGTGTGCATACGTGCATGTGAGTGCAGATGCCCACAGAGGCCAAGAGAGGGTGTGCAATTCCCCAGAGCTGGATTTATGAGCAGTTCTGAGCCACCTGATGTAAGAGCTAAGAACCAAACCTCAGTCTTCTACAAGAGCAGCAAGTGCTCTTTTTTGTTAAACTACGTGTCCAGCTCCCCAGAGCTGAGCCTTTTCATCCACAAATATTCTTCAGTTCACTTAGAGCTTTTCAAATTTATTTCAGCAAAGTTTTTTTTTTTTTGTGGATATTTTCTTTATTTAGATTTCAAATGTTTTCCCCCTTTCAGGTCTCCCCTTCAGAAACCCCCTTCCCCCTCCCCTGCCTCTATGATTGTGAGGATTGTGCTCAATTTATAGCTGAGAGAAAAGAGCCTTTTAATTGGAACAAAAGGAGAAAATGTTGTGTGTTTGCCCTGGTGCTGTTTGCATTTTGATTTTAATTCTGCTTCCTCAAGAGGGGCTGCTACTGAAGAGAAGCATATCACATACTTGGATAATCTCACTGAATCTTCTTCCCATTTCCACTGGTCAAATAAAGGCTAGAACAAATGCCTGGGCAGTGGAAGGGAAAGGTGGGATGGGTGGTCTCAGAGAGGGGGAAGAGAGGGAGAGACAGAGGAAGAAGAGGTACAAGGGAGACAGAGCAGAACCACATGGCCTGGAGAAACCGCAAGTAGCAAGGGGTCTCATACCTGGGGAAAAAAATTAGTACAGTGCTAGATCTGCCCAGTCTAGGCATATCACTTATAAATATAATAACTGGTCATGTGCTTTTATACAGGCTTATTGGGGTAAGAAATTACCACAATACCCCTGGTGCTTCAAAAGTTCATATTATTATAAATGGTGCTGATATTTTATTTTCTAATGCTTTATGGTTTTCTATGGTATCTATGGGAGATTATTTCTAGGATCTTCAGGGAAATACAAATGTATGAATATTCAAATCCCTAATGGCATCATATCTGCATACAATGTATACACATCTTGCATCTCACGTCTGGGTTGCTTTCTATACCTACTCCAGTGAAATGCTATGGGAATGGCTGCTGAAGAGTAACAGTGGTGTGGAAAAAATCTGTTTGTTTAGTAGGGATACATTTGGATTTTGTTATTGTTTTAGAGGCAGGATCTTACTACATAGGCCAGACTGGTTTCAAATTTAAGGTCCTGCTTCCCAAGCCATCTGAAATGCTGTGAGAAAAGGTATGTTCCATCACCTTAGCTCAAGGTGCAATTTTGGGGGGTATATTTTCAATCTGCAATTGTTTGAGTTCACAGACACAGAACTTACAACTACAGAGGGCCAAATGTTATTGATATATAGAAATAGAATGAATATATATACATATATATATATATATATATATATATATATGACCTGTATTCATTCATATGTATATTTCAATTATTAATTTTAATGGGTCAACTGTATATTGTTTGTGATTTTCTAGCCACATCATTGTGCCATCTTAGTCTTCAATGCTTTCACCTTTCAATCATATGATGTTATGCCATCTGACTTTCCTCTTTCATTTAATATAGAACATAAGATAGGGTTTTTAAGATTTATTTATTTATTTATTATGTATACAGCAGTCTCTTACATGTATGCCTGAAGACCAGAAGAGGACCCCAGATCTCATTAAAGATGGTTATGAGCCATCATGTGGTTGCTGGGAATTGAGCTCAGGACCTCTGGAAGAGCAGACAGTGCTCTTAACCTCTGAGCCATCTCTCCAGCCCAGGATAGGTTTTTAAGAATCCCAGCCTAAGCATGAGTCAAACAAGGATGATATCAATGGTCATGCTAATATGGGAAGGGGTTAAACTCAGTGGGCCTCAACCCTAGACAACGAACTATAGACCAAACTATACACCGCTAAGGAATGTTGAAAGTGGAGAGGGAGGAGCACCAGCTGTGATCCTTTACAAGATGGTCAGCCCTGGAAACTTACATACAAGTCATATTATAAAGACTGAGCAAAGTGTATTCAGTGTTTAGGAAAACACACATAGACACACAGACACACAGACACACAGACACACACCCCAGCAGCAGCACCACCACCACCATCACTACCACCAAAAGTTAAAGAAAAAGAAGCCATGAATTTGAAGGGTGAGTCCAGATTCTGGCAGTTAGATCAATGCTAGCATTCCTTAGGAATTTACAAAGCCAGTTTCCTAACAAAGAAGGGACAAATGATTATCTGTGGTGCCTATCAGCATAGCAAAGCACATGCTGGCCTCCAGGCTCCCTGAGTATCACAGGTACCTGTTACACATTTCAGAGTCCATGTTTGCATCCTGGCTCTTATCCTGCCCTTACACTAAACATCTCCAACTCATGGGCCTCTCTATCCCCACATTCTCATTATCTTTATAACCCTGTTGCTCTGTTTTATCCCTCTCTTGGTCCTCTGCACTCTCTCTGTCTCTGTCTTTGTCTCTGTTTCCCTCTCCCTCTCCCTCTCCCTCTCCCTCTCCCTCTCCCTCTCTCTCTCCCTCCCTCTCTTCTCCCTCTCTCTCTCCTGGTCCAGTTCAGTCTGCTGGCCTTGTTCAATCCACTCCTTTCTCTCCCTGCTGTGGACTCTTCTGGCTGTATTCTCTCTCCTATCTACAACAAAACCTTCTACTTAACCATACATTGGGGTATCACGTTGTCAGTTTATATATCTGGTGCTCAAACCCTTAGTTCATACAGTGGGTATACACAGGAGGTTTTTTTGGGGTGTGTGTGTGTGTGAAGAGGAAACAGTACAATTATATAATCTTTAAATTTTCTTAAATTATTAAAACTTAAAAAACGAATTCCAGATGCAAAACAAAACAGACTAAAACAAAAATGAGCATAAAAAATCATTCATCCAGTGTACTCTTCTCACAGATATTTATTAATGTCTCTTATGTGGATTGCAGAGTATTGGAAATATAAAAATGGACTTGTCATTGTCCTTGAAGAACTCAGACTACTAGAGACAGAAATAAAGGTAAGATACATGTCCAAGTAGACAATGTTCAGACTGCAGTATTTGAGAAAGCTCCAAAAACGACTATAGAGAATCAAGAATAGCTTTAGACCCTTTAAAAACAAATCTTCAACGACGTCAATGAAGATAACATTTATTGGCTGCTCCCTGTGTGTCGGTCCTCCTATCCTCCCTGCAGCACCTTCCCTTGAGTTATTTTATATACTTTTCAAATAACCCGACGAGGTAGGCCCTGTTATCATCTGCCCTTATCAGATAAGGCTTGGAAAGATTAACCACCTTGAATGGAAGAGCCTGATTCAAAGGAGGCCAGACAATAACAAACACATCCATCAAAGTTATCTCTTGAAAGAACAGAATGACTTTCTTCCTTTCCCTAAGGATAGCATCAGAATTAAGACAATGCCAGCAAGCAGGAAGAGGAGGCAGTCAGGTTGATGAAGCGTTATGGGTATAACCTATGGGCTAAGGAGCTCCAGCTTCCATAGAATGGCTGGGCCCCCTTTGTTTTGCCAAGGAAGGGTCACACAGCACTAGACAGACCATGGCAGTCTGAGCCAGTATAGAACAGTAGGTGTGCTTGTTTCTCCCAGTTCTGAGGTAACTAAAGCTCTTATCTAATCTCTCCCATAAATCCCACGTAGCTGAGGGATGCTCTACATCACAGAGGGCAATGGAATAGGAACATTCAGTGAGACTGGAGTGCTCTGGAGTCTGGAGGTGAGAAAAACAAACCTTACTTAGGCTGCTTGCTATATAAAGAAATGTATTTACCCATTAATTTTAAAGCATTATGAGCTCTCCCATCCATAAGGATGAAAATATAACTATCTGACTTGAATAAACATGGTAGTGGGGAACCTGGGGGACCTGACAGAAACAATAGGAAGTTTAAATTGACTCTGGATCAAGGTGGCCAAAGAGCATGAGAGCTTTTGTATGGATAAAGTCATCAAGGTAAAACCTGTCCAAAAACATAAATAATGAAGACTTGAAGAAATGAAACATGAAGGACACAGGACTTAGGGCTCCAAGGGACAGGACAGGACTCCAGAGTCTGTGATCTTAACCCAAGACTTTACTACATTTCTAAAATATGAATGCATCGCTACACCCTTTCCAGAAATCGATTTATTAATGTGTTTCTGGAACACAAATAGTATAAGTAACTTCTGACTTATTGATTCCATGTATAGGACAAAAATTTCCATATAAGAGTATGAACCATGTCATTATCACAATAATGTGTCAAAAATGGCAGGAATATTCAGAAGTCAGTTAAGTAAATCATAGCATACCCATGCACTGGAACATTGTGCATCTGATTAAAGTCTTGTTATAGAAGAGTGCATCTGGACATGGGAAACATTTCTGTGCAGGTATTTGTGGATGTGCAAACCCTCATATACACTGACAGATCCATCAAAAGCTATAACCATGAGGGTTCCCTCTGAACTGATTACCTCTGGGAGTTTAAAAATGATTGATTCTAGTTCCTAAATTTTAAATAAGAAATATAAATTACTTGCACACAAGGAAACTAGTTTTGTTCAAAATCGAGCAAACACAGGCAAAATGGTGTTAAACAGCACAGGATGATAAAATAGGAGACAGACTGAAAGGAGGCTGTTCAATTTATCAGCAAGTAGGTTAATTAAAGGCAGAGATGGTAAAGAGATGAAGCGGTGGGATCAGGAATAAAAGTCAAGTGTAACAGAGGAAGGTCACACCGAGAAAGCTGTACTGCATGGAGCTAGAGTCTTCAATCTGCTGAACACCAGAGAGCCATGAGACAACAGAGAAGGTTGTGTCTTTACATTTCTTTCACTGTATCTGAAGGTCTCCTTGGTTACCGGACCGGCAAATGGGTGTGGGGGAGTAGGCACTGTATCTGAGGGTCTCCTTGGTTACCAGACCGGCAAATGGGTGTGGGGGAGTAGACACCATATCTGAGGGTCTCCTTGGTTACCGGACCGGCAAATGGGTGTGAGGGAGTAGGACAGTGATCGTCACTCTTGATGAGGCTTACAAGCAAGACAGAAGGACAGCCAAGGCGGTACCAGAGTGAGAAGGGAGTAAAGCTTCTGCTTAAAGATCATAAAGACATTTCTCTGCTCTTCTGCGAGAAGCAGGATGTTGTTTCTGGGAAGTTGAGTAAGGCCTGAGAACTCATGTCATCCTCTGTGGGAGCTGAAAGAGGAGAAGGAAAGTGACACCCATTATAGATGCACCGGACTGCCAAACAATGAGACCCAAGTCAAGACAAAGAAGAATGACTCAGCATAGGGGAAAGAATAACTCCTAACCATTAGTGTCATAGCTTAAATCTGAAATGTTTCCCAAAGGCTCGTATGCTGAAGGGATAGCCTCCTTGTTGGCAGGTGGTGGGGATTTTGGAAGGCGCCATCGAAGGGAGGAAGGTAGGTCTTTGGAAGGCACAGTGTTCAAAGAGATTGGGATGGCAGCCCATCTCCCTACTGTAAACCAACCTTCTCGATCAGATCATGTGCCATTACCACAACAGACCCAAACAACAGAGCCAAGCAATCATGGATTGAAAGTATAAATTATAATAAAACTTAGCTCCTATTAAGTTGAATGTCTTATATATGTTATCATAGTAATAGAAAGCCACTAACCTATAACTGATAGCAAACTAATTGATAACAAATCTTCAGATCATATCAGCAAATAAAACTCCAAAACCAAACGTTGGCTGAATGACTGCCCAACAAGTCACCCCAGACCCCCAAAGCCTTAATTTTACCATCTTTGTCTCCTGTATACCAAACTGAAAGCACTGGTTTTATCCTGTTATGGTTGGTACTAATGCCAGCTTGCCGCAAATTAGAATCACCTGAATAGGGAGCCTCACCTGAAGAATTGTCCTGATTTGATTTGTCCCATTTGGGGGAGGAACCTTTGGTTTGAAGCCCAGATTAAAAACCAATGTTTCAGAAAGACGCTTACCCCACCTTTTCCTGGTTTGGCCTCCCTCTCTCTCCTTAGCTGACTTACCCCAACAGATGTGATTCTACCACTTGTAGCAGAGTCAGCACTACCAAGCTTTCATGGTGGAGCAGGGAGCGTGAACTCCTAAGAAATTTCACAGGCTTCTGGTGCCAGACTGCGACTACTGAAGTACCTGGCCTTGTGGACTAACTATGCCCACCTCCTCACAGGTAGATACAGATATTCTAGGATTACTCTGACTATTGAGGCAGCCAGTCTCAATGACTGGAAGCCAGGTTCTTGGCATCTCATGTGTGATATGTAATACATAACATGTACCATGCAGCGCACAACATGTAATATGTCATGTTCATTAAGGTTCGCTAATGAATTATATATATTATAAATGAATGAATATATATGTACATATATGCATATATGTACATGCACCTACATTTCCTTGCTTCTGCTCTGCTAGAACAGTAGTCCTCAACCTGTGGGTCGTGATCCCTTTGGAGTCACAGATCAGATATTTCTTTATGACTCATAACAGTAGCAAAATTACAGTTATGAAGTGATAATGAAATAGTTTACGGTTGGGGTCACTATAGCATGAGGAACTGTATTAAAGGGTTGCACCATTAGCAAGGCTGAGAGTCACTGCTCTAGAGAACCTGACTAAAACATATTTAGATTTTGATGTTCCAGTTGATTCTCTTTTTCTTGTTTATAGTTTGTTGAAACTATATATATGTGAATATATATATATATGTGTGTGTGTGTGTGTGTGTGTGTGTGTGTGTGTGTGTTTAAATGATGTAAAGCATTTTAAAAATGCCGATATTTGTCAACAGTCAAAGAAATACCTGTGAAAACATACCTGGCTGATTATTCCACAGGCTTCCTACCTAATCATCCTGGTATAAAGTTCACACCATTAGAGTCCCTCGAACAAGTCTATGTGAGATGAAACAGCCTTCCTAACAGGTTACAGTTCAAATAAACATCCGCCATCAGAGTGCCCAGTACTAGCCGATTAAAAATCTATCTACGTAAAGACTTGCCTGCACCTGTCTTGATGAGCTATTGCCAGCTAAGAGGCCCAATTGAAGATAGCTGATGATTTAGCCACTGGATCCTTCAAAACAGACCTGTCACGGTATTCAGCCTCCCAAGAGCAAGTGTAAAATAATATGTGGCTTCCCTTTAACCTGTGATAATCTTCCTTTCCTTCCTCTACGTTATCCACAGATTCATGTGCTGGGGAGACATTCTGGTTCTAGTACTAAGTACTAAGTACTAATGACTAAGACTAAGGCTAGACGAGGGAGAGCCAGTGCTCAGTCAGTCCCTTTCATTTCTCAGAAATGAGAACGGTCTATTGTCTCATCCTGAAAATAAAATTCATCCTAATATCTTCTAAATCACCACCTACAAATGATTCCTTAAATTCTTAACCAAACAAAACAAAACTCCAAGCAACCAAACAACCAACCCAAACCAAACAGAGTACATAAACCCCATCCTTTGTGCTATGAGGTAAGGCCTGGGAATCCCGCCTGAGTCTTTTGAACTCACATTTGTCTTCACCACTCACTATAACCCAGTTTATCTCACTGTTTCAGTAACCCTGGTGGCCTCACACCTCCCCACTCCTCCTCATTATTAGCAATTCTTGTGTCCACGCCCTAATCTTTCCCACTGAACCCCATTTTTGAGAAAAGATCTGAATGAGTGGCTGGCAGAGGAGAGCGAGCACGTGCGAGCAGATCCCCAGAATGCTGTTCTTTAATGGTTTCAGCTTAGCAGTTTCCTTTTTACTAGAAGTGTAACTGATGGAGCAGGAGGTGTTCCGGAGAATAGAGAATGAGTTGTCCTGCCAGGCTGGCACTGAGAAGTGCTCCTCTGTGATGCTCTGACAGCCAAAATGAGCTCTGATGCTCTCAGGCAGAGGACCTCGAAGTCTGGGGCCCCATTATCCTTAAGTGCAACATCACAAGGGCAAGTACTTTCGAGTCATCTACAAGAGGCTTTTAAAAACCAGAACTTCACAGGGAAAAATCGCATGGGATGGAAGGCAAGGCTTAGCGTCAGAACAGAGTCCTAAGCCTCAATAGTAGCTCTGTAACTCAGTGTTTATCATGGCCAAGGGCGTCTGGGTGATGGTGGGCTTCCTGCTTCTCAAGAGTTTCTAACAAACGCATAGCCCACCAAGTCAGTTCTTACTTAAAGCCATCCCCCCAAGCTTCGAGTTATTTTCTGCTCTTCCCATTACTTAAAGAGTCCTTCCTATTTAAATATAGAGTCCATCATTTATTCTGACTGACTAGATAGGATAGCCCTGGAAACTCTTCCTGTAACTGTTCAATTGGAAGCAAGTACTGAAGTAAGCGAGAAAAATAAAACACCAGATTAAATAATGGCTTGTTTTCTCTTAGTGTATTTGTGTCAGTGTCTTCTTTTTAATCTAGTGTGAAAATAAGGGCAGAAAGCATCACAGGTGATAGTCTACACAGGGGTCAATTACAAGAGTTGAATTTGGAAGCCCAATGCCAAGCAAACGGAAAGCTCAAATACTTGTTTTCTGTTGGAGGCGCTTTCTAAGTACAGTGTGCAGCACAAGAAGCCACATGACGCCATGACAGATCATCTACAAAGACAGTTTACCAACATGATGTCAGGCCAGTATTAAACAAAGATCTCAGAACCAATCTCCAAAAATACTCTGTATAGGCAGAAGCAAGGAAAACCAAACTATCTAAATAACTTGTTTTACTTCTACTCACATTTAAAAATCCTTGAATAATTTTTAAAATAGTTTTCAGAAAGCTCTCAGTACCTTGGTAAAATTTCATTTGAGTCATAAAGATTCTAAAACTTTAACAGCTTTATAATTTTGCATGGTCATAAAAATAATATGAACATGTGAACATGTTAAAGCAACAATGAAATGAAGAGCTCTAATCTTATCATCTCTAGAGATGATAGTGGTTAACAGTCTGGAATAATACTGTCCTTATCTTCTCTTACAAATATATCTGCATACACAGGTAAGTGGCCAGTTTGGGATCTGAACAGCATCCCCAAAGTAGATCATACAACATTTTTAAAGGATGAGAACACAAGTGTGGGTGAGTGTGGTGGACTGTTGCATTGACCAATCATATTTTGACACAGGAGTTAAACAAGCAAGTTAACGTTGGTGAGTGGGCCATAGCTGGGTCACCTGGTTTCAGGGTCCCTGAGTCAGCTTTTGCACTCTGATCTGGAATCTAAAATAATAAACTCTAAACTCAGTTTTGTTCCTGCCGCCAAGGTGGATTTTGTTCTTGAGATGGCTGGGCTCAGGAAACTGTCTCTTAACACATGGACATCCTTGACCATGGCCAGTACTCTACCAGGCAAGGGACTCTGTTCTGCCAACAATCTGACCAGCATGCAAATACCAGTGCCATATGGCCAACACCTTGACTTTAGCCATGGGAGATCCTGAGCAGAGAGCCCAGAGGTGGCATTCCCAGACTTCTGACCACCAGAAGCTTCATGATGGAGGGTGGGGGGAAGGAAGTTCTTAGTTGCTGGATCATTTATGATTCATCATGTAGTAGTAGAAAATCAATACATGTAGCTTTGTGACAGGGCAAGAAGACAAAGCAAGGTTCCTCCATCTTGGTGAGGCCATTTCAGGTTTAACTAGAATTTGGTCTCCTTAATGGAGACTCCCACTGAAAATCACCCAACTCTATTCTAGAAACCCAAGGCTGGGAAGTCCTAGCCAATTTACCTTAGTTTCTGCTAAACTGCCTGTTGGTTTGAACCCCTCCATCGAACTGCTTGTGTTAGCTTCTGTCAAACTTGCTTTTGAGGAATGTACCCCTTCCCTACCCTGCACATGTGCAGCTGCAGAGCAAAATGCCAGGACTTGGTTTCTTCCCTTAATATCCTGTGCTCTGGACATCTGAAGCTACACCTAGGTCGCTAACTACTTGAGTGTAGTCCCAGCCAGCTAGAATAAAGACTTTCAGTTAACTATAAACTGTGTCTGAGTGGTCATCTCTGGAGGGCTACACATAACAGTACCCCTTTCAACGTCTTTAGAAGCAAACATGGACACCGTGTCTCCTAAGAGAAGATATATAATAGCTGATAAATACAAAACATACCCCCCTAACTCCACCAATGGGAGTGTTTTTATACCACAATAGATAAATAAAGTCAACGTATATTAATAATTTTTTCCAGGTGTTTTCAAGGATCATAGAGTCTTGAAACATAAGAATAATATAGCGATCGTAAGAGGCAATTTTAAAGCTCATTACTTCGGCTTTATAACTATTTCATGTAGCATTCGGTCATGGCTTCCTAAGAAATTTGCCCTTAAACACATGTATGTTCTCAAGACCAACAGGCAACCCTGGTGAGAGTCAAAGACCCTAGGCAAACAGAAGGTGGATGATCACCATGATTCCCCTGCTAGTTCTCCCCAGAGGAAATTCCATTAACTATTTAAGAGGCCTACAAAGAGAATACCCAGCAGAGGACAGCTGAGATTACTTGTCCCACAGCCCCCTCAACAGGTACCTGACAGCACCTAGAGTGAGGTTGACAGCACCATAAAGCGATCCTTTGTAGCTTCTATCAAGAGGAAAAACAAGATTTACAAAACTGAGATTTGAAAACAAGGATCATTCTCTTCCTGTGTGTGCATGGGTTGAGTTTCTAAACCTCCTAGAAGTTGGGAACAACACAGAAATCGGAAAGCTAGCTTGCTCTTATACTTTATAAGTAAGGCAAAGCTTGATGGAGTGAATTATTTCTTATTAAAAGGATCAATAATCACCTTGGCATCACTATTACCTTTTTGATTTGTTCTATGGTTTAAAAGCAACCAGCAAAGGGCAGAGGGGATGGCTCAACAGTCAAGAGCACTTGTTGCTTTTGCAGAGGACCCATGTGACAGCTCACAACCATCCACAACTCCAGTTTCAGGGTATCCTAGACCCCCTTCTGACCTCCACAAGTACCAGGTACATACCTGTACAAGGTTCTCTCTTTCTCTCTCTCTCTCTCTCTCTCTCTCTCTCTCTCTCTCTCTCTCACACACACACACACACACACACAAGCAAAACACTCATATACATTAAACAAGTCAATTTGAAAACTGTCCTTAAAATTTACACACACACACACACACACACACACACACACACACACAGAGTCAGGTCTCAACAGGGACAAATGGCTAACTGAGGTGCCTATTAACATATCAAAGCTGATTGATGCTGGGCATCACAGCCAGCATACCCCATCCCTTACCCTGAACTCTCCAGGGAGGGTTTGGACTGCCCTTCCCCAAGCTGCATCTTCCGTATATAATCCAGCCATTTTAGCTACACTGACCCTTTTTAAACTCCCGTTTGCTCTCTTGGCCCACACCACCCCTCTTGCCTGGCAGCTCCTCTCTTGTTCTTCCTCCCCTCTCTCCTCACATGGTTTGGCTTCAGTCTTGTTGTGTCTCCCAGATGTTCTCCCAGATGTCTTTATCTTTGCCCCTTTCTGGACTCTACCTCATATTCATAAAAAACCTTCTCCTCCACCATACCTAGGAGCAGTCATGTCCGTCTCATTTCTTTTTTTTTTCATTCATGTTATTGATCATATCAATTAAAAGGAATCAGCAAAGGGCAGAAGAGATGGCTTTTTTCCCCATTTGTTTATCATTCAAACGATAGATCAGTAAAACATTGGACTTAAAGGTCTAATCAGAAACCTTTTGGATAAACAAAATGAGGCTTACTTTTTAATATAATGCTCATACTTGGCAGAATTAGCCACACAATGCTGAGTGCAAAACACCACTAGTGAATGCACACAATATTAGTCAATTTAAAATTCAGAGAAATACAACATCCAAACATAGTTGGTAGAGCTTTAAATGTGTGCAATGAACCTACACAGGCCTGCAAAGAAATGCTAACTTCAAATTCTGGATATTGGTTACCCATGGGGCTGGGGAGTAAGGAGACGGGGCCAGGGAAAATCAATTCAAAAATCCAAAAGTAATGATCTATTCTAAATCTGGGGGAGGGGCAGGGGGAGGTATAGGGGTGCACATGTTCTCTTACATTATATAGATATTTATGAACTTGGGGAAAAAGGCAATGATTTAACTTGTTGTTTTTCCTTTTTCTTTTTCTCCAGAATTTGATCTTCCCCATGGTCCAGAGCTACGAGCAAAATGGCAGCAATTGACACCCAATTTAGTGATGTGATCTAGGTCAGGAAACACTTATCCCTCCCACAGTCAATTAAATATGTTGACTTTGTAACAACTGGCAATTATGATTTTCTGCCTAGCCAAAGTTCTTGGGCTGTTCATTTATTATTAGTGGTAATCATAGAATACTGAGAGCTTTTCTTAATAACATTGTATTCACAGAAATATTTTCTGTAGTGCTTGCTCTTTCTCAGATCAAGGAAGAGAGACATAGCAAGAGACAGACCTTACTATACTGCTCTCTGCTCCAAGCACAGTGCTATAGCATGCAAATACTGACACCCATGTGCCCTCTTCCCTCCAGCAGCCATACAACCCAGGTGCTGGGGTACTCTTCCTCACAAGCAAAGTGAAGACACACGAGACTATATGCTTTCCTGGAGTTCAAACACAGTGTCTTTGAACTCCAGACAGAGAGCTGAGAAGCTGGAAGGTGGTCACCATTAGGACAGATGATGGTATCCTACTCAGACTGGGAGTTCATCAAAGAGTTTCCAAGATGGGAGCACTGGAAGAAGAGAAAAACCATGGGGGAATGGAGTCTGAGAGAGGACTGGTCCAAGATACGGGGAATTGGGGGGATTTAACCTCTCCAGAGATACGCAAAGAAGATCTGATGAGTCATTTATGAGATTTAGATTCTTGCTTCCATGACATCTATCACTAGATCCCCATAGCAGCTATTCGCAAGATGGTCTGTGGGGTTTGAAAGCTGGTAGGATTGCATCCTCATACAGCTAAGCATGTATCAGCTCTCAGTGTCTATGAACTACTATGATAACCCCTAGTTTTTAACATAACATGGATTAAATGTCCCTCTCACTAGCAATTTGCCCTCTACTCAATAGCCAGTGTGATCATTGTGAAATACAACTTGTACTGCTTCGTGTATGTCATCCCAGTACTCCACAAGTGGAGGCAGGAGAACTGCTATGTAACAAGACCCTATTCAAGAGATATAAGTAAATTAATTAGATTAAAATTAAAAATACTGCCAGGAGGGTGGTGGCATATGCCTTTAATCCCAGCACTTGGGAGGCAGACACAGGTGCCTCTCTGAGTTCCTGGCCAGCCTGTTCTACTGAGTGAGTTCCAGGACAGCCTGGACTGTCTTGTTTATTGAGAGCAATTTTTAAAAGTATGATAGTTATTCTAGCTTTTGTTGGCTAACGAGCATGTCATTATGTGCTTTTATTATTATCTTCAATGAGCATGTCATGTATGCATTTTATTATTATCTCACAGATTAATATCAAGTCTGCCCTATTATGAAAGAGTGTCAGGCTAAGGATTATCATTTTACCCCAAGTCTGGGCAAACCTAGACAGTAGCAGCCAACAGCAGGCAATGCTGGGAACCAGATCATGAAGGATGCAGAAGTGTCAATTATCTTGGTTACCGTGGCTCTGCATGACATTCCTTCTCCACCTCAACCAGAAAAGCCATCAACATTGTGACAACAGGACCTCAAAATAGAGGGCTCCTCTTACCTCAGCATCAAAGCGTGGGTCCTGGTAGGCATCGCTGACATTCACAGGAAGGCCTGTCGAAGCAACCAGCTCAGCAATGCTGTTATTTATCAGCCAATCAGAGTAAGACGATTTCTCCATGCTTTCTTTGAAACTGTCAGAGCACCAGGCCAACGATAAGAAAGAGGAGAAGCTAAGTTTGTTGGAAAGTAAGCTCTATAAGGCTACATTAGTAACAACATCACTTGTCCTCATTACAGAGGAATAAACAGTATCAGTCATAGAATGACAGGGAGATAATTATCAGCAGCCACTTTGAAACTCCCTCCCCACTAGACTGAAAAGTAATCAGACCATAGATAGAAACACAGATCCTCTATGGGCCAGAGAGCAACTCTAGGCTGAGTTTAAGCCTCAAAGTAGACAGATAAAAGTACACAATAAGGCAAAAACCAAAGTGATAACAGGACGCTAACACAGCTTCATACATTTCCACGGGGTTCCTCTTTTTGAGCCCTTAACTGAACATCCCAGATGTTTTGGTATCATGAATGGGGTGAAGACTGGAAAATAAAAGTTAGATGCTTTGGGGTTGAGGATGGTGCACAAGGCCTTATGCAGGCCTATCATTCCAATGGTAACATAGCCCTACTGGTGTTTTTAATGTAAGCTACATTTTATGTAAGGAAATACTAAGATTGTAAACAGTCATTGCTATTACACTGTTTGTAACCATTTGTACATAGCTGTTGTACTACTGAATGTACCCGTTTGGAGTCCATGACACACTGAAAAGAGCAGGAACTGTTGCAGGAGTTGTCATGGAAACCACCAGATGTATGAATGAGCAGGAGGGGTAGACATTATCATCCATCATCAGCTCCACACCACATCTGTGACTGGTAAGCTCAGGACACATTTGTGATGTTATTCATCTCTTAACGCATATAAAACATGAAGAATCTACACCCTTATTCTCTGTAGATCTCTAGCTGCAAATGGAAGTTTTAACAAGAGGCTTGGGTTTATGGCTCTTAAGTGGTACATAAATCAAAGAGATACAATGACTGGGAACTTCAGAGAAAAGTTGTTTCATTTTTTGAACACAAGTAACCAAGTCGGAGTTCGGTTTTCTCCTTACTACCCTACATCTATGACAAATGAAGCTTTAAGGAAAGCAACAGCGAGGAAGAGGCATGGTCACATACCTGATATGTAGATCTAAGCTAACAGACTCATCCATAGGTTATAAAAAAACCTCGTGGACTGAATTCTTGGTGCTCATTCAAAGAAGCATTGACTTGTCAATGCATTCTGTGGTGTCTGTACCCTTTATCTTACAGTACATTTATTCCGTGTATATGGATACCTGGGGGTACATGTATCTATCTGCATTTGTGTATGTGTGCATGCACACACCTCTGTGTGTATGCCTGTGTGTGTATGTGCTTTTGTGTGTCTGTGTGTGTGCCTGTGTGTATGTGCCTGTGTGTGTGCTTGTGTGTGTGTGCCTGTGTGTGTGTGCTTGTGTGTGTGCTTGTGTGTGTGCCTGTGTGTGTATGTGCCCATGTGCCTGTGTATGGGTGCTTATAAGTGTCTCTTTGTGTGTGCACCTTTGTGTGTGTGTGTAAGCCAGAGGATGATGCGAGGTGCCTTAACTGACCATTCATTTTATTTTTTGAGCATCTCTCAAATTCCTTAGGGTTGCTAGTCAGTGACATTGAGAGACCCACCTGTCTCTCTCCCCTAGTACTATGGTGGCTCATGGGTTCTGTCAGGCCCCATTTTAACATTAGTGCCAGAGATATGAGCTCAGGTCCTTGTGCTTTCTCTGGCTGGCACTTTACTAACAAGCCATCTCTCCAGCTCCATATGCTATGATTGTAAAAGTTTTCATGATCCAATAGTTTGGGAAGTGCTGACCTTTTATGCACTGTAGAGTGTGGGGGACAGGGCTAAAGTGTGACCTTGGAAAGGCCTGCCCAGAGAAGTCAAGGATGGACCTGAGATGAGGAAGAATGGTAGGGACAGAGAGGGAGCATTAGACAATTCACCAAGTGTCTTTCAGGATGGGCATGAGTTCACAAAAAGATTGGCGGTGTGAGGAGGAAGCATCAGGAATTTCAGATAAGCACAGCAAAATGAGTGACCACAGAGAGAGGAATAAGACTAGGAAGTAGACCAGAGTCCAAGAACTGAGACTTTTGGAAGAGTTGCTGGGACCTTAGCTACAGGCAACAGAGAACCACTTACAAATATGGAAAAGAAAAGACCTTTCAAGCAGCGATTTTTAGGAACCTTCAAGGTAGTGAATAAGAAGTCCTAGCTAAGAGAGTCCAAAGATGTGAAGAGGCTCCAGATGGTGGCCTGCAGATGTCAAGGGCTCAGTGGCCAGACACCAGTGATGCACATTTTGCTCCTGAATACCTAGCATGATTCATAACAAGGCTTTGTTTTGAGAAGTAAGATAAGAAAGATGGCATATGTTCTAGAAGCATGGGGAAAACTCAGGACCAGAACCTCAATCACTCCTCAGGCCTACAAAACTGACCCAGACGTATGATTAGTTTCAGGAACATGAAGTTTAAATGGCTGGAATTTTCTCAGGGAAAGCTATGTAGAGAAATTGATACTGAAGGGAAGAAAGGAAGGGAAAACAGATTTATCATCACTGTAGAGCAGGACCAGTCTGGATGTTTTGTTAACTAGCTTGCTGTCTCAGTGTGCATCTTTATAAGATGGATGTGGTTCTTTACATCTTACCAACTCAGAAAAACTGACACCCAGAGATGCTCTCTAACTTCCTAAGAGATCTGATTTTACCCAGTTCTCACTCCTAACTCGCAGATGACTCTGTTTCTTCATTGCCCTTCTGGAGTTTAATAAGCAGAAAAAAACTTAGACTCGTGGACTACCCTCTGAAAATGAGAAAGGTTGGAAAGAGGGAGGGAGGGAGGGAAGGAGAGAGAGAGAGAGAGAGAGAGAGAGAGAGAGAGAGAGAGAGAGAGAGAGAACACCACAGAGGCAGGAAGGTACAGAAAGTAGCAATCACTTTGCTCTGAGCTGCTGTGAAGGAAAAGGAGAAACTCTGGCTTTGCTCATTAGAGCCTCCGGTCCCCACTTAAAGAATTCCCAAAGGAGAAGAGATGACAAAACATCACTGAGCTAGGGTTCCCAAAAGCCTCCTTCTGAATCTAGGACATTTTAGCATTTTCTCAGTTCAGACTGCATACTGCATTGAAATAATTCCAACATCAAGCAACAGTTGTAGAAACAGGAGCCTTGATTCCATGCCAGACACTGTTGAAGCAGTAGGCAAAAGCTATAGTCTTTGCCCTTATGGTCCTTACCATGCAGCTGAAGAGAAGGAGATACAAGCACACTGGCATTTAAACAAGATATAAATTGAAATACCCAGTGCAAGTCTCAAATAAAAAAACCTGTTGTGCAGCTAGGTGGCCAAGTCACCAAGTCAGCTGAATCAACTATGAATGCTGAAGAGGCCCAGGGAGCAAGTGGTGTAGCCTAGCTAAGACTTCAGAAAGGAGGTAGGACCTGAAGTGCCCAAAGGCTGTGACAGTGCAACAGTCCTTCTGCAAACATCCTTGCATCTGGCCAGCTGATGGTCCGTGGAATAAGGTTTAGGAGCTAGGATGCCCAGAGAGAAATCAGGAAAGCTGATTTGTCACTATATCATTGCCTTGGTCTGGGTTGCTGTAACAAAATACCATGAGCGAGGTGGGTAATAACAAAAACAAATATTTGTCTTTCATGGTTCTGGAAGAAACAGGACCAAAGCCTTTACAGATTTGGCATCGGGTTCCTTCTTGCTGTATTTCACATGGTGGGGGGAATGGGGGACCTCTCCAGGGCTTCTTCTATGAAGACACTGATCCCATTGATAGAGGTCACCAACACGATCTAATCATCTCCCAGAGGCAGCATCTGCAGACATTCCCACATCGAGGATTGGGTTCAATATATGAACATCCAGACTGCAACAATCAAATTCTGGCTTTAGTTCCAGTTCAACCCTTCAGTCGCAGCCGCAGCCGCAGCCGCAGCCTTCAGAGCCGTGCTTCTGTTCTTTATTCTTATTTTTTTCAAATGGTGACTTTTGTGCACTATAATTCAGACCCTCATTTTGAAGTCAGATCGGTCCCATTCAAATGGCCCGTTTCACCATTGTGGTTTCAGATTTACGAACTTCATCTGTAAACTGTATATAAACTGGGGGTAGTAGCACTAATTAAGACAGTTATCGTTCAAACTAAGGTAATATTTTAAGCCAAGAGGTTAGCACAGGAAACATCTTTTAAAAACATCACATCTGCAGCAAATTTTCACATAGAAGTCAGTATTCCTTTATACATTACATTGTAATACATTTAGTCACAAAAGAAAGGGACCCAGTTAGTTCTGTTTTTTGAGGGATACCCTTGGCTTAATGGGACAGTTCTTTTATACAGACCCTGATGATAAACTTGTCCTGACTCCTGAGGGACCCCTGTAGTCTGTATTGACTGAGGATCCCTGTATTCTTTACTGACTGAGGTCATTCTGTATTGACTGAGGACCCCTGTATTCTTTGTTGATTGAAGATATCCTGTATTCTGTATTGACTGAGGACCCCTGTATTCTGTAGAGACTGAGAGCATCCTGTATTCACTGCTGTTTCCTTTCTTTGTGTTGGTTGCTGTTGGAACAGGACAAGGCTAAGACCAGGGACAGCTCTGCACACATAATGGTTCTCTTTAAAACAGTGGTTCTCAATCCATGGGTCATGACTCCCAAAAGACCATCAGAAAACACAAATATTTGCATTATGATTCATAATAGAAGAAAATTATGTTGTGAAGTAGCAACAAAAATAATTTTATGATTGGCGCTCACCACAATGAGAAGAACTGCATCAAAGGGTTGCAGCATTAGGAAGATTGAGAACCACTGGCCTAAAGGAATATGAACACTGATAAAATCTAGTCTGAATATACATATTCATTTACACTTGTACCATCAAATAAGATCCAAATCCTCACGGAGATGCTCGTGTGGATTGCCAGTGACTGGCTTCCATCTCTTCTTCAAGACAGCTGAAAGATGGGCATGTAACATCAAATATCAGTTCCCTTGGTCTTCCCCAAAAGATCATCTTTTGAAAACACAAATCTGATTTCCTCATCAACTTATTCTGTGGCATGACTTCCTATTATACCAGTTGCAGACATACGTCTACCAGTATTTGATCCTCAGTATGCAGGCCAGTCTAAAACAGTCTTCTTCAAGGAGTCTGAGCTTTCTACGTCCTGTCCTATCAATGAAGGTTTGAATTTTTATCCATCAAGTCTTACAAGGATTTTGTAAGAGCAACTTAAATCTAAAATTGAATTAACCAGCTCCCTTGAGTTGAAGATTCCAGTTATAGAGATCAAAAGCCAACATCCAAGTTTTCGTTTGTACCTAACCAAATTAAGAAGAGCCACCACACCGTGGAAACACGCCTGCAATATAAACTTTCCCAGACCTTCATAGTTTAAGGGTGCAAATGAGCTTAACTAAGTGCTTCTCCGTGTCATGCACATAACTTTAAGGACACAGGAACCTCTGGTCCCCTGTACCCTGAGTCTCCAGGGAGACAACGGCATCTCAGGATATCAAATGTTTTCCACCAAGTTCTGTGAAACAGTTTGGTCTCTGAATACTAAGGTCATATTGTTCAGTGCACATTGTCACACACCTAATTAAGGAACTCCTTCAGACTCTACCAGAGCCCTGTCTGTATTGACAAGCACTACAGCTGGGCTGATATTCTCATACAGATATTTTGGAAGAATCTTGATATTTCTGTCTTAGTTAGGGTTTCTATCACTGTGACAAAACATCTTGACCAGAAAACAAGTTGGGAAGGAAAGGTTTTATTTGGCTTATATTTCCATATTGCTGTTCATCATTGAAGGAGATCAGGACAGGAACTAAAACAGGGTAGGATCCTGGAGGCGGGAGCTGATACAGAGGCCATGCCAGTGTGATGCTTATTGGCTTTACACATGGATTGCCCAGGATGCTTCCTTATAGAACCCAGGGCCACCAACCCAGGGATGGCACTACCTATGACAGGATGAGCCCTCCCCCATTGAGTAAATGCCGGCTCAGCTGGATCTCATAGAGGCATTTCCTCATTGGAGGCTTCTTTCTCTCTGACTCTAGCATGTGTCAAGTTAACACACAAAACAAGCCTGTACATTTTCCAGTTTGTTTGTGGCTTTTTAACATTCAAATCATAATGCTATTTTCCCTGTGCAGTGAGAATATTTTTAAGAAATCTTAGAGGAAAAAATAGCACAAAGAAAACTCAACGCTTGTAATAGTGGTCTGGGAAGGCTAAAATAAATAAAATGAAAGTCTGATCTTCATTGAAACATTCTTACAGGATGAAATCCAACTATAATGGTTTATTTCAACTGTATAAAATTGTCCCCTCAAAACTCAGGATTCATACCAAACTACCATGCCAACTATACATCTTATTTGTCTTATTTTACAAAGATCAAGCATGTAGGGAAATGTAGTTATTTAAGTGAGTCTCATGTAACGGCCTACAGGTCACTGTTTCTTTTTCTCTGTGGTATCTTGCTTCCAAATGTGAGACTGAAATTGGCTTCAGAAAGATCTTCACAAAACTGTATTGACAGTAGAGATGAAAATAAAAGAGAATTTGCCGTATTATAGACAACACATATGGCTGCCTCCAGAGGGAAGGGCAGGGGTGTAGATACAAGCCTTGGGTCTGGCAAGGTCCAGTCTAGCTTTAGAGAGAAATCTATACAAGCAAAATCAAACAGATTAAAGGAAACAACTCAGGAAAGGTTACTTCAACATCTTCAAACACAGAAAACTGTGCAAATAAACATAAGACTATCTCCAGAGTTACTTCTCAAAACAGCAAACAACAGAAGACAAAACAAATGCATAAAATAATGTTAATCATTAGATGGTGCCATGTTGATATTTCTGTTGCCAATATCAGAGTTTATTTACATATTTTCATTAGAAATCCTCAGGATCTTATTTTTTAAGAATGAGTATTATTGGGTCTGTATTAATTAAGAATTAGGCAATAGAAGACTGAATCATGCATGTAATACATACAAAGGGTGTGTTCCTTTTTTAATGACCTAGGAAGTCGGTACACGGAAACCTGTCTGTTGTTTTGAATATGAAATGTTACTCCACAAACTCACATGTTGGGGCCTTGTTTGTTGGCTCATTGGCTTCTGGGAAGTGACTGGATGCTGAGGACTCTGCCCTAATCAATACAGTTGTCCCTTGATAGACTCATAGCATAATAGCATTATTGAGAGGTAATAAAAGGTGATGAGGCCTAGCTTGAGGAAGTAGATGGCTGTCCTCTATGAGGTGAGCAGTCTCTACCACAAGCTCCCACTGTCATGCTGGTCAGCCTCTCCACTGGCTCAGAAACAGAAGTGCTGGCCACCCTGGACTAACACACCATAAGCCATAAACTACTATAAATCTTTATTGTCTTTAAGATGTTTGTGTCAGGTAGTCTACCACTACCACAAAGAATCTTAGAAGTCACCACCCACACAAGGGTATTAATCCAACTCTAGTTCTACCTACACAGAGAGGGGATGGACAGAAGCTAACAAGGTCATAGCTTTAGGAAACGCATAGACAATAGCAATGGACTATGATAGAAGATTTAATGTAATGGCTCTCAGCCTTCCTAACATTGAGTCCCTTTAATACAGTCCATCATGCTGTGCTAACCCCCAACCATAAGATTATTTTCATTGCTACTTCATAACTGTAATTTTGCTAGTTATGAATTGTAATGTAAATATCTACCATGCAATCCGGGAGTCATGGAGCACCACTGGAAGGGAGTACAACATATTAAAGACTTGAGAAAAGGGGGCATCGGCTTTAGCTAATTTTTTGGGGGGGGGAACATAAGGAAAATTTAAAAATACATATGATGCTATACCACAGGGACTGCTTTCAAAGTCTGAGGTTGGTTTGTTCGTTTGTTCTTGTTTTTGTTTTTTTCTCTGTTGACTCAGGACATAACAGAGTTAATCTAGGATGGGAATAATGAACAGGCTACAATGGAAGAATCCAAACACTATACCATGTGGTTAACCTTGCATTAAACGCATCATATCCTGAAATGACTGTCATGTCATATCTTTAGCACAGTACCCATGAGTCTTGAGTTGCCTGTATATATTTGAGACTTTATATATACATATAATTACATATACGTGTATGCCGAGTACTTTCTGAACACTTTTCATTACTATTATACAATGTATCAGGTTCTTCAAATTGGAATGTGCTCACTCTCCTGGGTGTGCTGATACTAATGAAGACTCTGGCTATTAACTAGACATTGATCAATAATTTGGGAGCAGACGTTTTAGCCATCTATTTTCTCACTGTCAAAAAAAAAAAAAAATGATTGCCAATTGATTAACAGTAGCCAGTGGGATTGGGAAACATTTGTGACAGGTAATTTTTTTTCTTTTCTGCATTCAAACAAAACAATTGACTTTGACCTACAGATGAAACGTGGTAGCATTTGGCATTTCGCTGCACTGACTAGATGTCAATCTGAACTGTGGTTCACAAACTAAAGCTCCATTCCTTACTTTTTCTTCTCAGAAAAGCCTGTTATCCCAAAGGGCCTTCAAGACACCACGAGCCATGCAACATTATTTGAAATTGTCCTTTAATTAGGAGATTAAGGAACTAAGTCAATATCAGAGGAACTGAAAACTAGGACCCCAGCAGGAGAGTCTCAAGTCCCCAGGACTGGGACTTTTATCTCTACTGGTTCAGTTGTCTTTGAAGGCATCAAACAAATCTTTTAGTTATAAAAGGAAAAGATTTTTTTTTTAAAAAAAAGGAAAAGATCATGCAATTAGCACACACAGCCAAGCCCATTATCTCTGTTGTTGTGATGGATACTTTAACTTCTAGAGCCCCTGGAGCAGTGGTTCTCAACCTCTGGGTCTTGACCCCTTTAGGGGGCAACTGACCCTTTCATGAGGTCACTTAAGACCACTGGAAGACACAGATATTTACATTATGATTTATAACAGTAGCAAAATTACAGTTATGAAGTTGCACTGAAAATAATCTTATGGTTGGGGGTCCCCACAACATGAGAAACTGTGTTAAAGAACTGTAGCTTTAGGAAGGCTGAGAACCACTGCTCTAAAATTTATCCTGACTTGTTAATGAGGTTTCTTCGGGGAGAAGGTTTTGTTTTGTTTTGAGACAGTTCTCGTTCCCATCTCTCCACTATGTACTTGTTCATCATAGTAGCTCCTGCAGGCATGGAGGTGGGCGGGCCTCTGGGTATCCACCCACCTGCCAGTGCTTCATCAACAATGACATCTTTTGAAAAGTAGGATGATTAAATGTTTACCCAACACAAAGATTCCAAAGGAAATAAATCCCTGGTCAAAGATAACATTGCTCAGAAAAACTATAACTCAACAAAGAGTCATCTTCTCATGGTTGAGCCGTCACCACGATCAACTGGAGAGATTAGCAAACAGGCTGATGAGGAGAAGTAAACAGAGCAGGACATGTCAGTTAGCTGTGGGTCCCCACTCTGCAAGTCCTGCTCTTCTTCCTGGGCAAGGATGCAGCTCTGAGAGTCGCAGG